>JARHVA010002425.1:2447500-2579968 GCA_037957365.1 Torreya grandis
TATCATGGCTCATGTCAGCCTAGGCCTATATCTAAATGGTCTCTCTATCATCTCCTTTGACTCACCTCTAGGGTCATCAAGGATGGTAATAGTCTCCACTCTCTCTTGCTCCTCCTACCTTCATTGACAATGTGTCCTTGGTGGCCAATGTTCATCTCACTATAGAGTTTGGTAGTGGTACATCTAGTGTCTCTACCTATGAATCCTTATCCTCCTACTTAGCTCTTCATCATACCTGACTAGTCCATGGTCACTCTCAACATGGCCTTAGTGTTGGCCTCACCACTAGTGACCCTAGTCTTCTCTTCCCCCATGACTTCCTCACATGCTGATCCCACTACTCGAGCATCAATTCAATGTTGCTAGATGAGGTAGGCTCATCTACCTAGCACTTGTGCCACTAGATGTGGCTCTTTCCACCAAAAATAGAGTCTAAAAACCTCTATCCTCTCTGTCATTGGTGCCATTGTGTCCCAAATCACCCATGTAGTTGATATATACTTATATGACTACCACATGATGTCTGTACATCTCATTAACTATAGCACTGGTACATGGAATGTGATCAAGCTACTTGTTCCTCCCTCTATCTTCATACCTAAGGTCACCTATCATCAATCACATGGGGAACACAATTAGCTAGTACATAGGAAACCTCTCATATATCCAAGCTATCAGTAATATGATCAGTCCTATAGTCCTTTTCTGTTTGACCAACATCTTATACATATCATGTACTAGGTAGACCTAGATGATATTGCGTAGGTCATATAGAAATCACTCCTCTAATATCATCCTACTCAAGGTTACCACAAATAGTGGTACCTTACCATCTGACTCATGACATACCACCCACTATATCACAAGGACTATCATAGCATTCTGGATGTTTAGAATTTGTGATGTATAGACATCAAACATACTCACTTTCCTATCTATTAATATTTTCTCTGAGCCTATATCCCACATGGTTAAGGCTTTCCTCTCCTCTAGACTATCTGGTATCCCTATAGTCACCTACACTCCTATTATAGGCAGTCCCAAGATGACATGGACATCCTCTAGCATGATATCCACCTATACTATATCACCATCCACATCCTATCTAAAGGTGTTATTCAATCATTCCCAATAATTGAGAAACATGACTAACAAATTAGCACTTAGGGGGATCCAACACATCTCTTCTATCCTACCTAGACCTATGGATCCTAGTCTAGCCTTATCTCCATTTCATAACCTATCTCACAATTTTGGTAACCATTCCACATCCACAAGTCTCCAAAATATCCATCGTCCCTACACCCAAGAAATAATAAAGGATGTATTGGTTCCTCCATGTCATGTATAATCATAATACATTATTTTTACATGATTATATAAAAAACAAGCCTAAAATTACTTTATTTTATTCATTTATAGCCTACTCAATCCTTCTTGACCTTACTTGGTCATTTTTGTCCATTTATCCCTCTTTCATCCTTTTGCATGCTTTTTTGTATCATTCTAGCTCTTTGATCAAACTAGTTTGACCAAAATTTTCCTATCTTTTCACTTGGTTGACTCAAAATATTGAGTCAACCCCCTTCTCTTCCCCTCCCTAGTGTTGAGTTTCTATTCTAGACCTTTTAGACCACCTAGAAACTTTGAACTAGGCCTTTAACCTACATAATGTATAGTATCGACCCATACCTACTGGGTCAGCACTATGGATTCTGCATGCTAATCCCTTGCATTTTCTTAAAAAAGTGTATTTTTTTTGTTTTTTTGCCTAAACCCTCCAAACCCATTTTTCATATTCCTATTTTCTACTCATAGAATCTAGTTTTTTATATTTTGACATATAGAAATGTTTGAAATAAAATTTTATTAAAAATTCACTTAATTCAATACAAATTTTAAAAATTAGTTTGAGACTCTTAGTTGCATACCTGTAGTGCACTTATTGTTGCCTCTGGAGCCTCTCCTTATCTATCATGTTGTCTTCTCATCATCTTAGCTTTTTTATCTCTAGATATCTCTTTTCCCTCTCTCACAAATCAAAATAACAAATGACTTGTCTTTTGCCCTATTTTAAAACACTTTTAGCAATTCAAATTCTTTAATTATTGTCTTGTGAATTCCTTATTTTGCCTATATATTTATTTCTACTCATCCATTCTACAAACCATAAAATTCATTAGATTCATGATGATGTAGAGAATATTTTACACTAACATATGCTTATGTTTCAAAAAAATTATTTTTGGCTATTTTTTTCACTAACTTTTACAGGTTCGTCTAGTATTCTTGACATTGGACACCTTCACAATTCTTACAATCTACTTCTTAATCTAAGGCACTAAGGTAAGTTAAAGGTATGTGTTTTTTAATTCAGTCCTGTCATTTATATTATTTTTTCTTACTTTACTTTACTTAGCATTAGTGTAGTGTGATATCATGTTATATCCTAAAGCATCATCCCATGTTGCACTTACGTGACACGTGATGAACTTCGAGTGGGGCATATATATACATATAATATTTTCAAATTTTTGATAAAATTACTAACACTTAATATCTTACAAGAATATATCTATTCTTAATCTCTTTGAGTACATGCCTTAAGGGGTGCACCGAGAAAGGGGTGGGCAGACTATCGGCGCTTCATAAGATTTTTGTCCCTTTTGCCACTTGCCATCTACACACTTGTCTTTTAAAACCATTTACCCTAAGATTATTCTTTTAATTTCTACCTATTCTAGTCTTTTCCTCTTTCCATCCCTCCTTTTATTTCCTTAACACACTTTTGGTATTTGATTGTATTAGGTTAATTGGGTTGACCCAATATAGTTTAGGGGTATTTTTCACTTTCTTGGCTTGTTAGCCTTTTAGCTGACCTAGCTCAGACCTAGTGAATTATCTCCAAAAATACACTAGGTCAACCAGGTCAACCCTATATAACTAACATTTCTATAAGGATTAAGGGCAAGATCCACCTATATATACAAGTTCATTTCCCACCATTTCATAAGAGAAGAATTAAGAGTGAGGAAATATGAATGAACATCTACTTATTGGCCATTCTACTTAAAGAATAAAGCTTAGGGTTCCATAATTTTTGTAGATATATGGATATTGTCTTGTGGAGAAGTCTTTTGGATGCTTAGATAGGTTGTGTAGCCTAGAGTTGATTTATCTTGGTTATCTTTACATACCATAACAATCTCTTACAAAGCACCTTGGCTAAGGGAGAGATTGAGGCTTGATGGATTCATCTTCAAAGGTAAGTATTCCTAACTTTATTTATCCTTTGTAAGAGTAGATAGATAATGCATTTGTATTATTCTCCCATGTATTAAGATTATATATATATATATATATTAATTTGAGTATATGTCATGTAATACATATTTAGTTTAGTTGTTTTGTTATTTCTAACCCGTATTTTGTGCCACAAGCTTTGGTGTGCACTATATTAGCTTTTGACTCCATTAGGTTTGTTGTGTGATTGTGTTAGACTATAGGCTTTTGAACCCTTCCTATCATGATATGTTGTGATAAGTGATCCCCTAATTGGGTCTAGAAAATCCCCATATTGGTCATGCTCCCATTTAACAAGTGTATCCCCAATCAGAAGTGTAGGTATGCTCTATATTCTATAAGATATGATTGATTTATAGACATGATGCATTTCTAATTACATACAAGAACCCATTGAGTTGCTCTATGAGTAACTCTTCTTCCAAGTTTCCATTTAAAAAGGTAGATTTTACATCCATTTGGTACACCTTGAACCCTTTGAATCCTACATATGCTAGAAATAATATGATGACCTCCAATCTTGCCACTGATGCAAAGGTCTCCTCAAAATATTTCCCTTCAACTTGTGCATATACCTTGCATACCAATATATCCATGTTCCTAGTGACTTTTCCATCTTTATTCAACTTATTTTTAATCACCCATTTTGTCCCAATGACATTCTTGTCTTTAGGCCTAGGAACTAGTTCCCAAGTCTCATTATTCCCTATTTGGTCTGACTCCTTATTCATATCACCTATCCAAAACTTATATTTTCTTGATTCTACAAGGTTTTTAGGTTCAATCTTGGATAATAGAGCAACAATATTTCAAATTAGGTTACTTAACAGTCTTTTCCTTATTTACATAATTCCATTTTTATTTCTGATCATTTATGATTCAAGATGATCTCTTTAAATCTACGTTGATGAGCCTTTTGAGTCTTGTATTTCATCAAATTCATTTTATTCCTCATCAATTTCTATAGTTTCCTCTTCATTATTTAAATCCATATTCTCTAATGTATCCTTCATTTAAAAGTGTGATTTCCTTGTCTCATCAATATTCACATTGCTGTTTTCCACTATTTTTTGTAACCTATTATTATAAAATATATAGGATGAGCTCATTGATATGTATCCTAATAATATACCTTCATCAGATCTAGAATCAAGATTTCATAAGTATTCATCATCTATTTTGAAGAAACATTTATTCCCAAAAACTCTAAAGTGTTGCACATTAGCAGGTATGTCATTCCATATTTCGTAAGGAGTCTTGTTGCCATTAGTCCTTATCTATCCTCTATTCAAAATATAGACTACAGTACTCGCTATCTCTCTCCAATATCCACCAAATAATTTAGAATTATTTATCATAGTTATTTCCATCTCTTGAACTATATAATTCTTTCTTTCTACTACCCTATTCTATTGAGGTGTCCTAGTTGCTGATAAATCTCCTTATTCCATGAACCTCGTATAAGACATCAAAATCATAAGACAAAAAATCTCCTCCTCTATCAAATCTTAGGAACTTGATCTTCCAATTATTCTCATTCTCAACAAGGGCCTTGAATGCCTTAAACTTATCAATAGCTTCTAACTTTTCTTTCAAAAATGTTACCCAAGTCATTCTAGTGTAGTCATATATGAGTAACATGAAGTAGCTATCTCCTTGAATTCTTTGGATTATTGTAATCCAATAAATATTAATGTGTATTAACTCCAAGGGTATTATAGTAGATCACTCCTTAAACTTGAACCTTCTTCTAGTCTATTTACCATGTTGACATGCTGCACAAAGTATGTTTGTTTGTTTGGTGATCTTAGGCATGTTCTTCATAGACTTTTTAGTGATTATTTTGACCATAATGCCAAAGTTTAGGTGACCTAACCTTCTATGCCATAGCCAAATTTCATGCATCTTAATCATAAATCATCTTTCCTTGATCTCATTCAAGACATATAGATCGTTCTCAATCCTCTTAACATTGATAATTATCTTTCCTGATTTGGCTATCCTTATCTCACACCCTCTATCATTAAAGGTTAGTGTTTTTCCTTAGTTACAAATTTGACTTACACTAAGAAGTTTATGTTTCAAACCTTCCACATACAACATATTTTCTATCTTGGTCTTCCCATTTTCCAAACTCAAAATACCCTTGCCAACTATATTGGCAATTGTGTCATCTCCAAATCTCACTATTCCTACAACATTATTCTTTAATGAGTTGAACTTGTTTTTATATCATGTCATGTGATTGAGAAACCACTATCTATATACCATTTAATTCCTTCATTTTGAATGTGAAAGGCAGTCTGAGCATGCACAAATTCTTCTTTAGTCTCCTACTCTTCTTTAGTAAATAATCCATCTTGATTTTTGGGCTCAATATGATCAATCCTAACTTTCTTTGGCTTCCATACAAATGTTTGACCCTTATCATGCACTCTAAGAGTTTCATATATCTTGATGAATCTTGAGGGCCTTATAACTATATTATAATATAATCTTTCAATGTGTCCCATATTATGACAACTATCTCAAACAATATTTTTGTACTTACCTCTTAACTAAACACTCATTTTCCTATGGTCCCATGATAACCTATCCCTTGTTGTATTGGACTTCCTGATAGGTATTTCCATGTTGGTACTCTTGACTTATTTTACCTTCTAACACTCTTTCTCAAACTTGCTCGTGTTGTTTATAATCTAGTCATGCTCAACTTTCAAGGAATCTATCTTTGTCTTGAACTGATCATACTCAACTTCCTTTGATATAAACTTTGTATTGACACTTTCTAATTGATTCTTGAGATCCTTGACCATAGATATAAACTCATAATTCCCCTTCTTTTGATGGTTCAAATCATATAGGTCATTTATGAGCTTAGCTTCAAGGTCTAATTCAACTTCTCATTCTTCACTGTCATAGTAGACTTCTTCATCATACATGTTATCTTATTTTTTTATCACTAGACATCTTGTGCTTATTAATAACATGTTCAAGCTATTAGGATTACTTCATAGGACCAATATATGATACCAATTATTGAAATTAAAATGATAGGGGGAATTAGTCTTCAAAACATTAATTTAATTCCACTTGACATTCATGAGCCATTCATACAAACATATATATCAATCAAAACATAAGAAACTATATATATGAACTTGAAATACAAGAACACATCACATATATGATAAATACTCAAGGGGAATAAAAGCCACTGATCTCTATAAATAAACTACAATTCTATAAGACAAAAACCAAATTTAGTGAAGCACTAACTCCACATGAAGAACTAATCCCAACTAAACAAACACTAGTAGAATTTGGCAAATAAATGACTATATGACTAAAAATTTTAGTCAAAGCAACTAAAAATGTCTAAATTATACTAATTTTATGAAAATTAGTTATAAATGAGTAAATAAATGACTAATTTGGTCATCGACTAGAAAAATATTTAGTCATACAAATAAAAAATGACTAAATAGTTACTCATGCAAAAACAAATGATATGAAATTAAAAAAAAACAATCTAGTGGGAATGTATTGCACATGATTCATTATTTATTGAATAATTCCTCATTTTTTAGTTGGTAATTAGCTTAACACTAAGGCATTTTGGGTTATAATAGCTACTTGCATGGGTGATAAATCTTGTTTAGAGAGGACTTGGAGACTTTTGAAAAGGCAGGCAAGGAATTTGAAGTCAACGAGGCCCTCTATAGTGAATTTGGATTTGGAGACACCCTCTACAAAAAAATTAGAGGTAATTTTAAACCTTCATTAAATTAAACACAAAATCTATAACTTTTTGATTGGCAACTTATAGTAGTTACATAGACAACTAAGTACTGGAACCATACACGCATTTTAGGGTTGAGGGGACTAAATTTTCATTAGTTTCCTCTACACATTTTGGAGCATATGGGAATTGAAATTGTAACTCAAGTGAAAAACCACCTTCTACTAGTCATTGGAAGAATTCCATATCCTTAAAGTGCACAAAAAAACCATAGAATTGGCATTGGGGATTTCATTTATGAATTCAACCCAAATGTAATTTTCTAATGCCTCCATAAAAGTTTGTTGATCCAACTCTAGTTCATCATGATAAAAATGAAGAACCCCAATATTGTTTAACAATTCAATGGGTACTCCTTCTCTACTCTTCTCTTATATACTCTTCTTCATAAGATACTTTGGCATCTTAAGAGAATCTAAGACTACACTGGGGTCTAAGAATATTAATAACTCACCCATCTTGATAAATGCATGGGCATCACATGGATCTATGTGAGTTTCCTTTCTTAAAATTTCTAAAGCCTTCTATTGGTTCTTAAATTTTTAGTATGCAAAACCTTAAAAGGATGTGAAGCTTTGTGATTAGGTTATGCAACCAATTTAGCTAACTGATAAAATCAACCTAAGTGGTTAGTATTCTCTATGCTTTAGGCTCTACTTTGCCCAGGTGGGTGATACCTTATATTCACCAACGATTAATTACTCCTCAAACTTGTTGGTGACTTTAAATAAAATTAAGGGATTTATGTAATTTTGTCAATTGAATCATCTAATTCACCCAAATCCAAACTAGAATATGATTTGAATTAGAATTTTTTAATTGTCTATTCTACTATTTTTATTGATAAACCACATAGCCAAGATTCTATTAAAGTTGATCCAAAAAAATCTTAGATATGGGGAATAAATCTGCCCCTAAAAAGTTATTTTGTTACAATAACCCTACGGATTTCATATTCTTTACCAAAAATTTATCCCTAATGTGTTAAATTTACATCAAAATCTCATAACAATGCAATATACTAGCTAAGGAAACCTATAAAAATTATCATTTTCCACTAGCTCTACATAGTGTAGCACCCATTACCCATTCAACTCCATGTCGAGGGTATGGGAGTGCTTGATGAAATTCCTAATGATGGTGGTCCAATGGTGGTGAAGGTCAAGGTCTCAATCTGTCATGTTAAGGAGAAATGAAAGCCATAGAACCCTAGCATTTGGGATGATTAGTGAAGAGAGGTTTAAAGACCATGGAATCCCCACACCCAACTCTACCCAAAACACCACCTCCAAATCATTTCCCTAAAATTCTAGCTTGAAATTTTCATGCAATAAGAGTAGAATGTCTACCTTCACACCTCCAAGAACCATGAATCTATGTTCAAGTTGAATCTATATATGTTTCTATCTATTATAAAATCTCTCCTCGTCATCATTTTTTTAAGCATGGGATATATTGAGAGGTGGGGGGGTAAATCAGTATATCATATATCTTATAAAACATTTCCTTAATCAAATTCCACTTAACCAAACATTCAAGATATGCAATAAAACTAAAACAATAAACACCACACAAGATAGAGAGAGACACCAGATTTAATGTGTAAACCCAATGTGGGAAAAACCATGGAGAACAATCTCAAGTATATGAATGAGCACCAACTTGCAGGAGCACCAAACCCTTTGCTAAGTACCAACACAACAACTATTCATGATCACCAACCCACAAGAGCGCCAACCCCTTTGCTAAGAACCAACACAACAACAATTCATGAGCACCAACCCATAGGAGCACCAAACCCTTTGCTAAGCACCAACACATCAAAAATTCATGAACACCAACCCACAGGAGCACTAACCCCTTTGATGAGCACCAACACAATAATAATTTGTGAGCACCAACCCACAGGAGCACCAACCCCTTTGTGTATACCACACAACTATCTCTCAATGTTGCTATCTCAATAAATGATAGTTCATTACAATATCTCTTTCCTCTCTCACCTTTACTCTTCTAATTTAGCTATAACAAATACAAATCATATTCATCTCTCACAATGCTCTTATAAGCTAGATATTTCTATCTCAAAACAAACTCTATATCACACCTTGCAAATGTCTTCTCAAGCCTTTATTTATAGATTTCCAAATGACCTTTGGCCTTCCCCCTTTGTGACCCTTCAATCCTCATGGAAAATGGCACCAATCTTGCATGACCCTTTGTATCCTTCCATTTGAAAAGTCATGTGGTGACCCTTCATGAGTAAAAGTGTCCTTCCCTCTTTTGTCTTTACCTTGGTAACTTTTCGTATTCCTCAAAGTGTCCATGAGAAATTGCACCTTTCCTCTTTTGTCTTCACTTGGTGAATCTTAGAATTCCCCAAGATGACTCTTCATTGGAAAATGCATTCCATTCTTCTTTTGTCTTTACCCTAAGACTCTTTGACTTCTCAATGGGCCCTTTTTTTGTCTTATATGCAACCAAAAATATATTTGTTAATATTAAATAAATATTAACACACATTAGCCAAGATACAACTATTATAAACATCATTAAATAAAATGGGGCCTTTATCACCAATAATTCTAGACCTTTGACATCAATGACAATATTTCCAACAATCTCCCCCTTTGTCGTTGATTGCAACCTCAATCCTGAAACTACCACATCCTGAATCATGCACATGCTATCATCTAAAAAACCTATAGTAACTCCCCCTTATTTTAGTAACCTATACTTATTTCATGTACCTATTTTTTCACCTGTACCTATACCTTTTATTCTCCCCCTTTTACATCAATGGCAAAGGACCTACTTAGAGCTAACACTTAGCTCCCCCTCAACTGATACTGAACCTCAATGGCAAGAAGTAATAGAAATTACTCCCAAATCCTCTTGTAGATCATTGAATGTGTCCTTTGATCATGCCTTTGAGAAGATATCTAACAATACATATATTTTTTTGCTTATCCTTTGAGCATCTGCAATTAACTCATTTGAATATTTTCTTATAATCTCACAACCTTCTGCATGAAACTTTAATGTATATCCCTGATCACATATTTAAATTACACTCAATAGGTTATGCTTGATACCTTTTACATACAAAATATTCTTAGTCTTGGTTCTACCATAATCTAAACTCAACATACCTTTTCTAGCTATCGTGGTAGTGGTTTTATCTCTGAATCTCATTGTGCCACCATTGATCTTCTTTAGACTTATGACCTTACTCTTATCTCATGTCATATGCCTCGAACATATACTATCAAATAACCGTGACTTATATTCATTTCTTACATGCAGAGCTATTTTAACCATCATAGAATCTTCAGGTTGTTTCTTCTACCATGAACATGTCTGAACCTTCTTCTTAATGAATAGAGCCTTGAAACTCTAGTCCTTAATTGAATCTACATGAGCTTCCTTTTCCTTATTTTTGAAATTGTTAGCTCATTTTCAACATTCTAATTTCTTATGACCAAATCCATTTGAAACCCCTTGAAAATTTTAAACACTACATATGCAAGAAACATTCTAATAGCCTCAAACATTAACACTAGTGCAAAATTTTATTTAAAAATTGATTCCTTCAAAAGATATACAAATTAATCTGTCAACTCACCTTCTTGTCATGCAACATAGCCAAGACCCACTAGCATCCACCATGCTTCAATTTTTCTTAAAAGTGTCTCCTTCAAGCCTAGAAGAGACACCCCACATAAAGGGTCCTAGAAATAAATCTCAAGAGATTCCCACATCTCCGCTATTTCTTCTTTGATCTTCTTGTGTTTTTAACTTTGAATCTATTTAAGAATGTCTAAATTATTTGACTTACTAACCTCATCATTTATGATTTTTTTCATCTTATCAACTCTTTCAACTATCTTATCTTAACAAGGCTCATGCTCAAATGTAACCAACGATTCTTCACAATCCTTCCTATCTGATTCTTTATCTACTATAGCAAGTAATTTATTTTCACTCTTAAATTTAACCTGATCAACCTTTACTATTTTAGGTCTCCAAACTTGAATTTGACTCTTCCCATATTTTCTAGGGGCTATGTATCCTTTGACATACCTTGAAGATTTCTTTACTTTATTTGGACATAATTTAGTAATATGGCCAACATTATGACAACAAAAACAAACAACATTTTTCATACCTTTTTCTTGAATGTAACTGAGATCTCCCTTTGACTGATTGTTTCTCCTCATATAGTCTCTTGCCCTATGACCAACATGATGACAAATAAAACAATGGCCATGAAAAGAATTTGAAAACTTAAAATCATTGGGCTGCCTAATCGACTTCTTTGATTTGCCTTCAAAACTTGCATCCTTGTTTCCTTGGACTAATATTTCATGATCTTTCTCAACCTTGATTATATGCTTCTCATGATTATCCTTTAAAGAAACTAACTCAACCTTTAACTGATTGCACTCTTCTTCTTTCGATTTCAAACTTGAATTTGTAACCTCTAGCTGATTCTTAAGATCCTAAATAAATAGCTTATTTTCTTTTAATACTATAGCCAACTTAGAATCCAAGATACACACCTATTATTTAAGAGATTCAACCATAGATTTCAACTCTTGATTCTCCTTCTTTAGCTGCTTGGCCATCTTTTGCTTACCTTGATCTACCTTCAAGTTGTTAAACACTTTCTGAAGGAACTTGATTTGATACCAATTGTTAAGCACATGATATACTGAGAGGGGGGGGGGTGAATTAGTATATCATATATCTTATAAAAATTTCCCTTAATCAAATTCCACTTAACCAAACATTCAAGATATGCATTAAAATTGAAACAATAAACACCACACAAGATAGAGAGAGATACCAAATTTAACATGGAAACCCAATGTGGGAAAAACCAAAGAGAACAATCTTAAGTATATGAATGAGCATCAACTCAAATAAAAATATTGGCAAGCACCATCTTGGAAGAGCACCAACCCCTTTGCCTAGCACCAACACAATAACTATTCATGAACACTAACCCACAGGAGCACTAACCCCTTTGTTGAGCACTAACACAACAACAATTCATGAGCACCAACCCACAGGGGCACCAACCCCTTTGCTGAGCACCAACACAGAAACAATTTATGAGCACTAACCCATAGGAGCACCAACCCATAGGAGCACCAAACCCTTTATGTATACCACACAACTATCTCTCAATGTTGCTATCTCAACAAATAATAGTTCATTACAATATCTCTTTCCTCTCTTACCTTCGCTCTTCTAAGCTAGATATAACAAATACAAATCATATTCATCTCTCACAATGCTCTTCTAAGCTAGATATTTCTATCCCAAAATAAACACTATCTCACACCTTACAAATGGCTTCTCAAGCCTTTATTTATAGCTTTCCAAATGACCTTTGGCCTTCCCCCTTTATGACCCTTCAATCCTCATGGAAAATGGCACTAATCTTGCATGACCCTTCGTATCCTTCCATTTGAAAAGTCATGTGGTGACCCTTCATGAGCAAAAGCGTCCTTCCCTCTTTTGTATTTACCTTGGTGACTTTTTCATATTCCTCAAAGTGTCCCTTCATGATAAATTGTGCCCTTCCTCTTTTGTCTTCACTTGGTGACTCTTGGAATTCCCCAAGATGACTGTTCATAGGAAAATGCATCCCATTCTTCTTTTGTCTTTACCCCATGACTCTTTGAATTCTCCATGGGCCCTTCTTTTGTCTTATATGCAACCAAAAATATATTCATTAATATTAAATAAATATTAACACACATTAGCCAAGATATAACTATTATAAACATCATTAAATGTAATGGGGCCTTTATCACCAATAATGCTATACCTTTGACATCAATGACAATATTTCCAACACATTTTAATTTGCTTCCAACTCCAAAAAGTGTAGTCTAGCAATTCTGTGAGGCTTTGTAATCACCCTCAACCTCAAATTTTTGATAAAACCCAAGAAAGCCATTTGACTTCATGCACTACAAAGGCAAATCAGTGTTTCAATTTTTATTGATGACCAACTTCAAATTTGGTGTGAGACAGCCTTGTTGGGCTCTAATAAATAGATCCGTTTGCTCTATAACTAGCTCAATATCATTAATGGTACTTGAGTGAGCTCAACTACCAAGCTTTGGGAGATCTATCCATATGTGTTAAAGGATTGGAACTATTAATTCCATGGTTGAGAATATTCACTCAAGTTTTTTAAAATCATTTATTTAAGGTGAGTTTATTTAATTTTCATCCTCCTTAATAATAGTATCCTCAATTCCATTGGCTCCTTTGTTCACTAGAAAATCCTAGAGAATATGTTCATATTTCCTCTACAACTCTATATATGACAGTTACCCTACATCATCTCACTACTTGTGAAGTTATCATTTTCTATTCTACTATTACTCCTACACAATAAAAAACTATAATTGGAATTTTTGAATATGATACAAGGAAATGATTTTATAAAAGAATTGATTGGTGCCTTTCTCAATAATTGGGTAATAGAGTCTACTCACAAAAAGTTTTATATTTTACATCTAGTCACAAATCAAATTAATTAGCATGGGTTATCTATTATTGGCATAGACATGCAAGATTATTATTACCTAGCTCTTCTTAATTATCCAAATTGAATCCTCCAAGTTACAGTGATCTATTCAATGGAATTTAAACCCTACTTGAGGAAACCTAATTACATAAACCAAAAAATAGCAAATGTGTTTTGAAGAACTAAATATATACTTGATATCTTAATTCAAATAAAAAGGAGAAACAAAAATGGAGACAACTAGATAAAGTATAACATGAATATTCAACAAGCAATTGAGAACTAGATATATGTCACCAGAGAAATCTGGTTTGATTTTATTGATATATCTTTGAAGAACAAGCCTTACAATGACTTTTTCCAAAATCAAATTCCTAGAGAGATTTCCCAAGGTCTTGGTTTCCTTCTTATAGGGGTGAAGGAAGATACAAGATTCAAACCTTTCACATTCCAAAAAATGACTTTTCATATACCCACTCCTTAATATGACCTATTATAACATATAATTTATGACAAGTCTTAATAAGACTACCAAATATATTTTGAATACATATTGGAAAGCATAAAAGTAAGAGGACATCTAAGATTTTTTGGTATCATGTTGATGCTAGCTTCATGCTCATTACTCCTTTGCATACTTGGCCTACTTATTCTTCAATTGTCAAATACTAATTCTCCCATTGGTACACTATGAAATCATTAGGCCACTTATATTCTTGGATCTAGAGTAGGTTGGCCTAGTGATCTTTCCATCTTTTGTCTATCAGGACTTTGACATTAATGATTAACTTTGCATATGCAGCATCTAGAGCAATTACTCTAACCAAAATGACATTAACACTGAGAATATTTATGTTTCAATATTTTTTCAAGAAATCAATGACTTGAGAAAATGTTTGACCATATTCACTTTATCATTCATCAAAACCTTTGATATTTTTATCCTCTATCAAAATTGAAGGAATAAAATGGTGTTTGAAACTAGCAAAAGAATCAATATTTGCCTACATTTTTTGGCTCTCACCATTCACATACTAAAATTCATCCAAGATCATTTTCACTATCTTCTATGTTGGCTTGAGTGAGGTCAGAGCACCTAGATTTATTTTTATAACTTTGCACAAGGTTAGCAATGTATGGTGTGTATATTTCCATTTCTTATATATTGGACCCCAAATAGAAATATTAACCTTCAACTAATTAATGGCTCGAGACAAGGAATAATATCATTCATGCACATCTCTTAGCTTGTCAACAACCAATTTTACTTTGTATTCCAAAATATTCTTAAACACCTCAAGGATTTTCAATTTGGCCTCATCCTTTGTCTTCTCATTTTGATTTTTCAAATCTTCAATTTATTTCTCCAACTTCAACTTCAATGCATTCAACTAATCAAATAGGACTATATTATTAGAGTTTATTTATGGTACAAGGGATTGGTATGGTATAATTGCTTGGATTTGAGAATCAACACCCTTCAACTTCTTCTTTGGTTTGAAATTTTCCAAATACAACCTATTCAATTCATCATTCATCTCAATTTGAGTTTTTTCATAGTCAAGAAATCTTTGCTCGATTTTCTTGATAGTAGCTTGTGTGAATATTGTAGAGTGCACAGTAAGGGTGAAAAATTCAAGCACTGATATATCCTAGAATGTTTTCACCACAACTATTCCCCTCAACACTTGGACTACATCAAGAAATCTTGGCTTGTTGGTGTTATTTTATGTGGCCCATATTACTAGAGTCTCTATATTTGGGTTAAACCCACAACCACTAACACCATCCTCATAATCAAACTCAAAAAGCATCATGGGGTCATCTTGAATTCTCACTTGGTCTAACAAAAACATTTTCTTTAATTTAAGGCTAGGGATGATCAACATATTACTCTTAAAAAACATTTGTCTAGCCTCATTAGGGCTGACATTTATTTCTTCAATTTTCAAATCCTTGAAAGTCTGTGTCATAATTTGATTATGTTGAGATTCATCAGCACCCATTCTATTTATTTCCACCTTTTATTCAAAAAATTTATCTTCATTTTGAGCCAAAAATATTTGAATTCTAGGGTGTTGATGAAATCATCATCCTCGATGAATCTCATAGAAGCCACAACCCTTTCATATTCTTGTAGTTTAGGCTCACATTATGCCTATTCATCCATTCTTGATTCTGGTTTGTGTGCTTCTATTTCTTGACCAATAAGGGGTTGATCAACTTCCTCTTCCTCTCTTATATGCCTCAAAATATTGGCCACTTCCTTAGAGTCACCAACTCTTTCAATCATTTCATATGGAACTAGTGGAGAAACATCATCAATATTTTGCATTTTAGAAGGTGGTGAATCAGGAATAGTTGGATCTTGCACTGGCATTACATTTGGACTAGGTTCTTAAATCAAAACTCATGTTAGATTTTTGATAGTGAGGTTGGTAGACTTTGTAGGCTACTTCTCAGACTTGCCATATATTTTTTCAAAATTATCAAATCTATTCTTTTCAAAGGGTTCTTCTCTTCAAAAAAAACTCCCAAAAAATTAGGTTTTTATTTTCTTTTATCATCCTCAATCTTCTTCAAAATTTCCCATTTTCTTTTCCTATTATATACCTCTTCAAAAGTGACACAATTTTTTATCACACCCTCATCAAAATTGATTTGATGGGATATTCCCATCCATGTAAGGATGAATTGTCTAACTAAGTTCATGTGACCCTCTAGATCACAAACCCTTTCTGTCCTTGATTTCAAAGAATATTCAACCTTCAAATAGGCTTACAACTCCTCCAAGGTATCTACACTAATGTACCATTCACCAAACACAATAGAATCTAGAATAAATGTGCCCTTAGTTTATTTTTTCATCATATCTTTCTCCATCTAGAGCATCTACCACATGAATTCAAGCAAAGCAATTATGTTTGACACAAATTTTGGCAACACATGGGGTGGCTGAGTACACCCATATACTCTAATTATAACATGGTTAGGTAAGAAATACCAATCAACAAAGTTATGCTTGTGACCCTATCATAGCCTATGAGCAAGAGGCCTCAACATTTCTATGACCTCTTTGGTCAACCTAGAAAAAAGGATACCAAGGGAATTCATTATTATAACTGAGAAATCATCATGGAACACAACATAGCTATAGTTCTGACAATGAGTGTCCTATTTGTAATACCAACACTATATAGGAAATCTTTGTCTCTTTTGATCAATATTTCTTAAGTCCATCCTTCTAGGCTAATTCCTTCTATTCTGATACAAAATTAAATGACACAATAAATAATAATATTTGAACTCCATAGGTGTCTTGTTCTCCCTTATTTTCAAAAATTTGTCATGCAATTTCTTCTTAATAAATGATGCAAAATCATATTCAACATTAACCTTTGGGTTTTGTATTGTCATGGCCATCATCATCATGCCAACTGGCATTCTATCTTGGGCATCAATTCCTATCACTTGACACAAAGCAAAATATGTGCTTTTGAAATACACAACAAAGTCATCAACTAGAAAAGGTTGAACTATGATGGTTGGGATTGAAATCCTTCTATTGTTGGAACCTTTCCACATGTACATGGGAAACTAATCACTCCTATGTGTATTTCTCAAACAAGTATATTCTTGTTTACTCTTCTTCAAGTCAAATTTTGTGAGGGATTCATATTGGGCATGAAGAAATCAATGATTGCATTTCTATCCACAACCGCTAATGGTGACGCATTTGGCAACCTAATAGTTTTGGTGGTTGGATGATAGTGTTATGTCAATATCTTGATCAAATCTACATTAATGAATACATTTGTCACTAGAAGCTTAGCCAAATTCAAATTCCATGGGTTTACAACTGATCCCTATCCATCTTGCATTTTACAAAAATACCAAAAAGGTTCCATCCTGAGATAGGGACTCTAGCATCCTGACACCACTCTGATACATCCTTGCATATTTTCTTATACCCTTTATTAACTAAATTTGGAAAAATGTCTAATAATGACTATTGAATCAACTAATTTTTGGGAATAGGAGGTTTAGTGCTCTTACTTTTAGGCTTAGACTTCTTAGGTGCCATAGTTTGATGCTTTTATGAACTAGTATTTTGAGAGTCACTTGCTCTACCAAACTAGTTGAAAAAAAAACACAAACTAAATGCCAAATTTTGTGAAGATATTAATGAGGCCAACTTACCTAGTTGGAATATGGTTGAAGTAAGCACATGGAGCTTGAATTCACCATCTACAATCACCACTAAATTTGCTTTAATGATGAAACACAAAGAAATTTGAAATTTTATTCTGCTATGGAGCTGGTCATTTCACCATTCCTCTGGTTCATGCCACAAAATTGACAAATCTCAACATTCAAATATTTCAAACATAAAACATTGATTTGGTCTACTCCAATGGCTAGGTAGGTACTTCAATCACAAGCATCAATGATAACCACTATGGGATGGTGATATAGTCATTTTAGCATTTAATACTTTACTGCATCACTACAAGACCTATTTAGATCTATCATGGGACCATGGGAGATTTTGAATGGTTATACCACATCTTTCACCTCTTATCGCCACCCCATAAGCCTTGATACACATCATCATAGGATGGTGGGATACATGTTACCCCTTATACCTCATACCATATTATCACTAACCTTTGATCTGACCATCATAGGACCACGAGATCCTTTGGCATCCCTTCACTATTTATTGTATCACTTTAGGCATTGGATTTGACATGTTGAAAAATAAGTAAAGACTACTAAATAGTCTAATGAGTTTGTTTCACATTAACCATTTGATTGTTGTGATCAATCAAATTATAGGTGGATTGTCTAAATAAATACATAATAAAATATTGTTTGTGTACATAAAGAAAACAGTCTAAAAATTATAACAAAACATTCCAAATCATACTTAACTCTATGAATGAATGTGAATGCTCACTCTAACATGTAGTTAGATGAGACTAATGAGGTGAGGCTACTTATTTACCTTTAACATCTTTCTTGTCTACTTGACAAACATTTTTTTATATTGGTTTGTTTTTCTTTGGGTGCCTTATACTTTAACTCTTTCTATATTTGGGTTTTTTGGATGGTTATATCCATGTATTTCATCCCTATGGTATGTTTTTAGATGAATCTAATATTATCCAATTTCTTATTTTTAAATATTAAATTATGATTTTTTTCGAAGGGAAAAAAAGATCATGTATCAACTAAAAAATCCAAAAAATAGAATTATATCAAATAAGGTAATCTAATAATAGTAGGCAGTGGAGGAATATTGAGGGACCACCAAGGTCAACCTTGTCTTGTATGCTCATTGGATATTGGGAATGATGAAAATAATTGGGTGGACACAACATGGCACTCCTAAAGGGGATGTATTTAGTAGTTTTGAAGGGATGTAAAAAGGTAATAATACAACGTGATATAAAAATATTAATCAATTCAATATCAAGTGGATTGATAAGTTCATGGATTACATATGAGATTGTAAAATAGATTAAATGTATTTACAAAAAATTAAAATAAGCAATCTTTCAACATATCAAAATAAAAGGGAATTGTGTAGAAAATTATCATGGGAGCATGGGACATACTTTATATAACTTTTATCGCTTGTTATTAGCCCACAAGACCTTTTCTAAACTATCTCAGGGATATAGTATGTGTTATCTATTGACTTAGCCCTTACCACCATAGTGCCATTTATCTTCTTGTCTACTACAGGGCTGTAGTGAATCTTTATTGTTTACTCTTACCACATCACTGTAGGTTAACATTTTGTTTGTCATAGGGTCATGATTAAATATTATATGATACTCAAACTCTTATCATCAACCCACCAATCACTTTTGAGACCTCCACAGGGTTATGATAACTAGTCTCTATATACCACAACACTGCAAGTGAAGTTCTTATATGTTGTAGGGAAATAGTAACTATTTTTTCACTTCTTTTGGTTCTTGCACACCTGCCAAAGCTATTTGAATGTATTGTGGGGTTGTAATAAGAGATAAGAAAACACATCAATGATCAAAATATAAATGTCTTTCACGTGGACATGATATGGGATGCTTATGAATGAATCCTAGAATAATTATAAAAAGAATATGGACTCCTAAGATGAATTTTATGAATTTTGAAAAAAATGCCTTAAAGAAATGTGGTCTCATGGTGATGGAATGCCATGACAAGTGAATTGTTATAGATTGTCATGGCATTTCATCACCATAAAACCATATTTCTTTGAGGTATTTTTTTTAACTAGTTCATTACCTTGTCTATGTTATTGCTTACTATTATGCTTTAATAGATTTTTTCCAAGCATCCATAGCTTGTTTGAAAGCACTTGTTTTAGGCTTTTAGCCATAGCAACAAGGTAGTGAACTATTTGATAAAATCATTTGGTAATAATGTATGAAAAATGTGGTAGCATAGACAAGGCAGTGACCTGTTTAAAAAAATGCCTCAAAAAACTGTGGTCTCATGGAATGCCATGACAAGAAAATGCATTTGGAAGTGAATCCTATTTATTAGTTATTCAATGTGAAGTAATTGCATAACTGCTTAAGTTGACTTTGTAAAAACTATATTGTAATTAAAATTTTGTCATCTATTAGTATCTAGTTATTAGTTATCTAATGTGAAGTAATGCTTTGAGTTTGAAAGATATGCAATGCAATGCAATCAATAATTTGAATATAAACGACAAAATTTATTTTTTACAATTCATTATTTAAACTATCTATTTTATTTTCTCTCTATAAATTTATTGATATGGAAATTCCTTTCAATTAAAAAAATAGTTTTTGTCTCTTAGTATACAATTTTTTACATTTTTTTAAAAATCTAATTTTTTCCTGATATTTTCAAAAAATCTTGAACTATTGGTTTTCCAAATTTTTCCCCAAAAGATTTTTGTTTTTATATGTAGAAAATTACAGATGGATCAATGTCAAAGGTTGAGTACAAATCAATACCATGCATTTGATGAGAGAGTAGCTGACGAGAGGGACATGGAGAAGTATCCATGTCCATGTAATGACTATCTTGGCAAAAAGGTGAGAAAAAGAAATCTGATTTATCAACATATGATAAGATATGGGCATAGTGGTATAAGCCCTTAGGATTACAATTATTATAAAGATATGATAGAATTGTAGAGTGTGAGAGATGAAGAGGCAACAAACATAGATGAAGTGGTACCAAACATAGATGAAAAGGCAACAATGTTAGACGAAGGGTTTGAATTTGATAAAATGTTGAATGAGGGTCTAAATGATGATTGGGCCAAGTTGATGAAGGATGATTTAAACC
Source organism: Torreya grandis (assembly GCA_037957365.1). NCBI lineage: Eukaryota > Viridiplantae > Streptophyta > Pinopsida > Cupressales > Taxaceae > Torreya > Torreya grandis. The sequence goes on from JARHVA010002425.1 coordinate 2,468,497, forward strand.
CTATGTATGATAATTATAAGTTAAGTCATTTGACAATAATCCTTCAAATTATTAACTTGCAAGTGGTGTTTGGTTGGACAAATGGGAGTGTAGATCAGTTAATGTCATTATTAAGTTCATTGTTACCATTTGAATCCACATTGCCAACAAATTGAAGTCAATGTAAAAATCAAATCACTAAACTAGGATTAGGGTATGAAAACATCCACAAATGTGTGAATGGTTGTGTATTATTTCACAATAATCTTGCAAGTGAGAGTTAATGTCCAAAATGTCATGAAGCAAGGTATAGACAAGGGTTGAAATCAGTTTTGGTTCCTAGAAAGGTTCTTCAACACTTTATGATAATCCCATGATTATTCCAAATGTATAGGTGTAGAGACATTTCTGAACTTATGCAATGGCATGCCCAAAATAAGAGCACTGATGGAAAATAATGACATGTGCCTGATTCTAAGATGTGGATGGAATTTGATAATAGATGGATTAATTTTTCTCAAGATCCTTGTAATATAAGGTTTGGTTTGGCTCTAAATGGGGAGAACCCATTCTCAGATCAAAGTACTAAATGGTCAACTTGGCTAGTGTTTTAAATAAAATATAACTTGCCTCCATGGTTAACAACTAGACCATTTTTCTTAATGCTATCATTTATTATACCAAGAAAGAAAAGTGTGACTTTAAATACAATAGATTCTTATCTAGAGCCATTATATGATGAATTAATGAAATTGTGGAAAGGAATTGAAGCAATTTAATCTTTAAGGGATGTTCATTCAATCAAATTCACTTTAAGAGCTTCTTTATTATTTATGATTCATGATCTTCCTACATATGGCACATTGTTTGGTCTTAGTGTTCATGGATACCATGGATGTATTACTTTCAACTTTAATGATTTTGTGAGGCACTCAAAATTTTTGTGTAAGTGTATTTATTGTGGACATAATGCTTACCTTAAAATGGATCATCCATATCATCAACAAAAAACATGTTTCAATGGTCAAGAAGAGAATCATGAAGCACCATTGCTAAAAACAGGTGATTACATTATTGAGAATGGAAAAAAAAGAATGTCAACTATTGAAAATGATGGGATTGTTGGTAGTAGATATGATCCTTGTAATGAAATTAGTTTAAAATAGTTGTGCATATTTTATAAGTTGTCATACTTTTTTAATATAGCCATTAGGCATACTATTGAATTTATGCATACTGAGAAAAATATAGCCTATGCTATTATAAAAACTATTTTTGGTGCTTTTGATACTATTTCATCATGTGAAGACTTTTAAAAACTAAAGATTCATTGAAATCTTTGGGTTGAAAAATGTGATGATGAAAAATATAGAAAACCTATTGCTCCTTATGTCTAGACAAAGGAACAACATGCATAATTCTTACAGTTGATGTCTCAGACTTGATTTCCCACTGGATATGTAAGTAGTAGTATTAAAAGCCATATTAACATTAATGTCTTAAGAGGCCTCAATACCCATGACTATCATGTCATAATCAAGAATATTTTACCTATTTTGGTAAATATATCAAGTTTGGCAAAGGGGCCACGATTGTCAATTATAAGGTTGGGCCTAATATTAAAGAGAATGAGTTTACATGTATTATATCCTTTGAACTTTGATAGTTTGAGGGAGGAGGTTGTTGAAGTCCTTTGTCTATTGGAAAAATAATTTCCACCAATAATCTTTAACATTTTAATGCATCTTTTGATACATCTAGAATATGAACTAGAGCATTATGGCCCGGTAAGAACAAGATGAATGTTTCCTATAGAATTATATATGAAGGTTTTGAAAAAAATTATTTGTACTATGGCAAAACCAAAAAGCAACATGTCTGAGAGATATTTAATGCAAGAGGCCATGTGATTTTGCACAAAATATATTAAAGATTTTTAAAATGTCAATCAATATGTACGAGATGATGACAAAGATGAGATAGTTGTAGTTAAAGTATTATAAGGCAATGGATGTCACTTCAAGCTATCACATTAAGAAAGAAGTGAGATACATGCTTATATTCTTCAAAGCACATGTTCATTTGATAAGTGACATAGGTAAAAAAATTACACAATGACTTATTTACTAAATTGCATTTACAAATTTATATTATTAATATTACTATTTATACATTAATATTATATGTATAAAATATGAAGAAGAGAATCAAAATTGGATGTAACATCGACCTCAAAATCACAGACATCATGATTTGATTAGAGGTGATTCTTTTCCAAAATTTGAAGAATGGATTGCTAATGCCGTCAATGATGCAAAAGAATAAGGTCAAGATATAAAAATAGAGGAAAGTGAGATTTCACAATATACACATTTATGGGCTATGCATTTTAGTGGAATGTGGGCCTATGGTAGTCATTTAAGAGTGGAAGAAAAAGACAAAGGAAAGAAAAATTATGATTGTGTTGTTAGTGCTAAATTTCTTCTTGAAACTGAGAATAAATTTTATGTTGGATTCATCCAAGAAATTATTCAAGTGGATTTTGGTGAAAATAGTCCAATATTATTAAAATGTAAGTGGATCTGACCATCTGTATTATAATTTGATGAGTATGGATTTATATGCATAAATACCAGATAATTTTTATCAGAGATAGATGAGCTATATGTTTCCCCTCTTCAAATGAACCAATAATTTCTAATTGATGATGTAAGAAGCCCAGGATGGATGTGTCTTTCAAATAAAGTCTCATTCTAAATGAAAGATCATGGAAGTTATCTATATAATCCCTGATGGGCAATATGTTAATTTACAAGAAACATTCGAATAAGTGGATGAAGATGATTATGGAGTGTTTGAAGAAGATATTTTGATTACCAATGAAGAGATTGGGAGAGAGAATGCATTGCATGTCACAGATGAGGATGAGGAAGAAAATCAAGCAGATGCAGATAGGAGTGATTAGGATTCATAAGTGTCAATATCTAGTTGAAACAAGGGATATTCATGTTGATAGTCTGATACCTATAATTGTAAACACCTTCTTGGTTTTTGACTACAAATTATTTTTAATCTATAAAATGAATTCTATTTTAAGTTTTTATTTGTAGTTATTAGCAGATTAGAAAGTCAATAGTTATCAACTTATGAACTCAATAAATTTTTACTGATTCAAGTTGTTGACTTATACGTTATTATTTATTTGGAAATTAGGAAATGAGGAAAAGTATTGTAAGGCAAAAATTAGTCAATGATAGTGATCATAATGCTGAAATTTCATCGATAGATTATGAGTGATTTTGTAGAGAAAAAGTGGCAAAGAATAATGAATATTTATTGTGTCTCGGTTTGACAAATAGACAAGTTGTAAATCTACTAAGTAGTATATTATTTGTTTAATAGTGCTTAATGAAATTCTATAGGCAATAACTTTATGTATATAAGACATAATATGATATATTTTTTGTTCTATAGGCAAGAAAAAGAGTGCAAAGAAATGTGGAGAAAAAACAAAAGAAAAGATAAGATACATTACTTCCATCTTGTAGAAGCTAACACATTTGTGATTCAACAAATACAGTTGGTGAAAAAAATAATTGTGATGATGTACAACCTGATATAGCATATGGTGATGTGTAGCATGATATAGCACATGGTTATGTGAATCCTGATATAACACATGGTGATGTTCAATGTCGTGATGTTCTCTTAGCACAAAGTCTAAGAGAGATTATTGAAAAATATCAGAGCAAAGGAATAATAGGTCTGTAGATTATTTATTCAACATTAAAGGATGTGTTTGAAGTGAAATCTATGGACATTGGTACTGATCTACCTACTCATGACACACCTAATGTGGCCAAGGATCATGAATTTATAGTTAATGAAAGTCATGAGAGAGACTGCTTGCATGTGTTGTGCCTCAGAGTGCACTTGTTGTATCTAGAAAATTTGATGGAACTAGTGGATCAACCAGAAATACTTGTAGTGATTTAATAAAATATGTATCTAATTTTATCGAAAGACAAAGATTCAGTAAATATGTTTACAAATCTAAAGAGAGGAATGCAAAAGAAATAAAATTAGAAGGAAAGAATCATTCTTGGTTGAGGTATCAAGAAATGGTGATCCCATTGGACCAAATACTACAAAGTGGGCCTTCGAGTTGGGTGTAAGATGTAAGGCCCATTTGGATATTTTCAAATCAAGTTTTATAGAGCAAGTTCCATGAACTATAGAAAATATTATAAAAAAAATAGAAAATTCTTTGAGACTAGTGGTGGACAAATCTCTAGAAAATATTACAAGTAAAAGATGAGAATTTTGATGAACAATTTTAAATACAATTACAAAAAAGTAATCATAGAGTGAAAATAGAGGTTAGATTCCACTCTATCTACCAAATAGTGAGAGGCATTGAAACAAAGTATGCATTTTGAAGAATATTTGGCAAATAGTAACAAAGGTAAGAGATCAAGAGATAATGTGAGGGCTAGATATACATTTGGCTGAGGCAGGTTGTAGGCCAAAATGGAAAAATTTATAGTAAGTGTATGGATTTTTGGTTCAATTTACATTGTGTTATTTATTTCAGTTTTTTATTGAATTGACTATATATTGAAATTGACATTGTATTTTAGGTGAAAAATAGTAATAGAGAAGTAGGTGTAGAATATATTATCAATTATATGGCAACACTAGATCAACCTAGTAAATCTAAGAGTTGGATGAAATGGAAAAATAGTTCATCAGCAGAAATTTCACATCCATGTATTAAATGCCTAGTAAGAGCCTCTCTAGATCATGTTAGCTCAAATGAAGGGTACCAATAGGTAATGAGTTGCATATTCAGTCTCACTCAACAATTTTCATAGTTGGTTGCCTTCATTAACCCTATAATTTCTACATGGAATGAGCATAAATTCATGGATTCAGATGAGGTAAGAGGCTCTATTGATGTCATTTATTATTGGTTATCAATTAAATATACAAATGCCTCTTATATTTAGATTATTTAAATTTGAGCATAGAACCAACCTAGTTTCTTTATTGTTGGAGTGATCCAAAACATGTTCTTTGGATAAATTTATAGCTTGCATTCTTTACTTGACTATTGAATGATTTGTATATTTTTTTCATGATGGTTAAACCACATGCAAAGCAATTTTATCAAAGTAATAAGAAAACAAAAATGCATTCATGATGTCAATAGAGTTGCTGATATTGATAGTGATCATGATGAATTGGACAAGAATGTGCAGCACAATCATCATAGTTGTACTGAGTTAGTTAAGGTAATATAATAGTTTTTAGTTATTTGTCTTAATGTTTTGTCATTATTCATGCTTAAAATGTGCTTTTAGACAAAAAATTATAGCTTTTGAATTCTTTAAGTTGTAAGTTAATCTATCCCAATGTTTTGTTATTCTTCTTTTGGACAAAAATTTATAGCTTTTGCATTCTTTACTTGAATTATATTAATTTTTTCATTATGATTAAAAAACATGTAGAGAAATTATATGAAAGCAGAATGAAAATAAAAAAGGCCCTATCAATAGAGTTCTCTAAAAAATTGTACAACTTCATGTCAATGTTGATAGTGATAATTATGATGAACTTGACAAGCATGCGAATGATATTCATAGTATAAATATTCATGTTGATCTCGACGTGAATACTATAAAACCACATGCAAGTAAGTACTATTCAAGTTTTGGACTTTTTATAAAAGAGAATTTAGCTTCTCATTTGGAGTCTTCCTTGTTCTTATAGCATTTATGAGAATAGCTGAGTTGCCTTCAATTTACACTTTCTTAGATCTAATAATTTTACATAGAAACAACCCATGCAATAAAGCCTTGAAATTGGATTTATTATTAGTGCCTTCTAAAAGTGATTTAGCAAAAGTGACTAATGTTATTTCTTGTAAATCCCTAATTATACATCCTACCCCTGAATCCCTCAGATTACCTCTTTTTTATCCATGAAAATTTAACTTTACCCATCCTATTGGCAGCTCTCTCCAAATTACTTATTTACATTATTCTTTTCTATTCTAGCCCTCTGAGCTAGAATAGGGGGAATTATCAAATCACCCCATTAGAGCCTCATACTAGCATCCCAATATAAAAAATTGCCTCTTTTAACCTAATAGAGTGTTATTTGTTGTTAACTATTTCCACAATACTTGCTTCAATCTTATTTTGGAACAATCTTTTATTGTGTTCCTTCCAGAGTTCCCAGATTATAATTTTGGGACTTATCAACCATAAACAATGATAAGTAAAATGTCTTTTGATATTGGCTCAATATTGAAATAAAGTCATTACATCATTGGTAAGGGCACTCTTCCATCCTAGCTTCATACATAACCACCTCCAACATTCAAAAGAGAATTGATAGACAAGAATAAAGTGATCCACTATTTCCTCTTGGGCTTTACATAAAGGACATTGAGAAGGACCACGAAAACCCATCTTCCTAAATCTTTTAGTAGTTAGAATCCTTTACTTTAGAGCTGCACAAGTGAATAATCTTGACTTAGGAATTCTAAACTTATTCTATCTATATTGAAGAGGGATGATGCTCATCATACCTCCTTTTGTCTTTAATATAATTACATAGCCTACCTTAGTCTTTGAACCACACCAAATAATGGAGTCCTCTCCTTGTCTAAAAACTAATGTTCTTTTCTTTAGTTCATAGTTGAGACTATCCACCTCTTTGGGGTTAAAATTGAATATTGAAAATCCCTCCATTTCCAACCTACACCTCCTTCTACTAGATCTAGAATTATGTAATCTTTAACCTTGGTCCCCCAAAGCCTAGAGAGGGTTTCCTTGATATGAGAAATGTCTAGAATGTCATCCAATTTTGGATATCCTACCCAAGAATTAGACCAAAATTTAGCTTTATTACCATCATGAACATCCCATGATATTAAATCTATGATGACTGATTTTCAATTATTCATGAAGTTCCATATCCTCGATCCTTTTAGGGTGTTTGTGACTGTCAAAATCCCTTCAGAAGAGACATTGCCCAAATATTTCCTATTCAAAATCTAGGTGTATTTACTGTGGATTCCTTATGTATCCTCTAAATTAGTTTGGCTCCTAATAAATTAATGTGAGTTGCCTAATTTCTCAAGCCAACCCCACCTTCTTGTTTTGATCTACAAAGCCTGTCCCAAGCCACAAGAGTTATCTTGTCCTCCTTTGTGCCTTGCCAAATTTTTTATTGCATGAGTTGATCAAGTTTGTTTACTACCCCATTCAGAAGAACCAAACAAGATATGATGTAGATTGGCATGGTTGAGATAACCACTTTGATCATTGTCAATCTCCTAGCCCATGAGATCCATTTTCCTTTATAGGAAGTAATTTTATCCCACATATTTTGGATCAAACTATCCCAAAAGGTTGAGGATCTTAGGCCTTTAGTTAGGGGTTATGCTCATAGGGAAACACTCCCTATTATTGGGATCTATCTTATGCTATAACCCTTATTTCTTATGGCCAATTTCAATTGCATTTTATCTTGTTAAAATATTCTACCTTTGACTCACTTCAACTCTACCATATCCTAAATTTCCATCAACACCTTGGAATCCCCTTTCCTTAGGTCATCATTTTCTTCTTAAAAAACCTAGAATTAGTTTGAATTTCCTCTGCAAATTTGTATGTGACCGTCACCCTCCTCTATTTTTAAAATATAATGCATTTTTTTTAGACATTTATTGATAAACTCCAAGAAGGGGATAAATTCTAGGTGTTGGATCCATTTAATGGTTTTGTTGTGGGCATAGGGCAGAGTCACTCACTATCTATTATAAATGGAGTCAAATTAAAAGGAATAGGAGATGTAAATTTAAATATTTTAAAGGTCACAAGTAACATACCCCTTACTTATGAAGACAAAATAGATGGAGTTATCTATTTGAAAGAGAAAGAAGGGACCTTCACATGGTGTCCACTAAAATATTTGAAAAAAATGACATAGTTGATGGAGGTAATCCATGAGTTGCTTGCACCATAATTCATGTGGGTTGTGTGTTACATTGCTTATAAAAAGGATGTTAGTTAATACATATGAGGGAAATGTTAGGTGATGTATAATGACATATATTTTTGAGGAAGAGGGTATGTGTGAAGTAAGATAAGCCATTGTGTCAGCAAACTTGTTTGTAGATCAAGAAATAATTTGCAACAGGTAGGATTCAAATGATTCTAATAGCATATCTACATGATGTTTATATCATTATAGAATTTCATTTTACATAGGTAATAGTCTTACCCTAATTAACCACTAGTTGAGAGTCACCAAAAATGGTTATTTATTTGACACCTAAGAAAATAGCCATTTGAAGCCCTAAGTTCAAAGCTTCATATTCAAACATATTGTTAGTACATTCAAAATCTAGTTCAAATGACAAAGGCATAGGATCACCATCAAGAGGGATGAGGATGGCCCCTACACCCCCACTGTGTTGACATTTAGACCCATCAAAGAACATTATCATTTGATAGGATATGTCATCAGTGGAGAGCGTTATGATACATTCATCAGGGAATTTGAGGTTTGATGGTCAGTTGTAAGGTAAAAGAGTGACAACGAATTAGTTAGAAATTATTTTCCCCTTGATAGACTTTTGTTGAATAAATTCTAAGTCAAATTAAGTAAGGAACATGAGCCACTGAACTACTTGCTGGTTATGATATGGCTTGGAATGCATGTATTTAAGGGGATCAATATGGGTGACAATTTAGGTTTTGTGATTTAAGAGATAAGGACAGAGCTTGGAAGCTAAAAATACCAACATGAGAGAAATATTTTTTATATGATTATATCAAGATTCATAATCAATAAGTGTGTGGATTATATATTAAACTACTTATTCTTGATGGTGATCATCCTAATTGCAATCATAACACCTAGAGAATGGTTTGTTGTAGAGATGTAAAGGTAGAAAGGCTAGTTTTCCTTAGGTGGAATAAGAACTTGTGGGGAAAGGAGATACCATTTGAGTGCAACAAAAGCTTCATAGAAATCTATATTCCAACGGAAGGAGACATCTTTGTTGAAGAGATGGTGAAATGGTTGGTAATGATCTGACAACTGGGAGATGAAGTGATGGATTGACTAAAGCTTACCTTGCAGGTTGTGGAGTTATTTGATAGTAGTAGGTGGAGGCATGTCTAGTATTGCTCAAACTTTAGTAGGGTTGCCTTCAATACCACAAAGAGAAATGATAAAACCTAAGAGCTTACCACAAAAGACACCAAAGATGCATTTCTTTAGGTTTAGACAAATGCTATATTAGAGGAGATGAGTAAATATGATTTTGAAAATCATTATGTAATCCTAGAAAATTTTAGACTTTTTGAGTAAGTTATCTATGTAGTCTTTCATAATTTTGTGTAGGAGATCATGGAAGATGTAAGTCATGACACAATGGTAGGTGGCACCAACATTTTTTAGACCGAAGGGCATGGGTAATGAAAGTTATCTTATGTTGATCCTTGAGAGAAACTAAGATTTGATTGTAACTTGAGAACTTGTCCATAAGTGATAGCATCTCATAGCCAACTATTAGATCAACAATTTGGTTGATACTTGGCAAAGGGAAGTCATCCTTTGGACAAGTGAGGTTTAGGTCATGGTAGTCAATGTAGATGCAGATTCTCCCTATCACTTTTATGATAGGAATAATATTGGAAACCCATTGTGGGTAGTCAGTGGGTTGAATAAAGTTAACATAAAGGAGGCATTGGGGCTCTTCTTTGATAATGAGAGCAATATAAGGGTGCATTGTGTGAAGCTTCTACTTAATAGGTTTAGCATCTCAATTGGTGACAATGTTATGGGTGATGATAGAGGGGTCAATACTAGGCATGTCATAATAACAAGTGAATGCTTTGTTATGGTCATTAATAAATGTGGCATAATTTGCTTGCTTAGAGGAATCCAAATATTGACCAATATTAAGGACATGGGGGTTATCATGAGAAGGCAGATTGATGTCAATGGTTGATTCATTTAACACAACTTATGTTTTAGATGGGAGTGATCATTGGATATAAGAATCATCTACACCCATGTATGTGAGAATAACATCATCATCTTGACATTGGATAGTTTTGATAGTTGGAAAGTCTTCATCAATCATTTAGGGATGAGTGAGAGGAAGGGACCTTGTTTCCTTACCCTAGTGATAAGTGAGGGGGCCTAAATAGATGACATGTATTGAAAAATAATTAGGAGGTATAGATACCTCTGATTTAGTAGGTGATGGTGGATGAGAGGATGGGGAAGGAGAGACTAGCTCTTCGATAATTGGTATATGATAATCTTTGGTGAGTTTAGTTTGTTCATCAAAACCCACTCTATGTCACCTCTTTACATTTTCAATGGTTTTGTTGGTGGGATATTCAATAGGCATATGAACACCCTACTCATAATGACCCAAACCAAATCCTTTCAAGGCACACCTATAAAGATAGGTGTGAGCAAAGCTAGTATTTCCTAAGAAAGAGAAGTCACAGGTAAATATTTATCGTGAAGCAGATGGATTATTGATAGCAAGAGTTTGATCGATTCCCCCATATGTGAAATTAGTTCAAAGGTTAGGGGGACCATACGAGATGATCATCCAAATATGTGGATCATAATTGGGGTGCATATGAATCTTTCCATACTCTTGTGGACTATGGAACATGTCACGTATCAACAAGTGATATTCTCCAAGTGATAGATGCTTGAAAGTTTCCTCCATGGGGTCTTTGTTAGGAATTTATGTTACTGTTATCTGTGTAACTGGGGTAGTGGAGCTTGTGGAAGCTTCATAAGTAAAATGTAGAGGAGATGATGTATTTAATGTAATGAGAAAATAATTGGGGCTATAAGTCATATTGCATGTTTTTAAAGGAGGTGGGTCAGTGAGAATAACATACACTTGCTCATTGTGCTCAAACTTGATGTAGTGGTGCAAAGTCAAGGGCACACATGCCCTAACATGTATCCAAGGTCATCCAAGTAGTATGTTGTATTATAACTCTCCTTTTATAATGTAGAGAAGCTTAATAGTTATGTAGGGACCTACATAGATATGTAAGACAATAGTGCCCATCATAGTAACTATGATATCATTAAAAGTGTGAAGCACCACGTCAGTTTGAGACATGTAATTATTAGGAAGGGATAGCTATTTGTAGGCATGGGTGGAGATAATATTAATACTAGCTTCTCCATCGATCCTAACTCTTTTTCCATGAGTTTTATCGATATATGCAGTGATAAAAAGGGTAGAATCCTAGTCTTCAGGGTATTGAGATGGAATTTCCAAATCATTGAAAGAAATCAGGGAGATGGTGTTAAGAGAGTTGACCAAAGCTACAAGAGGTTTGGGATCATTAGGTTGTACCTCGACTACTTGCAAGGAACTAATCAAAGCTTGATGGTATTGGGGTGAGTTTTGGATTAACTCATATAAGGACATTTTCAAAAGGGTTTGGTGAAGTTGTTTCACCATTAATTTTTGAATAAATTTTGAAGATGTTGGTTTTGGGACACCCAAAATGGAAATATTGGAATTTAAAGGAGGAGTCTTTTTTGAGAAGGGATGAGCCCAAGGGGCAGTGACCTTTTCCTTACCTTTATCCTTTTAATTTTATGATTGTGTGGCCACATTAACCATATTGAGCCATTATGGATGCTAGGGGTAGAATAGTAGGAAGGTTAATGGGAGTATAAATAAAAAGAGTGTCGATATCAAAGTGTTGTCGAATGACTAGGATGCGAGATTTACAACCCTCAATATCATGTCTAGGTGAATGATGATATAGACACACTTGTTTATCATCAAACAAAGATGGATTCAATTCAAGAGGGTTGTAGGGTTTAATGGGAGAAAGGATTATTATAGAGGATTGAAACAAATTATGTATGAAAAATATCTGAGAGCCTACGAGCGGGCTAGCACTTATTATTGTAATGGGGGTGGACACATTCTTTAGTTTAGGAGTCATGGGGGTGATTTTTTGTGGTAGCATTTTAGGTGATGGTGGAGAGATATGTTTTGTTGGAAATTTCTTTATGGTAGGTGTCACAATGTCAGATGTGAAAGTCCTACTAGGTGGTAGAGGTAGTAGTGGAGGTAACTTAGACTTTGGTTTTTCCTGGATTGATGATACCCTAACCAAAGTAGAGGTATGTGGTCCTAAAATTAAAGGTGGAAGAGGGAAGGATCAAAAAAATCTAGGAAGCTTAACATTCCTCCTTAGTTTAAGCCATAGAACTCCAAATTATGGTTGGAGAGTCATATCTAATTTCACTCATGGATGAATTAGAATAAAGACTGGGTGAATGCTTAAAGACCTAATCTATTTTAATGTGATAGATGCCTATGAGAGTGAGGGTTTTAATGTAGATGGATGAGCTTTTGGTGAAGAAGCTCTAACTTTTTCAAAGACCTTGGGGTAAAGGGTAGTGAGAGGATTGGAGGTAGAGGATGACACTTGTGTAAGATAAGGAGTTTTAAGTCAGTCCCAAAATGCTGCATGATCTAACTTTGTGAAGTCAAGAAATTATAGATTTTCCACTAACCATGAGAAGGGTTTAGATGAAGTTGACATAGGCCTTAAAATTGCTTATTTAAAAGGTTTAGGTGATTGTAAAAGAGGGAAATTATTGGCCTCTACTACCTCAGGCCAAAGATGAGAAAGAGCTACAACAGGGTCTTCTTCGACAGAGATGGGAGAAGAGCCATGGTCTTCCATGGGTGAGGGAGAGGTAGGAGAAGAAGACTCCTCAAGGGGGTAGAGCATAGGTATAATTTCTCCCTCAAAATGTGGGTAAGGAATAGGTAAATTATGATCTTCCATAGGTAAAATAAGTGGTAAAATTGGTAAAATTGGAGTAGGCACAATAGGTCTCTCATCTAATGTAGGAGACATAACACTAGTTCCTCTATGTGAAAGAGGAGTGGATGGGGTAATAACTTCCATCAGTGGAGGAAAGGTAAGTGAAGAAGGTTCCTTAAGAGGGTATAGCATAGGATTGATTTTCCCCTCAACATGTAGTTGAGGAATGGGTAAGGCATGGTCCTCAAGTGGTAAGACGATAGAAAAAAGGGTGCAAAAGGAACTAGTAATACAGGTTGCTCTTGTAGTAAGAGGAGAGGTAAATGAGGGTCATCCTCACGTGAGAGTGGAATGGGTGAAGTAATATCTTCTACCTGAGGAAGAAGGATGGGAAAAACAATGTCCATTGATTGTGGGGGAGGAGTAGGTAAAATGGGTGCCTCTTATTATGAGATAGGTTGGACTAGAGGAAAGGAAAGACCATATTGACCGTATGGATATTATGATCACATGAGTTATTAGTTGTGGTTTGAACAATATTTTTATTGGGTGAATGGTTAGGAAAAGGCTATTTGAACACATCCAAATTTTGATTAGAAGGTGCATTAGGGTTATCCAAGATGAGATCACCCTTGTCAAGTATGTCTTGAATAATATTCTTAAATGTTTTATAGTTATTAGAATTATGGCCTTTAACTTGATGGTAGCCACAAAACTCATCCACCTTATACCATGTAAGAATTAGATAGGATGGATCAAACTATACATGAGGCTTGATTTGAGGAAGGGTTATGGCTCCCTATTGTAATATTTTTCCAAAATGGAAGTATATGACTCCATAATGGGAGTGTATTTTTTTTGTTCATACCATTTTTGGAATTGCTTGATTGGATTTTATGAGGTCGAGGAATTAGGTTGGTTTGTGGTTGTGGAAGAAGCTTATTTAATGACCACCACATTCGTAGAGCCTTTAGATTTTTGGCTAGAAGGAGAAGGTTTAGAAGAAGAGGAGTCATTTGATTTAGAATTGGCAGTCTTACTATGTAACTTGACTCTATCTTCATCTATAACTTGGATCTTGAGTTTCTATGCCATTGTAAAGGCTTCATCAAATGTGTTGAAAGTTTGTACTTAGAATGTGGACGAAATGTGCTTAGCACATGCCCTCAAGAAGAAATCAATAAGCTCAAGTTGGGGTAAAGAGAAGAAGAGTTGATTGATTAAACCTCTCTAATGAGTGATAAAATTTATGATAGACTCATCATAAAATTGTTTAATAGAATAAAGGTTCATAATAGAAACCTTTTTAGAAATGTTGATAGAGAAATGGTCTAGGAATAATTGTGCAAGTTGGGTAAATGAGAAAAGGGAGTGCCAAGTTATAGAGCTATACCAATCTAGGGTAGCACCTAAAAGAGACATAGGGAAGGTATGATGTAGTAACACATCATCGTGCCCTATTAAATAACAAGCATGTCTAAATGCTCACAAATGCTGTCATGGGTCCTCTTTACTCTAGAAGTGAGTAAATTTGGGGAGTTCCCATTGGCTTGGATAAGGGTGAATAGGCACATAAAGATGAATGGGATCATTTCATATCTAATCATAAGATAACACATTCTTTGAACCCAACACAAATATCTCTAGACTAGACATCTTGTCCATCAACATCCTAATGAGGTCTAGAGGAGGATTAGTTTGGGAGATACCCCTTAAGTTATAGGGAGCCTAATAAGAAGTAGAGGTAGCATATGATATAGCTTGTTACATTTGTGTTAATGCAACGTAGGGGTAGTGAGTCATAGGCTGGGGGGCAAAAATGAAAGGGGATTATCCCATTGGGTTAGAGACAATGCTTTGGTTGAGTGTTGTTATTGTAGGTTGGGTTATTGGCATGGTTATACTAGGTGAAGGGTGCATCCTAACTCATGTATTTATAGGTATGAGAGTAGATGGGATGGATACCACAAAATTCTAAAATGGGGTCAGACTTGACTAAACTACTTATGGTTGTGAAGGTAGGGAAGTCATGACAGGATTTAGGTGAGACTGGGTAGTTGGTGATGTTAAACATTGGACATTATTTATGGTTGGGTTACTTGTCAAAGTAGTGGTTTGAGTAACCATGGGGAACATAGTGGAGATAGTTGAAACTAAAGCTGTCTTCATCAGAGAAGTTGGCATACCATATAGTGGATCACCTAAAAAATTATGGGTTTAGCTCATGGTAAAGTAATACTAAAGGGTTTCTACATTACGATCAAGAAATCTAGAAAAATATTGATCTACTTTAGGCAAAATGGGAATTTGGTTAGGGCTAGGAATATGATCTATATCTAAAGTATGCTCCATGATAGAATTAGTGATAAGAGGGAAAGGTGGAAGTGCTTTCTAGCTTGCATAATCAACAATAATTTTGGCTTGGCTTATCGTCAATACCATGCAAGAAGTACAAGTAGTCTTAGAATTTTATATTAGTGATAGTGTGAGGAAAAAATAGGTTTGGGTGTAGGTGGTTAGTTTGTTTTAGCTTACTATTTTGAGAAAACTAAAAATAACCAAATTTTGGTCATTGACATCAATCACTTGACCGATGTCGATAGTTTAAAGTCTATCGATGTTGGTGGATTTAATCAATGTCAGTCACTTTGGAGTCCTGGGAGATGAAAAATCTAATGTTTTAGAAAACTAGAGGCAAAATATAGGAAAAATAGAGGATAAAAGAGGTCTGTATAAGGAGGATGAACACTCAAAAAACTTGATATAATAGGTTATACAACCTAAGTATTATGAATAGTGTTGATTTTGTAAAGCAATGAAAAAATGTCCTTACCAACTCCAAAATATAAAAGGCAATAAAGAAGTAGAAAAAGAACATACAACTAATAATTATTAACTCTTAGAGATTAATTTTAGTCTTGTGTTGGCTTATGCTTTAATCAAATAGTGAGATGAGAGTTTGGTTATCAAAGGTACTAGAAAGCAATCTAGAGTTGGTTTTAGGTTAGTTTTAGTGCTTAAGAGGAAATCTATGTTAGACCAGGTACATGTCTTGTTATAGGAGATTGCTCCCCTCAATTCATGGACCTAAAGCCAAGCTAGGCCACTTAGTCATAATATACCTTCTATCTAGAGTTTATAATACACCAGAGAATGGAGTGGGTTCTCCCCTTGGTGGTGAAATCCAAGTAGGATAGTTGGGTAGGGTAAGGTGATCCACCAGGTGATGAAATCCTAATGGGCCTTATCTTAGATGATTTTAGATGTTTATTTTTATGAGTGTGATCTGGTAATTTAACATGGGTGTACAATGATTTATTCATAATGATTGTAATTAACTAGGTGAGCTAATATGCAACAAGCAAACAATGAAGTGCAATGAGTTTTAAACCCAAATCTGAAGTGTTTTGATTTGAATGAAAACAATGATGAATTAGGAGAAGAGAATGAATTTCATTATCCTAATGTGCATGCATGAAATAGATAAAGAAGATATTATCTTTAACTTTCAAGAAAAATGATAAGTTTCTTTTAGAGGCAAAAGAAAGAGAAGAGTGGC
Organism: Torreya grandis; assembly: GCA_037957365.1. NCBI lineage: Eukaryota > Viridiplantae > Streptophyta > Pinopsida > Cupressales > Taxaceae > Torreya > Torreya grandis. Next base: position 2,484,895 of record JARHVA010002425.1, read on the forward strand.
AAAGAAGTTTTTTTTATAGTTTATTGCCTTTAAACAGAAAATAAAATGTTGAATATTTCATTTTGAGGAAAAAGATGAATAGAAAGTGAAAGGAATGAAATTTTCACTATAATTCACCTATATGAATGCTTAAAATAAGCAATGAACCCAAAGAAAACTCTAGGGTCCCATCGGGCATGCCAAAAATGTTTCACTAAAGTTTGGATCTATTTGATGTTTAAGGAGAAATAGAGATGAAAGGTAGGTATTAGAGATTAGAGAGAACCCATATTGGTTGCACTTCATATCTAGATGATGTTGAGAACTCCTCTTTGGCTAGGGAAGACTACCTATGAATAAGAAAGCACTACCACCAAAAATATTTATTAGTAGATATATGAGTGGGTTGCCAAGCTATGCACTTGTTCCTAGAAGTGTCAAACTTCCGTAGGGATGACAATCCACTTTTTGAAACAAAATGGTAATGAATAAAAAATGAAAGAGAGAGTAAGAGAGAGATATTCATACCATTCTTGTAGTCTGAGTGTAGTAGAGAGTGACATAGTGTAGGTAATGTGAGTTATTTATGTTTTTGGAGGTTGTTTAGGTAGGCTTAGAGAAGTTGGTGGAAATACACAGTCATTGGCATTAGTTAGGCTATTGATGTCGGTAAGGAGATATGACCGATGTCAGTTATGTCATCGATGTCGATAGGGGCAATAGGTTCTCATTAAGTTGGAGGATAATTTTTTGAGCTAGGACGTAGATGTTGGTTAGGTTTGTGAGGTTGGAAAGAGTCATAAGGGAGTGGGTAAGACTTAGGTGGGTGTAGATAGAAGGTTGGTATATTTGAAGTAGATGGAAATAGGTGGAGTTTTATAACTCCTTCATAGGGAGAGTCAGGATGCTCATAAAATGATAAATATTATAATGTAAAGTAATTATAAAATGACTATTTAAAGGAGTTACAAAACATATAGATATACTTAGCTGGTGAAATGGATAAACTGTGAGTGCCAGATAGATGGCTCTGATGAAGAATGTTGAAGTAATAGGTGAATAAGAAAGACAAATGTGTACTATTGATTCAAAATAATATAATCTTTATGCAGTATATCAATTCCTAATCTAGATTGATTTGTGTAGAGTAATGGTAAGCCTGGATGTAGAAAGTCAAATGCCAAAATCTTGTACACAAATGATTGAGTTTTTTAAATTTTTGTTGACCTAAATATTAGCTTGGAATTTAGCTTAAGTAACTGACATCGGTGATCCTGATGATATCAGTCGAGGGTTGACTAATGTTAGTGGCATGAGAAGAGGTAAAGGGATATTTTTATCCTATTTTTTATTCCTTCTCTTTCCAAGTGTGGTATCTATTAGAGGATGGTAGAAATGTGAGGTTAAGAACATAATTAGTTAGGAATTTATATTAGGGATGAGAACAAGTCATGGGTAGTTAGGATTAGGGGACTAAGTATTGAGGTGACTCAGAGGGTAATAATTAGTCTTAGGATGAAGTGGCTAGGTAAGGTGGCATAAGTAGTTTTTAATTAACTTAATTAAATATCATTAAATTAATTAAATGTGTGAGGGTTGAAAACATGGTTTAGGAAGGCTAATTATTAAAAAGGGATCAAGGTGGTTTAGATATAGGGAGTTACACATGTGTGTGACATAATTTTGGTGTCTACAGATCTCCCGACATAATGTTGTTTTTAAGTCTAGGAAAATCATAGAATGCCTCATCATTCTAAAACTCATCAACTAGTAGACTAGATTCTTGTTGGTCCCAATCTATCAGTTGGGGATAGTATAATGGAAATGGATTATGATGAATGAGGTAAGGGTATAAATGACATTGTTATCAAACATGTTAGTCTCAAATAGGTCATCAAAGCTGAGTCTATGATCAGAGTCTACTTCATATTTTGTATCATCATCACTAGCCATTAGTGATGAAACTCGAGTAAGATATGTGGGGTCACCCCCAGGGGGTTTAAATCCAAGTCTATAAGGTCTTTTGTACTTAGTCATGGAAATTGGCTCAATGGTTCCTTGTTGATTCAGTTTGAGGTCTCTTTCTTCATAATCTTGATGTTCCATGATCCTATTAGGAATATGATACTTTACACTTTTATAACAATCATCTTGGTTGTCATTATACAACCATGATTCATCCCCTTCAAGAGGGTCTAATTCTAGGCCAGATGCTAGTACAAACATGATAGGTCCCTTCTCTTTGTTATTTTCTTGCCAATAAATGTGTGGGGTATTCTTAGGTCATCCAAAGGTCTTTGGATTTTGAGGAAGATTGAGAATATGAAAGTTATCATGGGTCACATACTCCCCTGGGCCATTATTTAAAATGGTGAAATGATTGGAAGCTTTAAGAGGTGACATGTGGGAAACGGAATCCAAGGTATCAGGATCTATGCAATTATCCTATGGAGGATCAATAAGTATGGCCCTTTCTTTATCTTTCTTAGAACTTGGATTCATTCAATATTGTTAATTGTAGCTTTGAAACTCAGCCTCAAGATGTTTGTAGTGTTCATATGGGTGTAAATCTCAATAAATATTCACTTCCATCCATGAATGGGAGAAATGGATATATTGGTGCAGTGTTGATGGGACTACATGAATCTCATATAACCAAGGCCTACCTAGAAGCATATGACAACTCAAGATCAAGCACATGGAAAAGTGTATCATGGGTCAAAGACCCAATGATAATTGGTAAGTTAATGGTGCCTTATGATTGTCTTTCTTGATTAGCATAGGATTTGATAGTTATCATTTCTAGTTGGAGATCTATCATTGTGTACACAAGAATCTTAATGAGCTTTAGATACACTATGTTAAGGCTAGATCCATTATCTATAAGGACATGTTTCAATTTATGTCACTTTATATGAACTTCTATGTATAATGGATTAGTATGGATCAAGCCAAGGGAAGACATATCACTTTAGTTGAATGTGACTTGTGGGGCTGGAGCTAGGTGTCCAACCAAATCTTGAAATTTATTAGGGGATATGTCACTAGTAACAGTGGATTGGGTTAAAAACTCATTCAAAATGTTCTTGTGGATTATTGAAATTCCTAGGAAATCTAAAATATAAATTTGTGTTAGTGTCTAGTATAATTGTTCTACAATATCAAACTTCTTATCTTGGCCAATGGTGAATGGTTTATTTTGAGGATGAACAATTGGTTGGATAATAGGCAAAGTGGTAGATGGTTATGGTCCTAGGATAGTACTATTTGACCTCTAAGTTGTGATTACACAATTAGGATTAGATGCTAGACCATAATTGCTAACAAATGTTGGGAATGGTGTGGGACTAGATAGGACAAATCTTAGTTGTCAATGCACTTGTATGTGGTCATGTGGTAAGGATGAGTTATTGATATAAGATTAAAAATTAGAAGTCCTAATTTGTTGGTTTACCTATGTGTGGTCCCAAGTCAAAGAAGGATTATCCATGTAGTTTGGTTGAGTGGTATTCTTTATCCATGGTCTAGATTGATTAGTGCTCAGTCTAGGATTAATAGAGATGGTATTAATGCTACCCCCTACAATATGACCTATAACCATGTTGCAATCATGTGTAACTACATGGTAGGTTTGTTAGTTATTACCATTCTAACCTTGGTTTTGTCCATTATTTTGAAATTGTGGGTTCTACTATTGATGCTGTTGATTTTGCTAGTTTGACCTTTGATTTTGATACTAGTTATTTTAATATTGAATTGGTCGATGTTGTTGTTATTATTGCAGATTTTTATGTTTTTACTATGTGTTATGTTGGAGAAAGGGGTTTTGATAAATCCAAAGAGTTTGATTAGAGGTGGAAGCACCATTATCTAATCTCATCTCCTCATTATCTAACATATTCTCAATCAAATTCTTGATTTGCACACATCTTCGTATATTACACTCATTGACCCAATGATATTCATAGAATTCATTTTTATGGTACCAATCAGGATAAGGAATGCCTTGTGGATAATGCTCTGGTGTAGGCCAACTAATTAGATTAGTAGTGGTAAGTTTACAAAGCAAAAACATAATAGGCTCTCCTAGGTCACTAAAGACACAACATGTAGGCATAGTTCTCCTTGAAGGAGGGGTTTGAAATGGTAAAGGTTTTTGCATTTGTTGCATGGGTCTTGGTTATTATGCTTATAGTGTGGGTTGAAGAGGTTGTTGGGTAGGAGTGAGATAAAAAAGTGGTGCAGATGATGCTTGTACAATTTGGACATAATGCGACTCAATTACTCCATTTCCCATAACATTCCTATTGCAGTTGAATTGCTTTAGTCTATCTTGGTTATTGGCCTGTGCTAGTTGTGATGATTTCACTTAGATTGGATGTTGGATTTGGCGACTTCCCTAATTGGTACATTGATTCTAATTACTTGAAGTAAGCTTGATGCTCCCTTTATTAATAATATCTCACTCAAATAATAAGCCTTTGTCGATGATCTCCTTGAAAGTATGTGCACATTGTAGTTCTAGATGATAAGCTATCTCACTATGAAATTTTTTAGTAAACACAATGGCTAATTGTTTATCTAGTAAACTATTGGTGAATCAGCTTGCAAGGGCTTTCCATCACTGTAGATAACTTGTAAAACTCTCACCAATTTTTTTTTGCTTGTGTCAAGTCAACTAATGAAATCTCATGTTTGATATTATAGGAAAAGTGTTGCACAAAATTATCAAAAAGATCATCAAAATATATTACTGAATTCTTGGGCAAATTTAAAAACCACTCCAAAGCTTGTGTAGCCATGTTTCTTGGAAACAAAAATAAAAGGTATATATCGTTATATGCCATTGTTTGACATGAGACAAAGAACTCAATTAAATGGGCCTGAGGGTCACCTTTCCCTTTGTATTTGTCAAATTTTAGTGGTTTATTCCTAGAGGAAATGGTATTTGAAAGTACTCCCTGTTGAATGGATAAGAACACACATCATCCAAGTTAAACTTTTTAGTTTGTTTCCTAGCTTGAATGGCAATAATTACATCCTTCATCTATTGCAATTCTTGGGATATGAAACTAGAAATAACATTTGTTTGAGGGAGAACATTGGTTTGGGTAGATGGTTGGGAGGTCATAAGTGGGACACTTTGACCAGGGTATGATGGAGATATCTATTAGGGTATGTTGGTTTGGTTGAAAAATAGACTAGGAATATGCATACATGGATTAAAATGTAATTGAAATTGTAAATTTGGTTGTACAATATTCTAGTTTGGGTTGCATATGAAGGTTTGAATTGGAGGATTTTATGTTTGGGATGGAGGGATATAACTATATTGTGCCTATTATGGTTGAAAAGAGACATGTTGCTGACTAATCAAACCTTACTATTGAGTGGGAACTTGTGAACCAAGACCCCATCTCTAAACTTGTGGTACATTTTAGACTAATTATTTTCTAGTAGGCACTTGAGAAACATGGGAGCCTCATTTTTGTATGAATCCCTATTGGGAAGTGGATGCACATTGGGGATTCATCATTTGTTGCCGACTAATATTTACACATTGTTGGTTAGTCATCATTTGGTTTTGGATTGGTATACTATTCTATGATTAAAGAGCTATTATTGTCACTATTGATGAGGTGGAATATTAGTTACCCCTTGTTTAGGTGGCAATACATTCATCCTCTATTGCATTGGTGCACTAGATTTTACCTACTATTATGGAATACTACTCATCTCTTATTGAGGAGGAGTAAGATTCATCATATTCTATAGTTAAGGTATGCCATTGGATGTTACTTGACCACCTAATCCTATTAGTTACATGGTTGATGGAGTAACTAGTTGATGTTGGGATGTAGAAACTCCTACTCCCTAATATGATGGTCCACTCAAACTACATGCACATGTTATTGACTAGTTGTTTATGCATTAGTACCACTTTGATTTGGATTAGATGTTGCTTGCACATTATCTACTATATTTTTCTCATTATTCTATGTAGAATCATAAGACACTTCTTCAATAATGGGCATATGAAATAAGTTATCTACCAAAGTGTTTTGCATGAATGAGCCTAAACTCTAATTATCTTGTCTAGTTAACTCTATCAAAACTCTTATTGAAGGAACTAAGTCAATAAGAGGTTTGATCACCATGGTCATCTGATTGAAATTATGTGCTAGATTCAAGTAGATTTGATATGCCATCTACATTTGGTTAAAGTGGTCTTCCATGAGATTTTTGCCTCTGTTAGGCATATTAAGGTCCTAGTATGTTGTTTAGACTAGAGATAAAGGATTTCTAGAAGAAGCCTATTGATCATAAATTATGTTGTGGTGAATTCTTACTAGGCTTGTTAAATTATCATGGGGGAAGTCTACTAGAAACTTGGCCCCTACCTATATGGCTCTAACCGAAATTCATCTTTGTTCTCTAATAAATGATGCTCAAATAATAATGGATCATATTTGGAAAGTGTATTAATAGAGCATGACTATTGTAGAACTGGTTCATTAGCTATAGGTATTGTAGCTAGGTATTGTGTGGTATATTCTTGGTCTTGTTCTAAATAAGGTAGTGTATTAACCAAATAGTTAGCCAATAGATCTTGGCTTTGTGCCCCTAATTGAGTATCATAAGTGGGATAAGGATCCATCTCATAATTAGTATTATTTGCATAGTGTTCTTGTACCATTTCTTGATATGTAACCACATTACTAATCCCTGGATTGTACATGAGTCCACCATGAGTGTATAAGTACATGTTGGGATCCATAGTCAATGCTTTATTATATAAAGGGAAGGGAATTATACAAACTCTAAAAAGCCAATGTCTAAAAGCTAGTTTTCAAACTTGGTCTAGATTCATCAAAAGGATCAAAAGGTTTATGAAAAAATTTGTGATAAGTCAAGGTACTGTTAAGTGTCTAATGTTACATGTCTTACACAAAAAATATACAGTGAATGAACCAAAAATCAAAATTCCAAATGCTACGATTGAAGTGTTTCAAATTAGTCTAATATAGGAAATTAAAAATTGCTAGGTCTTTTGGCTAAATGCGGTATCAAAAGCTAAGCTCAAACAAGGTATGCACTAGGACTCTTGGTCAAATGACATCAAAAGATAGACTTTGAAATAGATGAAAGATTTATTCTAATGTATTTGAAACACTTCTAACAAACACGAGGCATTTGATTCTTCGACATGGACTCAATCAAATAGGTATAAGGTATGAAACAAAAGGCACTTTAGAGATAGTTTGTTTTCTCACAAATAATGGTATAAAACTTGGTTCTTTTGATAAATAAGCTAGATAAAAAGTGAATGACGTAACTGTGCTAGACAAAGGTTCACAAATGTAGGAATAAATTTGAACTCTATGCAAGAGGGCCTATGAAACAATATCTAAAATGTTTTGGGTAGTATAATAGTGCTAGACTACCCAAATGATGTGACAAAATACTTGTTTCAAAAACTCTCTAAGGAAAAGATAATTTCTCACAAATTTGATAGCATAAAACTACCTTTCATGAATCCAAATGTTGTGGTACATAGACTCAAAGTATAAGTGTTTAGCACAAAATGACTTAAGTCTATCAAGTGGTGATAATGATTATGAGTCTTAATTGACCTTCAATGCAAATTGGAAATTAAACCTAAGTTCCCTCAAGTTTAGTACAAATGTTGAATCCACTTAGCACATCAACCCTATGAACTTATGAAGATGCAAATTTGAATTTAAATTATAAATGAAGGACTTAAACAAACTTTGACAAGGGTCTATAATCAATTATGCAACATAACTATGCCAAAGTGGATAATATGACTCCAAGTTTTGATAAAATTTGAAGATAAATTAATGATTCACATGGGCAGCACAATGCCTCCTTGTTCAAACAAAATTGGGGACCATGTGTTTGGCTTGAATTATTTGTTTACACCAAGTTTTGACTCCAAATAATACTTTTATCTAGGACAAAACTAACTAATTAATTGATCTTAGATCCTAAACTGACAAGGTTGCTTGGTATTCTTAGAATCCATCAATATAAATCATTTGAGAGGATTTTATGTGTTCATCCAAAAGTAAATGAACATTATATATTAGGGTTTTTACACCCCCCTTCTCTCAAATGATCTTACTATGACATGGACCTCCAAGTACACCTTGCATCAATAATAATTTTGTGGCAAGTGTGGATTTGTCTAAGATCTACATGTTTATGAACATTATAGGGGAATAAATTTAAAAATAACTTTCATGTCAAAAAATGTAAAATAAAATCATGAATTTTGGGTTTGTATCACTTGGCTTATTGAAAAAAGGTCTAGTCCTTTTTGTAACCACTACATCCTGTTGTTCGCTTAGTGTAGTGCAATTCTAAGGTGCCATTACATCATGTGTTAAACTCCAATATGGAGACAAATGAAGTCAGTGTTGGGAGGTGAAACCTTGGGTCAAAGCTTCTCTATAGAACTCATGGGAGGTAATGATGTCCCTCTCGTGAGCTAAGTTTACATGAAATAAAGAAAGCATAACATAAAAATACTTTAGGGTCATTGTCAAGGTCACCCAATACTTTTGTGAGTTTTTGGGGAGTGCTTTAGATGACATTCTTTCTATGCCTTGGACTAGGCAATTTACAAATAAGGAAATCATTTTTAATTCTAAGGGTTCCCTAAAGGAGACAAATGGAAGAGCATACACGTAACATCCTTGTATTTTATGAAAATAAAGTACTAATTGAAACACATAGTGAACATAAAATATTTGAAATATGAGTTCATTTTTAAGCCCCAAATCGAAAGGTGTGGTGGTTTTATTTTGACCCCTTTGTCTTAAAATTGTGAACTTTGAAAACTAATGATCAAAAATACTTACTTAAGCACCTAAATATTACATTAAGCACCAAAAAAATGTTCCTAGTTCATTTTAAAGCATGCAAAAGATGATCTAAACATGTTTTATCAAATTTTCAAGCTGGTCTTGCAATTTAAAAGTTAGTATGCCCTTTAGCCTTGAAGCTAAATTCAATTTGAAATAATGAACTTTGAAAAATGAAGTCTTGGGTTTTTTACATAGTGCAATCCTGCTACTCCATAGAGAAATACCACAAGTTACATGACAATCTTGCAACTTTAACAGTTACGGTATTGTAAACAACCAGTAATGGTTTTTCATAATACGTTGACTCTATTTGATGATCCTGTGAGTTGTAGAACAATCCTGTAACTTTAAGAGTTGTAGTATTGCAAACAATAATCCTGCTACTTAGGGTCACAATCCCACTACTTGGGGTAAAATGAGGTTTTGTGAGAAAAGTATAAAACTTAAAGCTAAATTAATGGCATATTATGAAAATTTAGGAAAAAAACATGGTTTAAAAAAAACCATCAAAAATGGAGTTTGGATGACCCCAAACGAAGCTCTATAAAATTGCCTATTCTACACACTACAATACCATGACTCACAGTGATAATATCATGAGTTGCAAGACAATCCCACCACTTTAAAATTAGTGGTATTGTCACTTAACCTGCTAGTGGTTAGACAATACCGGGACTTGGTTTGGTAACCCTATGAGTTCAGAACAATCTTGCTATTGAGATAGTAGCAGTATTGTTAAACCCACATAGAAACACAAAGTTAGTCTGAAATAAAAATAGTTAAGCATAATACCATGAGTTATAGGATAATCCCTCAACATAGAGAAACAATATCATGATTGTGTCAAAAAAAACCCTGTGACTTCCAGAAAAATATGTTTTAACTCAAATTTTCACTCTTTTTGGCTTCTTACTTCAAGATTCTACAAGGAAATAATTAGTAGGTTTTTTGAAAGAGCTTTCTAATCATTTTTGTGAAGCTATTCTTTCCCATCAGGCATGCTATTTGTGAACATAGGATTGCAATAAGGGGAGATTAGTATTGTGTTAGTGAATGAAGTAAAAATCAAACAAAACACACTAAATGCTAACACCTTAAGCCTACTTCAAAGGGGGATCTTAGTGAAGAAAAAAGATGAACAAAGCACAAATAAAATGAAAGAAACACACATTCCTTACCTTCCTTGATTCTCTAAAAGTGCTCTTCAATTGGCTTACTTGACTTGTGCTTCAAAAGGTCTATTGTAATGGAGCTTGACTATCCTCCACCTCCTCTTGGCACCATGTTTGACTTTGTTTTAGATTTTGTGAAGCTTATCTCAATATTTTGGCATTATAACACTAATTTCAATGGATTTTGGAATCATTTTTGCATCATAACTTTGAATTATCCAAGCTTAAAATTCATGTGGCAAGGCCTCCTATTTATAGATTTTTGCAAATAGGTAAAATCAACCTAAACCATCCATCTAAATATTGAGATGTGTGGCTAAGGATTAATCTAATTATTAAATTTAAATTGTTAAATAATCTCATCAATATTTGGAATAGAGGAGCATTTAAGATGCATGGGAGGTATTGATGAGGCATGGGAGGCATTAATCCTGATATATATGGCATTTATGACCTAGGGATGTCTTCCTAAGAAATGAGGTCATCTGATGATGTTGATATTCAATATTAATTTATAAAAATAAATATTCAACAATTTTCCATGGAATTCTTAATTAGGCTCTAATTTGGTTTAACTAGATCTTAAGCATGATTAAGCACTTTGTGCATAAATTACTCAAATTGATCATAATGCCTTGTTATTCATCCAAAATTTGACTAGATTGGAATTGGAAGTCAATGTTAGATGTGTTGGATTTGTTATCCCATTTAGGATGTTAATAATATTAAATAATAAAGGCACATGTCTTGTGCAAGAGATTTGATAGGAAAGAGTAATCTAGAGCACCCAAGTGCAAAATTAGCATTTTGACTCATAATGATCTGATTAAATTTAATTGGCCCATAAATTGAATTACCTAATTTAATAATACTATATCCAAAATTGGTACTTTCATATGTCAATTTCACATAATTCATCATGTTTTTATGTTTTTAGGCCAAATTGTGCACTTCAATAGAAATTGGTTAAAAACCTGATTGGAGGTTATTGTTGGCTAGATCTAGGTGTTTACACAATGTGTCAACCTATTACACTAACTTATAAGATTTATAAAATCATGGATAGACTATTCAAATCCTAAAAAACATCATCAAATACTTCAATCTATCACTCTTACATGAAAAGACATCATGAATCATCTTCTCACTTATGTCTAATTTTTTTACTGACTACACCATTAGGTTTGTTAGTGACTAGCCAACTTGGGTCAACAAATTTTCAAAATTGAGATATATAACCTATCCATAAACCTTCATGAAAAAAAATACAAGTCTCATACTTTGATATTCATCCACTTAGTAACTTTGACTTGATCGACTTTGTCTTCTATAGTAGATCTAAAAAAAACACTTTCTTGTAGGGCCTGTTCACTCACATGAGAAACCAATCACACTTGGAGATGGCTTGGAGAGTTGAATAAAACATAAAATCACATAAATGGACATATCAAACCATTTCAAGTTAATTATAATAATATCTTAAACATCAAGTGATTGTTAGGGTTCTATGAGGGTTTAGACCATCTTTTAATCTTAATGATCATTCATAAAACTTAGTTATAATTTATAAAAACCAATTATTGGAACATTGAGATAGAAACCTTTCTCATCTACCATGAATATTATATTCTCATGTAAATTCTTCACAGGCCAATGAGCACTATAAAAATATTCTTGGGTAGACAACTCTTCATTCTGAATACTCAAGAAACCTCAAAACAATATTTAAGTGTTTTGTTACAAAACATGACCTAAAATTTCATGCACATGATAAAAACAACTTGAATCATGTTTTTCAATGCTCACCTACTCACCCATGTCGTGAACACTAATCTTTATACCCCATCTAACCACTATCTCTCTTTTTGTATTCTAGGCTTTGACTTGCAAGTCCCATTAGGCCTTGAATCTGACCTTCTATCCACCCTATAGACTTCACCTTGAAATTATCCTATGTTCCAATGCTTCTTGTGTATGTTCAATAAAGCTTATACACTCACTCTTCCTCAGAGCTTTAACAAAACATCTTTGGAGTTGTTTATAGCTCTCTAGAGCTTGACTAAATATCTTTGTAACATCTTCAGAGATGCATACACATATCTTCAAAGCTAGCCTTCTAATCATCTTAAAGGTATTCAATTCCTCATGTACAAATTTAGAAAAAAAATTTCATGATCAAAAACTATCAGTCATTCTTCAGAGCATTCACATATTCATAGTATCTTCAGAGCATCTTCAAAATTACTTAGATATTTATGTAATACAACTTCTTATTCGGATCTCACACGTTTCATCTTGCTACCTACACATACCTTATCACAAGGTCTATATAAATATTTTCAAGATAAATATGATTGAAACTTGACCTTCTGATCTATACTTACTCATGTTTATCTAAGAATATTCTTAAAACAATAGTTTCACATCACTACTCTCATACATCAACAACATTCACTATGTTGGTTTACTTAACCATGTACCATTATAATAACCTTTGAAATCAATGATAACATTAATGCCAAAGATAAAAAAATCAATGAAAATATTCAACACTCCTTGCATCCTCTCTCCTTGTCACCTTGGAAATGTTGGATTTGGTTTTGGCTTTGCTTAGATGTCTCAATAAATGAGCATTATAACACTACATAACAAGGGTCTTTGAAGGTATTTTTGCATCAAAACATTACATCAAAAAAGATATTGAATAATTGGTGAATCCTTGTATTTATATCCTTTAAAACTAATTCTTACTCAAGAGTGGTTAGGTTTAGTTTAACCATGGTTAGGTTAGGGAGGTGACAAGCCATTAATATTTTCAATTAATAAGCATGGCTCATAAATCTAGATATTTATTTGATATTTTATGAGTGCTTGATAACTAAAAAAAGATGATGTCATAATGGTGACATCATTTCATATATTTGTGTGATGTCATGATGATGTCATCAATCTAAATTTATGAATTTCTAAAAATATAAATTCAACAATTAATTAGCCATGGGATTTTCACCGATGTATTTTATTGAGTTTAACTAATTAAGCAATCCTGATTAAGTTAATTGCCATTTTTGAATTTTGATAAATTTTCACTCACACATGGTCAAAAATATCAAATTGTTAGGTCAAAACTTGACCAGAGATGAATTAGAGGAATATTATTAATTTGTATAGTAAATTGCCCTAGTTATGGATATATTAACATGGTTTAGAAGGTACACATGATGAACACTAATGAATTAGAGGATTCTAGTGATTTTTAGGCTTAACTTGCATTGTTTTAAATAAGTTTCTCTAGTGTCTATTTAGACACAAAATTGGATAAAAAGGAATGTCTATATTTTTATCTTATTTGAGAAGGTGTTATAAGACATAGGCATAGTAACATCTTCTCAAATAATGAAAAAGTTGTTAATGCCTTGGTCAACTCCCTAGAAAGAAATAGATGATCTATGGATGCCCCCTTAAGGGAGTGAATGATAAATAAGTTTGACAAAAATTCCCTCAAAAAGGAGGAAATGATGTGCCCTATAGGTAATGGTGATGGAAATATTGATTTACCCAAAGGAAGTTATAATCAGTGGCATAATGAGATTTCCCAGTAGGGTAGATGAAAATAATGATTTGCCCAAAGGTGGTTATAATCATTAATACCATGAAAAATTCCCTAGTAGGATAGATGAGTGAATACAATGATTTTTCCAAAGGTGCTTATTGTCATTAGAATAGTGAGGTGACCTAGTAGAGTAGGGTAAAATAATGATTTGCCCAAAGGTGGTTATAATCATTAGCATGATGAAAAATGTGTGTCACCCATGGACCCCAAACGTCTTGGGTCATGTCATGCACTATTATAAATGGAGTGAATGTATTAGTATTATAATTTATATCTATGGACTAAAAACTGATAACACACCACCATTATCCTTAGGTCTTCTACATGGATGTGATCCAATTCTAAATTAAATTATATAATATCATACATCCACAAACTTGAAAATATTGATGGAGTTCACAAGCTACATCGATAACATGTTCGAGCCAAATGACATAGTAGGTCCCTATACACATGCATGGCTACCAAATTTCATCGATCATAATATTTCTTGTGGGTTCTGAATATAAAAACTTCAAGTCATAATGCTATTTGTACTTAATTCACTACTAATGGGGCCTCTCTCTCTCTCTCTCTCTATATATATATATATATATATATATATATATATGTATATATATATATATATATATATATATGTATATATATATATATATATGTATATATATATATATATATGTATATATATATATATATATATATATAACCCTTACACATTAAGTGTTGTCACATGAAAAATTAGAAATGGTCAATGAACCACTATGGATCTTAAATAATATAAGTCACCATTTAAATTCTAATGGATCCACACTTTCAAGCAAATACATCTTTCCCTAAGCACACTATGTGAATGTGAGGCTTTGTGATCATGATATGTGTCATGATCCGGATTGGCCTATGGTCATAATGAAGTTAATACTAAGAAACATGCTTTAGAAAATCAAAGATTTATCATCCATTTGAGGTATAAATGAAATAAAATTCCTTAGATGTAGGTACCCTCTAGCTTAGATCATAACTTTCCATAGGCTTTTACATAACAAAATTTAATGCCATAACTGTGCCAATGTCAAACAATTATTCAAGTTAGAATCACATGTGTTGTTTGGCCTATGTCATAGTGTAAATCTATAGTAATATCCACATGTCTACATAATGTTTTTATGGGGTAACAAAGATTACATAATTCAATTTTTTTTATTTGGATTCAAATATTCCATGCCACAAGATTTATACCAAGTGGTATGATCATGGATAGGCTTCCACGATGTCCCAAGGAAGATATAAGGTCTAAGTCACAAGTTAGAAGGACACATATTATATATTATTTATTAATAATATTTATAATAATCATAGGGCCACTATGAATTAGGCCGAGAAACTAAATTCTCAATGAAACAACTTTACTTAAATCATATGTTTATGAATAGTGAACTTATTCAAAAACAATTTTTTGTTTCTTCTGATTATAAGTTGTAAACATGGTGACACTTGTCATAATTGTTCCATATTAGATTCCATGTAATAAAAAGAGTAGAGGCAACCATTTAATTTCTCATAAAAACATTTTTCTGCCAATTGGGATAATCCTAACCACTTGTTTCACATAGATCAATTTAAAAATAATTGTGAATTCAATCAAATGTGCATAAAAGTTATTTAAAAGGAATTGAAATAAATAACTCTTAAGTTTGATGCTAAGGTGTCTATATTAGAAGAGATGAAAGATGTGGAAAATTTAGAGATGGATGGCCTTCATGGCATCTTGAATGCCTATGAGATGATAAAAAATGAAGGAAAACCTCCCAAGAAGGAATCAACATTTAAATTTGAGAAGAAGTTAAAAGATAAGAAGGTCAACGATGAAGCATGTTTAGATGTTGATAATAATCAATTGATAGACATGTTTTCAATGAAATTAAGGTTTATCTCTCATAAGTACAATGAAAAATTACCCTTCAAATATTTCATTTGTAGTAAGATTGGTCACTTTTCATCTAAGTGTCCTAACAAGGATAAAACTGAGTATGATGAAGAATATCATGAACATAATGGAGACAATAAGAAGGTATAAAAGCCTAAAAAGAATAAGAAATATTTTAGGAAGTATGTTCACTTAATACTTCATATTCTATGTGTTGAGCTTTTGTTTTAATAAGGTGTGGTTCTAAAAGTTGTTTTATGTATGACTAGTTAACATTAATGTAAAAAGGGGAGAAAGTCCAAGATGGAAGATTGACCAGATTGGGGGAGATGAGAGTGATCAGATTGAATAATGTTTTGTCATTAATGATAAAGTGGGAATTTATTGAGAAGAGTTATCATTAATATCAATGTTGAACTCGTTTATGTGAAATTAAATTTGGTGAATATGCATGGTGAATAGTCTTGGAGGTATGATTTTGTGTGTTTGATGTGACAAGGAAGACATGTGATAAAAAATAATTTCAAGGCAACCTAATGATTTTTTTATTGGTTGATATCAAGGTTAAGGTCAAGTGAGCATTAAAAAATGTTTGATTACTAGTTATTGAGTACAATATGTCTTGAAAACCCCAGTCTAGACCCTATGAGAAGGTGTACATAGGGAAGTTTTATGAAGTAAGTATAAGATGGAGATAGGTTGTTTGAAAATTTGTGATTATGCAAGAAAAGTGTTTCAATCTTAGTTGTTAGGTTTTAAGGGCTTAAGAAGCCTAGTCATGGCACTAGTGATAACATGAAGAGACCTTGTGAGAAGGTATGAGTATGATGTATTGGTGATATGAGTGCACATAGGTATGAGTGACTATATGAGGTTGATTGAGCATGTATATGAGTTTTTGGAACTCTTATGAGAATTTTAGGGTGAGCCTATAGTGGTAGGACCTTCATATCAAGTCTACATCTAAACCATTTCCAAACCTTGTTTTGCCTAATGAGGCATCATGATCTATTCTAAACACATATGAAGAATGAATTTCATTTTTTTAGCATGAGATAGGTTGATTTATTATGTGAATGAGGTGGAGATCACATGAAAAGAGGTATGGAGGTTAGTTTGAAGGCCTAATGTGGCTTGTAGGTGAAGGTCTAAAAAATCAAAGAGAGAGTATGGCCTAATAGGTTATGTGGTTATAATCATAATGTAACTATGGATAAGTGAGTGTTTTTAGATGTATTTTATGTTTTTTCAAGCATTTTAAAAACAAATTAGGTCATGATTTGCAATAAAAAGCATGAAAAATAATTTTGAGGTCTCTCAAGTACACATATTGAGGGCATGTAAACTCAAGAAGTACTTTCAAGTGATAATTTGCATGTGTAAAATATAAATGGTCACCTAAGATATATGTTTTTATATTGGTAAGGGTCCTATCTCAAAATTCTAGGTATTAGTTTTTGGATTGAGGGAATCTAATGTACGAACAATCATTAATAGTGGAAGTGTGTTTAAACCCTCTAATAACCCTAATAATGACCAAATATTTAAGATGTTCTTTGAAAAATACCAAAATGGTCTCAAATGACAAGACAATATATTTTAGGTTTTTAATCAACTCTTACAATAACTTCTAGGTGTGATTGAGTTGTTAGGTGTGTTAGTAGACCCTACAAGAAAGTGCACATTTATCTAAAATTTGTTGTATCACTTAGAGTTAACCACATCAAAATTTGAAAATTGATGAATGTTAAATCTTGATACTCATTTTTGATGTTATTTTTTTTAATATATTGGTTTTAGCTCCCATGTGTGATAAAGTAGTCATCCAGGTTAGCCAGTCACTAACAAGCCTAATCATGGAAACAATACAAAATTTAAGCAATAATGAGAAGAGGTTTAGGAATGTGATATCATGGAATACAGATGAAACAAATTTTATGTATATTTTATTTATTACTTTCAAAACATTATCATATTTGGTGTATGTTTTGGATTTCATTGCTTATAGTGAAAAAGTTGCTCACAAGTTGACTTGTGTGGCTCAGTGAGGTTATGAGATTGGTATGCAAGACCAACATTTACATTTGAACATATTATATTTACATATAATAATGGTATAATTATCTCATATTTTCATATACATGATTCATTAGTCATGAAATATGTCTATACAAGTGTTGCAGGTTTGAGTCACCATGATTGGTATTTAATGTAAACTGGTAGTTCTAGGTAACCAAGTTGTAGTGATGAGGTTGATGTCCTAATCCATAATTTAATAAATATATTAAATATGGTGTTGTTTTTTTGAATTGAAATAATATTTCATGATTTTTAAAATCTTTGAAGTCAGTATAAAAGGTTGAAATGTTGAAGCCAAAATGGCTTGACTGGTTCTGGTTTGACTATGTGTATTGAGGACAAAAGATTATTCTACAAGACTAATATTTGACATTATAACTTGTGATTTTTTATTTTAAATTGATTTATATATGTAAAATAATATTATAAAGGTATCAATTTTAATGGGAATTATTATTTTAGGTGCTAAAGATCAAGTTATTCGTGACTGGGTTTTGGAGTGTTCTAGCAGTTCTGTGTGGGCTATTTGCAAAAATGTGTTTGAGTCCTTTTGCTATGAGTAGTGAAGTGTAAATAATATTTTTAGTACCATGAGGTAATATATATATATATATATATATATGTTAATTATTTCCATGGTTTTTAAACGTATTTATGTTTAATCTCCTATATTTCAGGATAGACATTTTGTAGGTTCGTAGGCCTAATTGTGAATAGTGCTAATGGTGTGCTTCAAGTGGTGGTTAGAGATAAAAAGTGTAATGGACATAAGATGATATAATTTAGATCATAATTGTGTGTAATATAAAGTTTTCATACCATATATGGAGTTTTAAAGTTTTCCAAGGAGTTCAAAGAGTAACATGCACTAATGAAGGCCTAATTAAATTAGGTCTCCTTAAGGCCTAAAGGAGGTTTTTATATTTTAAGGTGTGTGTGACATAATGTAATTGTTGATTCATGTATTAAATTTTATATAATACATATTAAAATAAAAATCCATGTATGCAAGTATGTATGGCTAACCAAGAAGTATATGAGCAAAAGCCTTGTATTTATACAAGGCAATTTTAGGCATGTTTGAGTGAAAAAGTATAGGTGAAGAATGTAACACATTTGTAAGTATAAGGAGGTATTTAAGATGATATTAAGGGTGTATAAAATATTTTATGAATATTTAACATTGGTTTGCATATAAAATTCAAGGTCATATAACCTAATCTATCTTGAAGAGACCTAATTAAGTGAAGAGGCCTAGGAGGTAGTTTGAGAAGGATAAGAGTGTGAAGACCTAAAGAGGTGTTCATAATCAATTTTTTGAGTAAAAATGTGTCCTAAATATGATAAAAACAATTATGTGGATTAGTTTGTGTTGATTTATCTAGGGGTTTGGTGCCTCCTTTTAATTTGGTGCTTAACTAGTTTGGGTTTGTGCTCCATGTGGAGTTGGTACTTCACTAAATTTGGTTCTTGTATTATAAGAATATATTACATTTATAGATATAATTTTGTTTTATTTATATTTAGGTTTTTCAAAATATATTATGTGTTTTTGTGTTTAATGCTTATGTGGATAGGTGTATATGCTTGTTTGAATGGTTCATAATTGCTTCCAAGAAATTGGTAAGAAAGTTTTTGAAGACTGACTCAGCCCTCATCTCAATAATTTTTATTCAAATATAAACTTCATTTAAATAACATCAATAATTATGTATAAAGGAAAGATACATCTTCTCTATATCTATGTTAGTCCTTGGATTTCAATCTTACATGCCGCTAGACACAACTCTTAAGAAAGACTACTAGTTCAAGATATATTTGATTCATCATTTTTAATATTTTATTATAACAGTTTCAAAACCATAAAAAATGTTAAACAAAAAATATAAAAAAATTTAAATTTAATGAAATTCAAAGATGTCATCCCAGGCAGGATTTTTTAAAGGCCCTTAAAAAAATCCTTAATTTTTTGGCTAATATTGAAAAGTCAATTTCAAAATAGAGACAAATTGAAGGGAAAATAGCTTCCTCAGGAAGGTAAATCCAATGCATCACCATATAATTAAAATCTATATTTGGTGGATAATATCCAGGGTCTTTAGAAAGCCACCAGAGATTTTTGATGCCATCGAGAGCCTATAGACACCATCTAGAGCCTTTCAAAATCATCCAGAGTTTATATGCATGCAAAATCTATGAAAAATATGTATATTATTTGGACATGATTCAAATCATATGGATGTCACTCAAAGACTATGAATGGCATCTAGAGCCTATGGATGATGTCTAAACTCTATTTACATTGTCTAGACATTGAGGATACCATCTAAAACCTATGGACACTATCCAGGGCCTATGAATGTCATTGGGATTATGTGGACATTGTCCAAAGCCTATGGAAGATGTCTAAACACTATGGACAATGTTTAGACATTGTAGATAGTGTTGAAGCCCTATGTACACTATGTAGGTTTTGTGGATGGCATCCAAAGTCTATGGACAATGTTCAAAGCCTATGGATAGTGCCCAGGGTTTATAGACACTATTTAAACTTGGTAGATGCCATCTATACCATGTGGTTGTTATTTACATCCTATGCATGGTGGCTAGAGTTCCAGGTTACCTTCTATATTATCTAGGCATCATGTAGAACATGTGTATGGTATCCATCCTATCATGCAAGCATATATATCTTCTAGACAATACCCAAAATCCATGTGAAATACTTATATATATCCCTCAGTCCTTATGTTTTTTCATTTATCTCATAAGTTTAGTTCAAACCTCAATCTCATCCTCTACACTAAATCTAATCTGCTACTCTAAATATCGTAAATGGCTTCCAACCCCATATCTTCTACCCCTACTGACAAATTTTTTACAAAAATATTATGTGCTAAAAAATATTGAGGCTTCTAGAAGATGATAACTCTTATAATGAATGGATAAAGAAATGTTGTTTAAGAGGACTTATTTGCATGTTTGTATGAGACAAACATGAATTTGATGATCATTATCATGCCTAGTTACAAACCTACTTCTAAAGAGTTTTATTTTAACCTCAACTCTCAAAGCCTTACTTTTAGCACTTCACCTTCAAATATTTATCACTTTTTAGAGATGACACAAAGAAACATCAAACATGTATCCATGAAATCTATTTTGTTTAAAGAAGACAAAATATTTCTAGAAAATCACTCGGCTATTGATACATCCACCTCGACAGGTAATCTTATTTTTCATAATTAATATTTAATGTTTTATGTATGAAATTTGAATGTAAATGCCTCCAATAAAGACTGTAATTAAATTTTTGCTTCCACTATAGTCCCCCCTAATCATTTGATAAGGGTAATTTTATTTCAAAATATAACCAACCCATATCTCTATGCCCTAGTTGAATTTTTGTAGGAAAAGATTATTTTATAGTGAAGACTGTAGACATCCCATTTTGGGATTTATAATACATCACCCATTCTCTTGATGGACAAAAATTTGATTGGTGTATATTCATTTAAAATAAGAAAAAATAATTTAGATTGTGTTTTTCAAACTGACACACAATTTTTATTTGTAATTATATTTTGCGTTTGTACTATGAGGTATATCATAAGCTAATTGGAAAATCTATTCCAACTATCTTGCATAAGACAATGAAATATAATTTTGTGGCCCTTACTGAGCTAGAGGTAAGTTTGAAGTTTAATTCTAATTGATAAAATTATCATGTTATTTGCTTGTTATAATTCAAATTAATTTTGTATGTTTTCTTGTAATAGAGAAGAGAATTTATTTCTCAATCAAGAAGAGAAGCTACACTGAACAAATATCATCCCATCGAGGGATACAAGGATTTTAATTCTGACATGGGTGATGACACAAATTATATTATGATAACACAATTGATAAAGAAAAAGAAGATGCAGAGATATATCACACCTACTTTTGTATGTTGGCTAGATCCCTTAAGAACATCCCTAAATCTAGGTTTTAAAATTTCAAAAGGTTATTGAAATTTGATGTAACAAAAAAAATTATAATTATTAATGTTACATTTAAGTTCGTAGTGGAGCCTGATGATGGAAACATTTTCCATCAACCCATTCAATAGTTACCATCAGTACAAGGTAGTTGACTTCATGTTTTTAATTAATCTATTTTGAAATTACATGAACTTCAACCAATTAAAATGAATTTATGATTGTTTGAAAAAAATGGAAGATTTACCTTCTCTTAAAAGACATAAATGGAAGATTTACCTTCTCTTAAAAGACATCCACCACCACAAAATATATTGAAAAATAAATATATGGATCCTAATTCTAACATTTATAGCATTTAGTTCAACTTAGTTTAAAATTTGATGGCATTTCCTATTTCAGGGTAACTTTTGTTAAGAAGTAATATGTCATCACCCCATGTACTATACAAACTATGGGAATAGTTTATAAATACTAATTAGTAGTAGAAGATCAATGCATATAACAACATCAAAGTTCCCCAACTTTCTTGTGGGTGGAGTGTTTATTGCAACAAGTGCCATGAGGGTATGGGTTTGATGCCTACAGATGGATTTATTATGCATAATATATTCATAGATCTCAACTATAGGCTCCTAATAAAATATTTAGACATGGTTCATCTAGTTCATCACCTAAACCATGTAATGAAGAGGAGTAATCTTTTGATGAATTGACATCATTTCCATTGAATAATCTTGTTACAAATAATAGTTTCACTTTGTTAGATGACATAGCATAGATAGATTTAAAAGTATTGAAACAATGGGAGATTCAGTGCAAGGCTTTGGTAAAGTAAATAAATGAATGTTATAATAATCATTCATAAATATATTCATTATAATATTTCATTCAAAATGATCTATTTAAAATTGATGTCTTAGTGAGTCAAACTGAATTGAGATCAATTATAGTGTCAAATTGCTATGATAATAAATTTCTAGATGTTATCATAAATAGATTGGAAAATTTAAATGTAGAGGCATAAGCATACTAAAACAAATGGGGAAGACACTAAAACCTTAGACACCTTACCAATTAAGATAGAGATAAAGCTTTTGCAAGTAATAAGTTTTTATCTATTCTTAATCACACTTTTATAATTTTTATCTGACCCACTTTATTTTCCAAATTACAGTAAGAATATAAAAACCCAAATAAAGAAGCACAAGTAATTAATATTCATCTAGAAAAGGCATGGATAGGATTAAATATATCAATGGCATGGAAGGAAAAACTTGTGCTAGTAAACATATAGAATAATATGCTGAGGAAGATCATCAAAAAACATGGCATGGATCCATAATTTCTTGTGAAGGACAAAACAAATGTGGATCCCTCTATCCTATTGGTAGGAGATGTAACACATAAAAAAATGATAATAATTTAAAATATTAATGTTTTATTCAATGATCTTGTTTGAGAAGGTTTTTTACATTTTGATTCAAGGAAAGGGGAAGCTAAGGAAACATCATCCACTTCTCCACAACAAATTGGAACTCCTTGTGTGGAATGATACCTATGTCCTACATTTTTATCTCTTTATTTCAAATGGGAAATGTAAATGATTTTTTTATATGTTATGTTTAAATTTAATAATTTATACTATAAATTAAATTTTCAATTTTAAATATATGTTTCTATTTTATTGTGTGTATTTTATCCATAATAATTTTTTTTATTATATTATAAATTTACTACTTAAGATGTATAGTGATAAAATCATAATTCATTGATTCATAATACCAACGACTGCATGAAATATTTTATTGATATTTAAAATGAAGTGTAAAATAAATATTTTCTATATATTTAACCTAAGTATATTGTTTAACAAAGCATTAATTTTAAATAATTACAATATAACACAACTAATTTAAGATAATAAATTAACATAATTTATGAAGTCTTGCAATATACATCATGGAAATTTTCCAATGATTTATATTAAAAATGATAATATTAAAATTCAATTGCAAAATTTACGTTTGAAAAATACATACTAAAATTTAGGTAGCTAAAATAGTTTTTTAGGAGCCCTTTCTTCATAATTGTCATTTATATGTACTATAACTAATGCATATATAGTCTCAATATAAATATTATATTTGTCATTTGCTATATTGGTAACTCCTAAATCTAAGTGCAAGGCTTTCGATTTGGTTTTGATACCTTTTAAATCAAATGATGCTATAGTATTTTTCATCTAGAGACTTCAGTGATTAGATTTGCACAAGTTTTCTATAAACCCCACCAAACCCTTAAAAATTGAAGTTAAAGAAGAAAAATAAATAAGCTAGAATGTTAGATCTCATAATAGGAACAATAAATTTTAGATACAAACAAAGCTTCGATACCATGTCATAGTGGGCCACACTTTAGGATTAGTCTATATAGGATCGAATGCATGAATAAAACCTATATCGAGTAGTGAAACCCAAAAGATAACTCAAAAGGAAGAAGATTGTCTTCACAATAAATAAATTGTATTAGCATCATTTTCACGGTAATGTGTAAATTTTGGGAACTTCATTTTGAATTATGTGGGGAAATAAATTTGATTCTAATTATGGTGATTGTAATCAGGATTTGAAAATGCAAATGTATACCTGGAAGTGACAAAGATCTAGCATTAATCTGACTCTAGATAATTTCCAATGCATTAGTAATGTTATTTACAATGAGAAACATGTTCAAATTAAGTTGATGATTACATTCACTTGAATGTGATCTCTAATAATATTAATAATTTTTTTGACAAAGTGATTCTATTCCCCTATGAAACATGTTAGTTCTCAAAACCTTAAAGAAAAAAAATGTGTTTTGGGGTGTATAATAAATTGAACACTAGGAAATCTATTTTAAAATTTGTCTATCCCCTAGAAAATAACAATAACAAAACACCAATCCCCAATATTAAAATAGTTCTAATAACATTACAAACCCTACTATTGTGTGATGTTTGTCTAATATAAACTTTTATGATATAATAAATGTTCTAATAATTATTTTATGCCTTTAACATGCTTTTAAGTTATAAATACATATGTGATAACAAAAAATGGATGATGTATGATTTTATTAGATGAAAATGAACTTTAATTCTTATGTAATTAGAGAAAATTGACTTCAAATTAGGATAATATTAATGTCTAAACTGATATCAAATTGTTGAAAATAAAAATAGATAAGACATGAAAATAAAGTGCAATCTAACCACAAGAGGCCATAGGAACATCATTAATGTTTTAAATAATACACTAAGTATCAATAATAGTATATAAAAACTCTAAGAGTTTTATTAAGGTTCTTGACAAAAGATTCTTACAGAAAAAATCTAAAAGAATTAAGATGATAGATGGAATAGAATGAGAGAAAATTTTGAAACCATTAAAAATTAACAAACACACAAATAACACCTAATTTAGACCCAAAAAAATGAATTGATACATGCATAAACATTTAAAATTTATGAAATTTAATGATAATAAATATTGAGATGATAATTCTAGTTGTCTAAGTCTCATTCTCTCTTTAATCTTGAAAACCTCTAAGAAATTTTTATTAAATTGTTATATATTTTATACAAGAAAAGGGAAGATAAAAAATCTAAAAGTACCAAGTGGCATGTGCTTATTCTTTTGGAAATGCCTCGACACTTTTGACTAGAAAAAATCCAAATTAAAATGTTCTAGTCTTCCTCTAATCAGAGGGAATCCTTTCCCTTTCATTGCATATGCTAATAATAATAATAATAATAATAATAATAATAATAATAATAATAATAATAATAATAATAATAATAATAATAATAATAATAATAATAATAACCATATTTACTTTTAAAAAATAATATTAATTTTGCTCATTCATCTTAGTGATGATAGATGGTTGATGGCCTTTTGGGTGATTCTTCGAACTACTTTGGCATGACACATTCCATTTTTCCATAATGATTTCTCTTAATGTGAAGTGGCATGTCAAGGTTGAGTGTTTGGATGTGTATGTCATATTTATTTTGTTTTATGGGTTCATTTTCCAAAATTCATCTATCTTTGGATCCCATCCCTTCTCTGCTTCCCCTATTCATTATGGGTCGTTACTTGCCCTATGCTCCTTATTATTCAACCATCAAAATCCCTACTTGCCTTGGATAAAATAAGATGTTGGTGTTTGAAGTAGATGGAGAAAACGATATTTTTATCATAAACCTTTTTTAGCTTTATGGATGTAAATTGATCTCTTTAAAAAAATTCCATGATTCTATAAGTAATGAAATTATTCACGAGGTTTTTATCCCTTATTTAAGTTTGTATTAAACCTTATTAAATCTATGCATTGAGGAGGATAGAGTTTGGAACACATACCAAAGTAGGTTTGTCACAAAGGTGTCAATTGACAATAAGCATTTGGAACATGACACACATATTTTTATCCTACAATATATCCAAAATAAGAGGAAGCATACTACTAAACCCCAATTGTTTGAAATATCTAGTGAATTCTTTTCCATCTTTCAAAACCTTGAATAGTTAGAATCTATTATTTAAGTACTAAAGGACTATTTTGGGGTCATAAACTTTAATTGTATTATTCATTTTTCTAGTAATCCCTCTAATTATCATGCATTTTCCTTTATTCATAGGTTTACAGTTGAAGAAGTTTATAATATGGAATTTTTTCTTTAGAGTGATTATTGGACTGTTGACCAATAATAATAAATATTAAGCCTTGATGATGGATCCTCTAATCTAGTGTTCAAGAATGAAAAATTTGCTAAGCATCTCATTGTGCGCCCAATGGATACAAATTTGAGGATGATATCTTTGTTTAAATTCCCAAATTATAAGTTGGTAATTTTGAAGATACTTATTTTATAAGGCATGCATTTACACCATGCTTCTATACCTAAGGGTATGGACTCTATGAATCTTTATCTTTACTTCTATAGAATAAAAATGATGGGGATTAGTGATATAATTCATTTTATACATTTTTTTCTATCAAAACCTCCATGAATGTATTATTGTAGCACCCTCCTCACACTAATTTCAAAACCAACTACAAATACTTTATTTTAATTATCTTAATTACACACTCGTGAAGCAAATGAACCCATTGCTTAAAAACAGATTCACTAAAATATTGTATCTACTTATGATAATTAATATTGTTTTTACATCTATTGTTAATCCTTTCATATTAATATGGAATATTTACAGAGTTATCCTTGGTTTTTCATTTATCAAGTTACAATCTTGGGACTTGTGGGTTATGGGCCAACATCAATCAGCTTCCCCAAGGTCACTTTTTATCTTATAGATCCACATAGAAGAATAATATCTAAATATATTGAACACTTATAATCATTATAAATGAACTAATTAATCATTAGAGTATTTATTTAAGCACACAATTATATATTATACAAATGTAACACACAACTTTACAATCTACATACTCTTGAAACTATTTTAATTACGATGTTTGATGTTTTCAATATTGTTATTTTATAGGACCTAAAATAAATTATGATAGTTTCCTAATGTATGGTTTACCATTACCATTTTTGTGGTTTAAAAATGATCAATTTATGTAGACTTTATTTTCTAATGATTTTTAATCTTTGTGGTACTTAAAATTGGTATAAAAAAAATGTATATAATGTTGTTGGAGTCTAACTTGGATTATTCTTTCCTTATCTTTTCTACCTCGATGGAGTGGGTCTTAAAATTATCCTTGTTTATAAAATTCTCAAAATAGGCATTAAAGTTTTCTTCAGGTTTCGTAAGAGTATCAAATTACAACAACTAAAACTGCCACTTAATATAGAATAATAGTTTCCTAATTACCAATCAAAGGAAAACATATATTGACTAGTTGTTTTATCATGAGACAAAGAACACTCTATCTCAATGACTAAAATTTAATTTTCTCTCTTATAGTTATCTTACTTAAGTATTGATGATTGGTCCCATAAATGTCAAAAAAGCAAGAATATTTTTGATTGATTCAAGATTTCTCAATAACCTAGATGCTAATCTAATAGAAGTCCTAAGGATTTACCCTCATAAGCATCACTTATATGAAATTAGTTTTAAGTTGATAATTAAAACTCATGAGATATGGGTTCATATTAACCACTACTCATGAAATATGAGTCGATGTAGGTTGACTCAAAACTATACAAAAAGATTTTGAAATGATAATAAAAATTGATACATTGTGAAAAAATCACCACCTCTATAAAAATGATAAGGAATGATCGATAAAATCAAAAATATTATGCTCAAAACATCTATTGTGAAAGTGTTAGATATAAATAAAGATTTTATATTATATTTGAATCAATATTTGAAGCATTAAATTCCTTTTACAACTTAATATTTCTAGAATGAAATGCCATATAGGATTAGGGCTTCCATTCGTGAATTTCTTGAAGTGTCTAGAATGTTTTTAAAAAAAATTATTCGATCCTAGGAGGCTAAAAAAAATTAATGTGTAATTAATTTTCTTCATTGAATCTCTAATTTTTATTAATAATATTTATTAGACCAACTCAGATGGACATCAAATTATTGGAAAATTTTCTCATGAAACAAAAACATGCAAAATGAGACAAAAGTTATTCAATATACCAATAAAATTTTGAACCCAAAACCAGTATATAAGCCAATTTGTAGTCACAGAAAGAATATAATATAATCATAAGATACACCTTCTCATGGTCTTTATGATGTGCCATTTAAAAGAGAATGTTATTTCCTAAAGAGAAAAAGAAGGTGAACTTTATGATTCTATTGTATGAAAAATGAGATGGATAGTTATGTGCTACCAAATCCAAGCATTTTTTGTGGGAGTCTTATAAACATACCCAATATTTTTCCAATCTACTAAAATGGACATGTAATTGACAATAACTTTTCTCTTACACCCAAAAGTTGCAAAATGAGACAAAAGTTGTTCTATATACCAAATAAATTTTTAATTTCATGCCCAATTGAGAAAAATAATTTGAAATCACATCTATAATGATGTATAATGGAAATATACACCTTCTCTCTATTTCTGCCAATCCCTGGACTCCAAACTTACATATCTCTAGACACATCTCTTGAGAAAGACTTATTGTTTGAGGTATATTTGATTCATCATTTTTAATATTTATTTTCAAAATTTCAAAATATTCATAGATATTATGAAACAAAGATAACAAAATTTTAAATGTAATTAAATTCAAATATGCCATCCTACATAAACCTAATAGTAAAAATTTAGATACACCAAATTTAGGATAGTTTCAAAATTAGTAAAATTTTAATGACAATAACTTATACACAATAATTAAAACTAAGTCAAATATATCTGTCTATATAGATACATACATATGTATGTGTATATGTATATGTATATGTATATGTATGCATGGATATGTGTATGTGTGTATGTATGTATATACATACATACATACATAAACATACATACATATATAGACACACACACACACACACACACACACACACACACACACACACACACACACACACACACACACACACACACACACACACACACACACACACACACACACACACACACACACACACACACACACACACACACACACACACACACACACACACACACACACACACATACATACATATGAACTTGCCATTTTAGTATACTAAAAATTAAAATGGAGGGGTTGTGTAAAACAAATAATTAAGAGTTACAAATAAAATAAGGAAAATATAAAATTACAGAATGAGATTTGATTTTGACATTGAATATGACATTCCATACTCATGAGGGGTCAAAGTGAGATAACCAATATCTAAAACATTTGTCTTATTTACATTTTCATATAATAAAATAGGTTAAAATGATTTTTTTCCTATTTTTTGATGCTCACTATTATAATAATTAAAGTATCATCATTAGGTGACATCAATTTGACATTCTCGTCTGAACATCTAGTATAAGTAACCCAACATGAACTGTATTAGTGTAGTCGAGCATGAGGTCTAACTAAATCATACCCATATACAACCTCACTAGTTTTGATAAGTAAAATTTGTATTGTATGCTAAATGAGGGTTTCAATAAGCACCCTAAGCGTATCTAATGTGTCAATCTTCATAGTCTCCTTCATTAAAAGTGGGATTATCATAGGTTGAATTGGATTTTGGATAAGGACACTCACATGATGATAAGAGATAAGATGTGCATCATCTCTATCCTATAGAAAATATTTTCATCAAGCCTCAAACTTTGAGTGATCAAAATAATTAGTTATCTTATTGACGATATGCTCACTATATATTTTCCTAAAAAATATATAAAATAACCTCATGGTTGTTACATGTTGCATGATTAAAGACCATCCACCATTAGTCCCAATTTTTTTAATTTTGTCATAGTGGCACCATTAGATTGGGAAGCATTTACATGACAATGGATGGAATCCATTAGTTTTTTGATAAATAAATAATTTACATATTTTATCCTTTGTTATTTTCTTACATCTCATAGTAGAAGCTGACAATTTGTTTATATAATAGGACCTACATGTCTCCCTATAGTAATTAGGAGGGGCATATGGGTGTTATACGTCTACGTATAGTGCTTAGGTGGAATGGAGAATTGAAAGTGAGTTTTAAAAAAATTATATAAGTAAATGTGATTATTATTATTCTTAGTAGAATATATAGTGAAAGAGAAAGAATTCCCTACAATTGGAGGAAGATTGCATCATTTTAAGTTGGACTTTCTATCACCAAAAGTATGCTTTATACTTGTGTACTTTGGTACTTAGGTCCAAAAGTATAGATTTTGAATGATGAGTTCTACCTAGAATACATTCTTATAGGTCAGTCATTTTCTATTTGAATGAGCATAACAAAAGATAGAACTTTGCAACAAGAAAATAAGAACCCAGGTCAAAGTAGTACCATCCATTCTCTTTGAGCCTAGTGACAATAGTTTCATCAAAGCATTTTTTATCAACATATAGTTAATACACGCACTAGGATAAATAATTGGTTTGAGAATCAATCAAAAGCTACATTCATTTCACTTTGGAAAATCTATGATATTTATAAAGGTTGAAAAAGAAAACCTTCATCATAAAAAAATATATGGATTTTTGAGGTCTTGAAAATTAACAATGATACTTAATTTTTAGATCTATTTTTAGTAAAAATTAGGAGTTAAAAAAAGAGTAATATGATTTCAAAAATCTCATTGTTAGTGATTTGCATGATGTTTAGAATAACTTTTAAAACAATCTTAAAATAGAGTTCAAAAGCATCTCGATTCTTTTAAAAATATTTCACAATTGAGAATGCCATTAAGATGTCAAGTAAGATACCATTTAAATTAGAATAACATTCATGAATAAACTAACTATTCAATTGCTTTGATATTTCAAAACAAAGTATTATAATATTACATGATGGAAGTACCTTTTGGAAGAAAGTTCTACTTGGGGCATGTTGGACCACCAGCCTCATTATGTAGTTGGAGAGATGCGAGTGTAATGGATAAGAAAAATTTTGTATTTTTTGGTGTGCCAAGAAGAAATGATGGTTTTCCAATTTTTTATTTATATACATAGGAATGCATATGTGCTATGAAGCATAGACTTTATAGTGCATATGCACTCTAGTTTTAATAATTACCAAGCATAAAATTTAATAGCACATAAGTAGTATTCCAAAGTCCATATAAGTTTTAATGTCAATTGTATTTTGATATATTTTTGTAACCCGTCAAATTCTTTCCATTATCACATTTTTAACATTTGAATTTTGAGAGAGAGAGTAGGAACAAAATCCTATTTGACTTTTCATTTAAGGAAAGAGTGGATATACAATCATTTATATCATTGGCATCATTTTAGATATTTCATTCAAAGAAGTCACAAGAAAATAATTACCTTAAACAATTGTATTATTTTTAATATTTATATTAAGAAAATAAGTAGAAAGGCGATAATTTGTAACATTTGTATTTTGATAAAAATTATGAATGCAAATTTTTCATTCATATTAGCTTTTAGAAATATTCAACATTATATTATATACATCAAGGTTTAAATTTTCTCAAATACTTTATTTAAAATTAATGTATATTTACTTAGTAATTGATTTTAACATAAAATATGACATTTCAGATTCATGAAAGGTCAAAGAGATAACCAACATCCAAAATATTTATATTATTTGCTTTTCATGTGATCAAATAGGGTCAAAATATTTTTTCCTTTCTTTTCATCTCACTATTATAATAATGAGAGTCATCACCATCCCTATTTGAAGTACTATAATATTTAACCTAATGAAGATAAATATTTACACCATTACATCAATAGACTGAATAATCACTTGTACACTAAACTATGAAAAATACATAGAGATGGATAAACATTATAATAAGAATGCAAAATTGGAGATAAATCAAATCTGAAACATTAAAAACCAAATATTAGTATTGAGGTATGTACATAAGGGATATATTTCCAAAGAATAAAACATCACTTAGCAATCTTAGAGAAAAAAAACTTGATTTTAGATTGGATTTTAAGGAACTTTTTTGTCATACATACATTACAACCAGAAAATATCCATTCAATAGCCCTAAATTTGAAAACAACAAAGAAAAAAAATAGAATGAATAAATAATTCAATCAAATTTTATTCTCAAGTAAATATAATTATGTGTAAACTATGTACATTAATGGCCAATGCAGTTTTGTTCCCATTAGAGACTGAATGTTCATCCTCTACAAACATTAAAAATTTAATTAAGTTTATAAATAGTTGTTGAATGTTAACAAGGTAGCATTGATCCCATGCTAGACAATTTCTAATGCACTAGTGATGGCCCTGACAAATGAGAAACATTTCCAAATTAAGATGATGAAAAGAAAGTGCACATTAATCACAAAGAGTAATAGAAATGTCATTTACGCTTTAGACAATCCACTCATCTTTGATAATAGTATGGAAAGATTCCAAAGGTTTTTTAAAGTTATTAATAAAAGATTCAGAATAAGAGAAATCATAAAAGAGTAAATAAAATAATTAATTTGAAGTTAAAGAAAATTTTAGAACCATTAAAAATTAACAAATACAAATAATATGTAATTTTGAACCAAAAAATGGATAATATTATTAAGGGTCTAACACCTAATTGTTCCATGTTTGGGTAGCAGCCTTACACCCCATTGACTGTATTCAAACACACACACACACACACACACACACACACACACACACACACACACACACACACACACACACACACACACACACACACACACACATATGTCATTCAGTATATATATATATATATATATATATATATATATATATATATATATATATATATATATATACATATATATATACATATATATATATATATATACATATATATATATATATACATATATATATATATATATACATATATATATATATATACATATATATATATACATATATATATATACATATATATATATACATATATATATATACATATATATATATACATATATATATACATACATATATATATATATATACATACATATATATATATATATATATATATATATATATATATATATATATATACATATATATATATATATATATATATATGTATATATATATATATGTATATATATATATATATGTATATGTATATATATATATACTGAATGACATTTATAATTGTTTATGTTTCATTTTCTTTTTAATCATGAAATCCTCTAAACAATTGTTTTATGAAATTGTTATAAATTTTCATCTAGAAAGTATTAAGTGGTACGTGCTTATTATATTGGAGATGCCCATACAATTTTGACTGGAAAAAATCCAAATTAAAATAGTCTAGTCTTCCTCTAATTGGAGGGGATCCTTTCCTTTTCATTACACATGCCAATAATAATAATCACATTTACTTTTTAAAAATGATTTTAATTACCCTCATTAATCTCATTGACGATAGATAGTTGATGGCCATTGACGATAGATAGTTGTCAGCCATTGACGATAGATAGTTGACGGCCATTTGGTATGACACACTCCCTTTCTTCATAATTATTTCCCTTAATGTGAAGTGGCTTGTCGAGGTTGAGTGTTCGAAGTGACGAATCTCCTAGGTATTTTCTTTTGTAGGTTAACTAGTCAAATTTCATCCTTGTTTGGCTCCCATCTCTTCTCCACTTCCTTATTAATTGTGGGTCTCTATTTTCCCTATTCTACTTTCCATTTACACCATGGAAAGCCCTACATACATTGGATAGAAGAAGAAGATGATGTTCAAAGTAGAAAAAGGCAATGCTATTTTTAGCACAAAACATGTTCAGTTTTATGGATGGGAGTCGAGTTCTTCTAAAAATTATCATGGTCCTATAATCGATAAAATTCTTTAAGAGGATTTTATCTATTCTTAGTTTATATTAAATTTTATTAAGCATTGTATTGGTCAGAACTTCCTTGTTACAAGTATAGAGTTTTGAACACATATCAGTGTAGGTCTTCCTTAAGGGTGGTAATTGACAACAAGCATTTGGACCCTTTCACACATCTTTTTTTCCTAGAATTTATCCAAAATAGGAGGAAACATGCTAATGAAACCCAACTGTCTAAAATATCTATGAATTATTTTCCATTTTTCAAAACCTCAAACATAAATTAGACTATGTTTTGTAAGTACTAAAAGATTATTCAAGGATTGAAAACATGGTTTGAAATATTTTTTATCTAGTAATCCCTCTCGTGGTCATGTATTTTCCTCTATTGATGGGTTTGGAGTCAAAGAATTTTATATTATGGAATGGCTTCTATGGAGCGATCAGTCGACTATTGAGTAATAATGAGAAATATTAAGCCTTGATGATGGATCATCTACTTTAATGTTCAGGAATTAAAAATGTGTTGAACATCTCTTTGCCCCCTCGATGGCTACAAATTTGAGAATGACATCTTTAGTTAACTTCCCAAATTGTAAGTGGGTAGCTTTAAATAATTTTTTTTTAGAAGGCATATGTTTAGCCCATGCTTCTATACCTAAGGGTATGGGCTCTATGAATCATTGTATTTTTTTCTCTAGAAGAAAAATGGCAATGCTTGGTGATCCAATTAATTTTTTGTAGAGTTTTATTCTAAAGGGAGCTTCGATGAATGAATTGTTGCAACACCTTCCTTGAACACTACTTCTAAAACAAACTACAAATATTTTCTTTTAATCAATTGAATTGTGCTCATGTGAAGCAAATAGAACCATTGATTAAAAACATGTTCAATAAAATCTAACATCTACTTAGAATAACAAATGTCATGTTTACATCCATAAATAATCATTTTATATTAATAAAGAATGTCTATCGAGTTAGCCTTGGTTTGTCAATTATTAATTTATGATCATGGCACTTGTGGGTTATGGGCCCACATGAAAAATATTCAAGGTCACCTTTCATATCATTTACACATAATATAAAAACAAATGAATGCATTGATAAATTATAAAAATTATAAAGGAACTAATCAATCACTAGAGGAGTTATTTAGGCACATAGGTATATATTAGACACATACCACATAACATTGCAGTTTACATATTATTGAAACTATTTTAATTATGAGGTTTGATGTTTTCAATATTATTATTTTATAGGACCTAAAAAATATTATGATAGTTTTCCTAAGGTCTGGTTTACTGTTACCATTTTTGTGGTTGTAAAATGATCGATTTATGTAGACCTGATTTCCAAATCATTTTTAATCTTTGTGGTGCTTGAAATTTGTACACGAAAATATGTATATAATGTTGTGGGAGCCTAAGCCAGATTATTTTTATAGAGGAATAGGGTCATGGACTAATAAAGTTCA
Organism: Torreya grandis; assembly: GCA_037957365.1. NCBI lineage: Eukaryota > Viridiplantae > Streptophyta > Pinopsida > Cupressales > Taxaceae > Torreya > Torreya grandis. The sequence continues at coordinate 2,520,479 of JARHVA010002425.1, forward strand.
TCCAAAATGAAAATTGTTGAAATTTTTATTTTTAAATTTTTCATTAGTCACATTGTGCACAAGAAACATTTGTAGTGATCTTCCCTCTACCTATTGATTCTCATCATACTTCATGAGGTTCTTCTTGTGATTCTCATACACCATTTTATCTTGATCTTAAACTCATGCATATACATATATCATGAGACAAGACTTTAAACACACATTTTATTTGGTTCTTTTTGAGGACACACACACACACACACACACACACACACACACACACACACACACACACACACACACACACACACACACACACACACACACACACACACACACACACACACACACACACACACACACACACACACACACACACACACACACACACACACACACACACAAAACCTATGACTACAATGAAAGAGATGAATGACACACAAGGTCACTTCTTGGATTGATCAATACATGTTGTCCATCTATGATTCCCACCCAACCACCCAAATTATATTTGAAAACATCATATAAATCTATACTAACTTATCTAAATCCTTTCTTCCTTTTTTGTTCCTTGATGGAGTGGCTTTTGAAATCCCCATTATTTGGAAAATGGGCATTCAAACAATTTTTGGTTTAGTAAGAGTATGAAATTGATTTAATTAAAACTACCACTTAATATAGAGCAATAGTTTCCTAATCACTAATCAATGAAAACATATATTGAAAATATTTTTCATCTAGAGACAAAAAAATCTATCTCAATGATGAATTTTTTTTATCTCTCTTCTAGTGATATTTCTTAAGTGCTAGTTATTAAGCCCATAAATGTCTAAACACGAAGATTATTTTTGAGTGATGCAAGATTGCTCAATAAATTAGATGATCATCTGTTAGAAGTCTAAGGGATTTACTCTCATAATAATCACTCATATGCAATGAGTTATAATTTGATAGCTCAAACTCACGAGAGATTGATTCTTCTTAAACCCATTAATCATGAAATATGGGTCAAAGTAGGTTGACTCAAAACTATACATAAAAATATATGCAATGAGTTCTAAGGTGATAATTCAAAATCATGAGAGATTGGTTCATCTTAAAACCAATAATTATGAAATATGGGTCTAATTAGGTTGACTCAAAACTAGACATAAATATTACCACCTATATAAAAATTATAAGGAATGATTGAGAAAAACATAAATATTATGCTTTCAACATCTATTTTTAAGGTGTTAAATAATAAAAAACATTTTAGAGGATATTTAAAGCATCAAATTCTTATTGCAACTAAATATTTCGAGCATGAAAAGTCATATAGGATTAGTTCTTGCATCTATGAATTTATAGTTGAAGTGCACAAAAGATTATTTTCCAAAAGTGTTCCATCCTAAAAGGATAATAATAATGGAGGTGTATCATCTTCCACTCATTCGCTCTACTATTTTTATTAATGATATTTATCAGACCAACTTAGATGGAGATGAAATTGGTGGAATTTTTTCTCTTACAATCAAAACTTGCAAATTGAGACAAAAGTTATTTAATATACTAAGTAAATTTTGAACCACACACCCAATCAATAAACCAATTTTCAATCATGGATATAATATAATATAAATAAAATATACACCTTATCCAACTCTTTTAAAGTTCCTAGACTTTGAACTTGTACATCGTTAGATGCACCTCTTAATAGAGACTACTAGTTCCTAAGGGGAAAAATAAGGTGAACTTTATGAATTTGTTGCATGAAAAATGAGATGAATAGATATGTGCTACAAAATCTAAGAGTTTATTGTGAGAGTATTATTAACATACCCAATATTTTTTCAATCCTCTCAAATGGGCATGTAATTAACAATAACATTTCTCTTATAGTAAAAATTTGCAAAATGAGACAAAAGTTTCTCAATATACCAAATAAAAATATAATCACATCATAAATTAAGGAAGATATTGAGAAATGATGTCATTGATGTCATTAATGTCAAATTAAATCTGCCAAACAAGCATGGTGAGTAGTCTTCGAGGTATGAACTTGTGTGCTTGATGTGACAAGGAAGCCATGTGACAAGAGGGAATTTGAAGGAAACCTAATATCTATCTATTGAGAGAAAATTGGAAGGAAACCTAATTATTATTTTATTTTTTGATATCAAGGTTCAGGTCAAGTGAGGATTAAAGCATGTTTGAGTACTAGTTATAGGGTGTAAGTTGTCTTGAGAAGCCTATTTTAAACCATGTGAAAAGGTATGCATAGGTAAGTTTGGTGAATTAAGTAAGCACAAGATGGTGGGAGGTTGTTTGTAATTGTGTGAACATTCAAAAAGGGTGTAGATACTTTCATAACTATTTCAAAGTCAATTGTTAAGTTTCAAGTGCTTGAGAAGCCTAGTCATGGCACTAATCATATCATGAAGAAACCTTGTGAGAAGGTATGAGTATGATGGCTTGGTGAGATGAGTGCACATATGCAAGATTTACTATATGAGGTTTCTTGAGAATGTATATGAGGTGTTGGATCACTCATGATAATCTCAGGGTGAGCCTACAATGGTAGGATCTTCAAATCAGGTACGTACCTAGACCATATTTATATCCTACCTGGCCTAATAAAGAATCATGATTAGTTTTCAAGACATATTAAGAATGTATGGAATTGTTTCGTCATGAGAGTTGTTGATTTATTATGTTAGTGACATGGAGAGAACATGAAAAGTAGCATGATAGTCAGTTTCACGGCCTAATGTGGTTTTCAAGTCAAGGTCTAAGTAAGTGAAGAGAGAGAGAGAGTATGGCCTAATAGGGTATGAGGTTATGTTTCCAAGGAAAGTATGGATAGATAAGTTTTTTTTATAGATATTATAATTTTTCAATCATGTTCATAAAGTCTTAGGTGATGATTTATAGAATGAGGGCATGGAAACCTGAAAAGGATTTATAGGTGTTCATTGGCATGTGTAACCTGTACATGTGAACTTGAGATATTCATGGTATATGAAAAATATTAATAGATAAAAATTATAATAATTAGTTTTTGTATTTATGGGATATGTAGTACGAATAATCATTAATAATTAAAATGTGTTTAAACCCTCTTAGAACCCTAATAATGACTTGATGTTGAAGATGTTATTTTAAAAAACCCAAAATGGTCTCAAGTGAATAGATAAGCTATTTAAAATTGTATTAAACTCTTCCAATCATCTCCAAATGTGATTGAGTTATTAGGTGTGTGAGTAGACCCTATAAAGAAGTGCACATTTCTTTATGATTTGCTATAGTAGTCAGAGTTAACCAAGTAAAAGTTGAAAAATTGATAAAGTTTGAAGCTTAAGAATAATATTTTGTGTCCTTGTTGGTTTATATATTGGTTATAGTTCTCAAGTGTGATAAATTAGTTATCAAAATTAGCCAGGCACTAACAAACCTAATGGTGGGAATAGTGAGAAATTTAGGCAGTACTGAGAATATGTTTAGGAATGTGCTATCATGAAATAAGGATGAAACCAAGTGCATGGAGATGTTATTTATGAATTTTAAGGCATGACCATGTTTTGTTTAATTTTTTAGGTTAGTGGTTATAGTGAAAAAGTTTCTCACGAGTTAACTTGTTTGGCTCAATGAAGTCTATATAAAGTGAGGTTATGAGATTGGTCTGCAAGACCAATATTAACATTTAAAAATATTATATTTATATTTGAGAATGATATAATGATATCATAGTATCATATAAATTATTTAGGAGTCATGAAATATGTCTATATATGTGTTGGATTTCTGAGTCATCATGACTAGTCTTTAGGGTAAACTGGCAGTTCTAGGTAAGCAAGTTGTATCGATGAGTTTGATGTCCTATGACTTGAGTTGATAAATATAATACATATGGTTTTATTTTTTTTGAATTTAAATTATTTATAATTTTTTTAAAAATATTTGAAGTTAGAATAAAAGGTCGAAATGTTGAAGCTAAAATGGCTTGACTGGTTCTAGTTTGATTATGTGTACTAAGGAAAAAAGATTGGTCTGTAAGACTAATATTTAACATTAGAGATTGTGATTTTTATATTTTAAAGTGGTATATAGATTTAAAATAATATTTTTAAAGTATTATTTTTCATGTTAATTATTATTTTAGGTGCTAAAGATCATGTTGTTCATGACTGGGTTTTAGAGTGTTTTGACAGTTCTAAGGGGGCTAATTGTAGAGAAGCATTTGAGTCCTTTTAATTTGAGTAGTGAAGTATAAATAATATGGTTCTAAACATGAGATCATGTATTTTATGTATATGTGATTTATTTCAATTTATTTTTAACTTATTTATGTTTAATATCCTATAGTTCAAGATGAACTTTTTGTAGGTTTACAGACCTAATTGTGAATAGTGTTAATGGTGTGCTTCAAGTGGTGGTTGGAGATAAAAAATTTCATGGACCTAAAATGAGATAATTAGGGGTATATTTGATATTAATATGATTTTTTACTTCTATATATGGAGTTTCAAAGTTTTCCATGGAGTTCAAAGGGTAGCATGCATTAATGAACCCTGATTGAATTAGGTCTCCTTAAGGCCTAAAGGAGGTTTTAGTATTTAAATATGTGAAAAACCTAATGTAATGATTGATTAATATATGAAATTTGTTATAATACATCATAAAATGATAATAAAATTATGAAATTATGTATGATATATCAAAAAGGATATGAGCAAGAGGTTTGTATAAATATAAGGCAATTTGAGGCCTATTTGAGTGAAAAAGTATATGTGAAGAATGCAACACGCTGGTAAGTATAAATAAGTATTATATACCATATAAAGGGTGTAAATAATATATTATTACATTTTATAGAGGTTATAGATATGAAAATTAAGTTCATATGACCTAATCTTTATTGAAGAGACCTAATTGGGTAAAGAGGCCTAAAAGGCAGTTTGAGAAGGATCAAAATGTGAGGAGATAAAGAGGTGGTCATTATCAGTTGGTTGATTCTTCTAGGGGGTTGGTGCTTCCTTGCAAGCTGGTGTTTGATAAAGCTTAGCTAATTTGGTGCTTAGCTAGTTGGGGTTCATGCTCCATGTGGAGTTGGTGATTAACTAAATTTAGTGCTTGTGTTATAGGACTATAGACAATTTTATAATATCACTAGGTTTTATTCCCCTTGAGATTTTCCCACATATGTTATCTGTTCTTGCTTATGTTGATAGGTGTTTATGTTTGCTAGATCTATATGTTTGTTTGAACGGTTCATAATTACTTAAGTAAAATTGGTGAGAAATTTTTTAAAGCTTGATTTACCCCCTCCTACTCAATAATTTTGATTCCAACATTTTTTTCTAGAATAGGCCCTTTAATATAGGCCTAATAACCTAAAGGAGAACCTAGAGGTAAGGATGGCTAGTGAAAAAACTCAATGTGCTTTATCTACTAGTAAGGATCTATTATTCAATGTGACTAATTATTCATTTTTGAGAATTAGAATGAGGAAATTCTAATTTCAATGGGCCATGACTTATGTCAGTCAGCATCACCAGATGCCATTTTATGTGGCCTATTAGAGGAAAAATTTGTGAATGTGATGCACTATGAGTCAGTGAAGATGATATGGGAAAAATTGAGGAACATTAATGAAGGAGACACCAAGGTGAAAATTGCCAAGCTGTAGACTCACCAGAGATTGTTTGAAAGTTTTAAGATGAATGAAGATGAAGCCATTACATCTTAAATTTTAAAGATTGATGAAGTTGTAAATGACATTAGAATATTAGGATAATAAGTTAAAGAGTATATAGTTGTTCAAAATTTATTGATATCACAAACTCCTAAGTTTGATTCTAACATGTATAGAGTAGAAGAGCTATAAGATTTGGACAAGTTAGAGATGGATGGGTTTCATGGAATCTTGACTACCTATGAGATGATAATAAATTAAGGAAGACCTCCCAAGAAGGAAGTAGCATTAAAATATGATAAGAAGTCAAAAGATAATAAGGTCAATGATGATCAACTGATAGTCATGCTTGCAATGAAATTAAGGTTTGGATCTTATAAGTACAAGGGAAATTTACCCTTCAAATGGTTTAACTATGATAATATTTATAACTTGGAATTTGAGTCTCCTAACAAGGATAAAACTTAGAATGATGAATAACATAATTAACATCATGAAGATGATAAGAAGATCTATAAGCCTGACAAGAATAAGAAAGATTTCAAGAAGTATGAAGGTAGAAATGGGTCATCCAAAAACATGATTAACACCAAAGAAGATAATAACTCATCTGATGTAAGTGATATAAGTACATCTGATAGTGATGATGACAATAACGAAACCTTATTTATGCCCATAGAAATAGAGGATGAGGGTTAATCAAATGGGAAATGACTTATGATTGATGAATAATCAAATGAAGTGAACATTGAGGATAAATTAGTGAGTGCTCTAGAGGAGTTAATGTTTCAAAGAAATAATAATCATAGACTAAGATAATTAGTTAATGACTATGAAGAGTAGATTGGTTTATTTGAGGAGAGATTGAGTAACACATCCATGGAGTATGATGAGATCATCAATTAGATTGAAGCATAGTTGGAGATAGTCATTACAATCCTAAAGGCTAAAGAGGAAGAATGCACTAGGTATGGAATTAAAATAGAATCCTTGAAAGTTGAGTTGGATGAAGCATATAGAAATTTAAAGACCTTTATGAAGTTTGAAAAAAGTAGTGATGCTCTAGATAACATATTGAGTAGTTAGAAGTCTAGAAGTGATAAAAATAAGTCTTGGTTTTAAAGAAGTCTAAATTGAGGCATCTCAAGTCAAGAACAAAGCTAACGAATACAAGAATATCAACATAAATAGATAAATCAAATAGATTAATGCTACAAGGTATACTAATTCATTCAATGGTTATTGTTCTGTATGTAATCAGTTTGGTCATAGAATAAGAAAGTGTAGAAGACCCTCTAAAAATGAATATGAATGGGATTATGAAAGTAATTATCGGTTAATATGTATGAATGATTTGGTTTAATATAGTTGTTGTAATGTATGACACATTTTTAGATTTTATCCAAATAGAGTTAGAAGGTCATCAAGTCAAAATAAGAGGTTTGAAGCTCCTAGAGTACAAGAGAGAAGACAAATAAATGTGTGGAAACCAAAGATAGTAAAGGTTAGTCATGATCAATATACAATCTTAAATTGACTATTTTATATGGTAGAGTATACTTAATATGATAAATCAATTCAGGAATGTCTACTTTTAGCTCATATTGATGATCAAATAGTTGATGAAGAGATCAATCCTATAGTGAAAATCAAGCCTAAAAGGATACTAAAGGCTATTCAGTCTCGTGAGAACATGAAGATTTGGGAATCTCATTATCTTGTGTTGTTTTAATTCCCTATGGAAAGGGGTGAATCCATTAGGCATCATGGAGACACTATTAAGTTAGCAGAAGCATGGTCGATGCTTAGTTAAGTGAGAGTTATTCAAGTTGTTGACTAAGCTTGATCTGTGTTGAGAAGTAGTCTTGTAATCTGAGTTCATTTGAAGAAGATGTTCCTTTAATACTTCATATTTTATGTGTTGAGATTTTGTTTTAAGAAGGTGTGGTTCTACAAGTTGTAGTATGTATGACTCTTTGTCATTAATGTGAAAAGGGGAGAAAATTCAAGAAGGAAGACTGACCAAATTGGGGGGAGATGAGAGTAATCATATTGAAGAGTGGTAAGTAGTCTTAGAAGTATGAGATTCTATGCTTTATATGATAAAGAAGTCAAATGACAAGAGAAAATTTGAAGGAAACCTAATAATTATTCTATTGGTTAATATAAATTTTTAGGTCAAGTGAGAATTATAACATGTTTGTGTACTAGTTATTGAGTACAAGATGTCTTGAGAAGCCCAACCTAAACCTTGTGAGAAGGTGTACATAGTGAAGTTTTTTGAATTAAGTAAGAATAATATGGTGAGAGGTTGTTCAGAATTGAGTCATCATGCAATAAAATTTTATACACTATCATAAGTGTTTCAGTATCAGTGTCAAGTTTCAAGTGCTTGAGAATCCTAGTCATGGCACTAGTCATAACATGAAGAGACCTTGTGAGAAGGTATGAATATGATGGATTTGTGAGATGAGTGAACACAATAATGAGTGACTATATGATGTTAATTAATAATGTATATGAGGTTTTAGAGCACTCATGATAATCTCAGGGTGAATATATAGTGGTAGGACCTTTAGATCAAGTCTACATATAGACTATTTCTAGACCCTACCTAGCCTAATTAGGCATCATGATCTATTTTCATGATAAATGAATAATGTATGTAATTTTTTTAGAATTATATAGGTTACTTGAGTATGGGAGTGAGGTGGATATCACACAAAAAGAGGAATGAAGGTCATTTTCAAGGCGTAATGATGTTTACAAGTCAAGGTCTTAGCAAGCAAAGAGAAAGAGTATGGCCTAATAGGGTATGAGGTTAAATTTATAAGTAAATTATGTATATTGGAGTGTTTAAAGAGGTATTTTATATTGTTTCAAGAATGTTTATAAATTTATATGTCATAATTTTGAAGACAAAACATGAAAAGTGGTTTTGAGGACGCTCAAGTACACAAATTGAGGGCATGCAAACCTGAGAAGGAATTTCAAGTGCTCATTGAAACATATATCATCTTCATGTGAACCTGATATATTAATGTTATATGGTTAAGGTTACTAGATCAAAATTTTAGCATTAGTTTTTGGATTGAGGTGCTATTTTGTATGAACAATTATTAACTATGTAAATGTGTTTAAACCCTTGTAAAACCCTAAAAATGAACCAATACTGAATATGTTATTCAAAAAATCCTAGAATGGTCTAAAATGAATATAAAATATATTATAACTTGTATTTAAATCTTCCATAAACCTCTAGGTGTGATTAAGTTGTTAGGTGTGTGAGTAGACCTTACAAAAAAGTGCACATTTTTCATAGATTTATTGTAACAGTTAGAGTTGACCAAGTAAAAGATTAAAACTTGATAAAGGTTTAAGATTGAGACTCATATTTTATGTAATTTTTTGTATTTTGATTGGTTTTATTTTTTAAGTGCGATAAACTAATCATCTAAGTTAGCCATTTGCTAATATGCCTAATGGTGGAAAGAGTGAGAAATTTAGGCAATAGTGAAAAGAGGTTTAGGAATGTGATATCATGGAATAGGGATGAAACAAAGTGAACGGATATGTTTTTTAATAATTTTAATAAATTATAATTTCTGGAGTTCAACGTTTATTATGAAAAAGTTGCTCACAAGTTGAATTGTTTGGCTCAGTGAGGTTTGTGTACAATGAGGTTATGAGATTGGTCTACAAGACCAATATTTCTATTTGAACATATTATATTTATATATAATAATGGTATAATTATCTCATAATATAATATAGATTATCTAAGATTCATGAAATATGTATATATAGGTATTGGAGGTCTAAGTCACCATGATTGGTCTTTAAGGCAAACTAACAGTATAGGTAACCATGTTGTAGTGATGAGTTTCATGTCCTGTGCCCCGAGTTGATGAAAATAATACATATTTCAATTTTTTTTGAATTTAAATTAGTTATCATGCTTTTTTAAATATTATAATTCATAATAAAGTGTTGAAATGTTAAAGCCAAATGGCTTGATTGGTTCTGGTTTGACTATGTGTACTGAAGACAAAAGAATGGACTACAAGATAAATATTTGACATTAGACCTTATTATTTTTGTATTTTAAAGTGGTATAGAGATGTAAAAATATAATTTTAATTATCATTGGTCATGTGAATTATTATTTTAGGGGATAATGATCAAGTTGTTCATGACTGGGTTTTGGAGTGTTCTAGCAATTCTGAGTGGGCTATTTGCAAACAAGTGTTTGAGTCCTTTTGATTTGAGTAGTGAATTTTAAATAATATGGTGATAACCATGAGTTAATTTATTTTATTTATATTTTAATTATTTATATGTTTTTTTAAATTATTTATGTTTAATCTCCTATAGTTCAAGATAGGCATTTTGTAGGTTCACAAGTCTAATTGTGAACAATGCTAATGGTGTGCATCAAGTGGTAGTTGGAGATAAAAAGTGTCATTGAACTAATATTAGATAAGTGAGAGTATATCTGTGTGTATTATGAAGTGTTCCTACCATGTATGGATTTTAAAATTATTCCAAGGAGTTCAAAGAGTACGTTGCACTAATGAAAGCCTAATTGAATTATTTCTCCTTAAGGCCTAAAGGAGGTTTTGGTATTTTAAGATGTGGATGACCTAATGTAATGATTGATTTATGTATGAAACATTATATAATACATATTAAAATAATAATCCAAGTATTATATTAGGCGTATCCGAATAGGAAGGATATGAGCAAGAGGCTTGTATAAATACAAGGCAATTGTAGGCCTATTTGAGTGAAAAAATATAGTAGAGAATATAACACATTGGTAATTATAAGGAGGTATTTTAATCCATATAAAGGGTATACACAATATATGATGAATATTTGACATAGGTTATGTTTATTAAAATCAAGGTCATATGACCTAATCTACCTTGAAGAGACTTAATTGAGGGAAAAAGCCTAGAAGGCTGTTTCAGAAGGATCAAAGTGTAAAGAGTTGAAGAGGTGGTCATCATCAATTAGTTAATCAACAAGGTATTATTAAGGAAATAAAAAAAATTAGGTGGTTGAGTTTGTGTTGAGTCCTCTAGGGGATTGGTGAGTCATTTTTAAGTTGGGGCTTGCTAAAGCCTATATAAGTTAGTGCTTATCTATTTTGGGTTAGTGTTCCATGTGGAGTTGATGGTTTAATAAATTTGGTGATTATGTTATAGGACCATAGCACATTTGTAGATATCAATGGATTTTATTTCCCTTGAGGGTTTCCCACATATGTGATTTGTTATTATGTTTATTGCTTATGTGGATAGGTGTATATGTTTTCTAGATCTATGTGCTTGTTTCAATGGTGCATAATTACTTAAGGGAAATTCGTAAGAAAGATATTGAAGAATGATTCAACCCCTATATTAGTCATTTTTATTCTAATAGAAAATAAATTAAAATCACATCTATAATGATTCATATAGAAAATATACACCTCTATATCTCTATTAGTCCCTGGACTCCAAACTTACATACTACCAAACAATAAGTTGTTAAGAAAGACTACTAGTTTGTGGTATATTTGATTCATCATTTTTAATATTTTACTGTAACAATTTCAAAACCTAAAAAATTTTCAAAAATAAAATCTAAAAGAAATTAAATCTAATGAAATTCAAAGATGTCATCCCAGGTAAGTTTTTGTAAGGGCCCTTAAGAAAATTCTTGATGTAATTTTTTAGAAAATATTGAAAAGTTAGTTTCAAAATAGAGAAAAATTTAAGGGAAAGTAGTTTTGTTAGGAAGATGAATTCTATGCATCACCTTATAGTTAGCATCTTGATTTAGTGGAAAACATCTAAGTTTTTTGGAGAGTAACCAGAGCCTGTGGATGCCATTTAGAGCCTATGGATGCCATCCAAAGCCTATGGACATCATCTAGAGTTTATAGGCATCAGTGATATATGAGCAGTATGTAGGTTTTATATGCATAGTTCAAAGCATGTAGATGTCATTTAGAGACTATGGATGATGTCTAGAGCCTATGTACGATGTCTAAGCTCTATGGATAGTGTATAAACACTATGGATGTCATCTAGATCCTATGGACACCATCCAAATCCTTTGGATCTCACTCAGAGACTATGGATGTCATCCACATCATGTAGACATCATCCAGAGCCTATGGAATATCTCTAAACACTTTGAAAAATGTTTAGACATTGTGTATGGTGTTCAAGCCTTGTGTACACTATGTAGGCTTTGTGGATGGCATCCAAAATTTATGAAAATCATCCAAAGCCAATCAGTAGTGCTCACCCTTTGTAGATAGTGTTCAAACCATGTGGATTCCATCTATATCATGTGGTTATTATCTAAATCCTATGTATAGTGCCTAAAATTCTTGGTCAAATTCCATATTATCTAGGGATCATCTAGAGTGTGTGGACAATGTACATCCTATCATACAAGCATCTATATCTTTTAGATGATGCCCAAAATCTATGAGAAATGCCTACCTATATTTATCCCTCACCCCTTATGTTTTTTCATTTCTCTCATAATTTTAGATCAAAACTTGATCTCATCAACTACTATGAATCTCATAAATGTCTTCCAACCCCTAAATTCTACCCCCATTCAAAATGTTTTTCTTACAAAAAACTTATTTTCCCAAAAATATTGAGGCTTCTAGAAGATGAGAACTCTTACAATGATTTGATCCAAAAATTTTGTTTAATATGCTTAATTTACATGTTTATATGAGATGGAAATGAGTTTAATGAACATTCTCATGTCTAGTTACAAACCTACTTCTAGAGATTTTTCTTTTACCCTCCACTCTAGGACTCTTTCTTTTGGCACTTTGTCTTTAGATATCTAGTGCTTGTTAGGGCTGCCAAGAAAAAACTTCAAACATGTATCCATGAAAGTTGTGGCTGAAGAAGCCAAAATATATATGTAAAATCACCTGGTTGTTGATACATCCATCTCAGTAAGTAATCTTCTTTTTGATAATTAATATTCAATGTTTTATATATGAAATTTGAAAGTAAATGTCTCAATCAAAGAATGTAATTAATTTTTTGCTTTCATTATAGTCACTCTTAATCATTTGAGAAGGGGAATTTTAGCTCAAAATATAACCAAACCATATCTAGAATCCCTCGTTCAATTTTTCCAGGTGAGGATTATTTTATAGTGAAGACTGTAGACATCCCCTTTTGTGTTGAAGCATACATTGTTAATTCTCGTAGTAGATAATAATTTGACTGGTGTACATTCATTTTGAATAATATAAAAAATTATTTGGATTTTTATTTTTAGATTGATACACAATTTTTGTTTTTAATTATATTTTGAGTTTATACTATGAGGTGTATCATGAGTTGAATGGAAAAATTGTTCCAACTATCTTGCATGAGAAAATGAAATCTATTTCTATGTCCTTTTCTAAGCTAGAGGTAAGTTTTAAGTTTAATTCTAAGTCATAAAATTATCATTTTAAATGATTATTACAATTCAAATTAATATTGTATGTTTTTCTTGTAATAAAGAAGAGAATCTATTTCTCAATTAAGAAGAAAATTTGTACTGAACAAATATCATCCTGTTAAGGGATCTGAGGATTTTGATTCTGATAGGTTCAATGACACAAATTATACTATGGTAACATGATTGATAAAGAAAAAAAAGATGCAAAGATCTATCTCACCTACTCTTGTACATTAGCTAGAGCCCTTACGAACATCCCTAAATCTAGGTCTTAAAGTTTTAAAAGCTTATTGAAATTTGATGTAACAATAAAAAAAATGGAATTATTAATGTTTTATTTAATTTTGTAGTAGTTTCTGACAATGGCAACATTTTCTATCAACCTGTTCAATAATTATCATTAGTGCAAGGTATTTGACTTCACGTTTGCAATTACGATACTTTTAAATTACATGAACATCAACCCATTAAACTAAAATTCTGATTATTTAACAAAACTGAAGCTTCACCTTCTCTGAAAACACATCCACCACCACAAACATATTGATAAATCAAAGTATGGATCCTAATTCCAACATCTTTGACCTTTAGTTTAACTTAGTTTAAATTTTTATGATGTTTGTTTATTGATTTGTGATGGTGTTTCCTATTGCAAGGCAATGTTTGTTAAGAAGTAATATGCCACCAACCCCTACACTATAAAAACTAGGGGGAAGTATTTAGCAATGATAATAGGTAGTAGGGGAACAATGCATATAACAACATTAGAATTCCCAAGTTTTTCTATGGGTGGAGTGTTTGTTAAAATAGGTACCATGATAATTTTGTAGAATGATGATCTTGCTTTCTATGAGGATATTTATTTGATGCCTAGATATGTGTTTATTGTGAATAATATTATTCACAAATCTTAGTTCCAGGCTCCTTAAAAAATAGTTAAACATGGTTCATCTAGTTCACCACCTAAACCACATAATGATGAGGAGTAATCTTTTGACGAATTGACATCCTTTCCATTGAATAATCTTGTTACAAATAATACTTTCACTTTGTTATATGACATAGTACAAATTGATTTTAGAGTATTGAAACAATGGGAAATTTATGTCAAGGCTTTGATAAAGTAAATTAATGAGCATTATCATAAACATTCACAAACATATTATTTATATTATTTGTTTCAAAACAATCCATCTAAAATTGACGTCTTAGTGAGTCAAGATGAATTGGGATCAATTAAAGTGGCAAATCCCTATCATAATAAATTTTTATATGTTATAATAAATAGATTATAAAATTTGAATGTAGAAACATAAACACACTGCAAAAAATCGGAAAGAGACTAAAACCTTAGCCACCTTACCAATTCAGAGAGAGATAAAGCATTGGTAAGTAATAAGTTTTTAATCCATTTTTAGTCACACTTTTATAATTTTTATCTGATCCACTTTATTTTCCAAATTATAGTCAAAATATAACAACCTAAATAATAAATCATAAGTACTTAATATTCATATGGAAAATCCATGAAAAAGCTTAAATATAGTAATGGCATGGAAAGAAAAACTTGTGCTGGTAAACAAATAGAATAATACACTGAGGAGGATCATCAAAGAACATGGCATGGATAAAAAATTTCTTGTGAAGGAGACGACAAATGTGGATCCCTCTATCCTTTCTATAAGAGATGAAGCACATGAATAAATGATAATAGTTAAAAATATTGATGTTGTAGTCAATGATCTTATTTGATAAGGTGTTTTACATTTTGATTCAAGAAAAAGGGAAGTTGAGGTAGCATCATCTGTTTTTCCACAACAAACTAGAGCTCTTCATGTGGAATGATATCTACATCCTACATTTATCCCTCTTTATTTCAAATGGGATATGTAAATTATAATTTTTATTTATGTTATGTTTAGACTAAACAATTTATATTGTAAATTTAATTTTCAAGTTTAAATATAAGTATATGTTTCTATTTTATTAAGTGCAATTTGTCCATGATAAGTTTTCTATTATATTATAAATTTACTACTTAAGATGTATAGTGATAAAATCATAATTAATTGATGCATAATACTCACAAATACATGAAATACTTTCTTGATGTTATAGTTGAAGTGTAAAATAAACATTTTATGTACATTTAACCTAAATATATTGTTTAACAAAGCTTGAATTTTAAATAATTACAATATAACATAACTATTTTAAAATAATAAAATAACTTAATTTATGAATTCTTGTGATCTACATAATATAAATGTTTCATTGATTTTATATACAAATGATAATATAAAAAATCAATTAAAAAATTGAAATTTGAAACATACATACTAAAATTTAGGTAGCTAAAACAGTTTTTGAGGATCCTTTTCTTCATATTGTCATTTCTATGTATTGTATCCGACACATATACAGTGTCAATATCAAGATTACATTTTTCATTTTTTATATTTATAACTCCTCTTCTTTGACTGAGTGAATTCCAAATTTTAAGTGCTCTATCATGGATAAACGTATCTAGTGGATAACACTAAACAGAGAGTCTTAAACATGTGTCTATATTTTTGTCCAAACTATTACGAAATTTTTAGTCAATGAAAGATAATGCAATAAATATTATTTAATCCTCCATAGAGTCCAAAATCATTTTTTGGCATAATTCATACAATAAAAAATTATCACTATTATATTCTTGTAGGATAGTAGTTGGATACAATTTTTTACATAACCTTGTAATAGCACCATTTTCAGTTGGCTCATTTAGACACTTATAGTTATCAATAATTGGGAATTTAAAATGGATAGACTATGTTGTCAGTAAATATTTTATTGAAATACATAGAATTTCAACTCTATTGATATCTACAAACTTAGAAAAATATTTAATAAGAGTGCCTAGGTATCTAAGAAATAAATTACTGATTTGTTCTTTACCATCCTCAGCTCTCCAAAATGTGAGATTCACAACTGCCATGGCTTCAATAAACTCATCCATTTGAAAACATCATCCAATTTATATAAGCAAGCTATCCTTTATCTTTCTTAATTTTATTTATGTTTCCAATATCACAAATTTGTAAAGAATACATGTTACGTGGATTTCTTCAATTTCTGATCCTGCTATATCAACTCATTTTTGGAAGGTGTGTAGTGTTATTTCCTTTCCATTTAAAAAGATATAAATATGATCAATAATATTGAATTTTAAATAGGATTTTGGATCCTTAATATTTTAAAAAGTTTTCCAACTAGCGAAAATAGGTAGCTTAAGACTATTTTACCTTTAGTATAAGACATCAAGGGATTGACAAACATATTTTCTCAAATGTATGAATTCTTCTATATATATATATATATATCTTGAGCATGTTTCATCAAACAATTTATTTCATTCAACATTGGGAGAGTACCACATATTTTCAAAATCATTTCTAAATTTGTTAAACATTACAAAAAATGCATTACCTTGTTGACTTCCAAATGGTATTTGAATATAAATCCTACCAGTGATGGATATTCTTTAAAAACTATGCATGCAGGTTCATAAATGGAAATCCATCTTGTATCAATATCTTTTAGAATATTTTTACCATCGGTAACCCCAATTGTAAATTTTTGAAACTCTAAAAATGTTTTTAGACTTCTTGACATATAATCATGTAAATCATGGATAAGTTCCTCCAATTTTGCAACATATTCAAATGTGTTTACAATTTTATATGCAAGATTCATTTTGTGGGCTATGAAATGAATTCAAATCATATATGGTCCAACTATTGTTTATAGTCAAACACACAAATCATTTTTTCCCCTACATTACTGCTGCACCATTATCTCTAGCACATACCAACTTCATAGTTATATCATAATCATCCATCCCTCTAATATCTCTTAAATTAGAAATAACTAACTTGAAAAGGATTTAAGCATTTTAATTTTCAACCATTTTATGTATAGCTAAAAAATGACATGTCCTTAAATTATTTTGAAAGTTGTAAACATGGATACAAACCCATTTGATGTTGTTAACTAATGTGATGTTGTCAATGGAAATTGATATAAATCTTTCATTTTTAACTTTTTCTTTCAAATCTTCCTTCTTAATCATCGCAAGACATTTTGCCATGTTCCAAGCACTAACATTTGACCAAAGTGATTATGGAATGTTATGAATTCCATTATGTTGAAATAGAATTTTATAATTTGAAAATTTAGATATAAGTCTACCTTTTTTAAGAATGTGATAGATCATTGAGAACTGTATATTTTTAGCATGTTGATTAGACTGAATAACTTTTCCTATTTGAGTTGTAATTATTCCTAATTTCTCAACAATATGTCACATATGCCTCTATTTTTTTCATACAGTGTTAGGTATCAAACATGCATACATTCATTTTCATATTTCCATATATGATTCTTTTTAATTTGTCCATCTTATTTAACCG
Organism: Torreya grandis; assembly: GCA_037957365.1. NCBI lineage: Eukaryota > Viridiplantae > Streptophyta > Pinopsida > Cupressales > Taxaceae > Torreya > Torreya grandis. The sequence continues at coordinate 2,538,068 of JARHVA010002425.1, forward strand.
ACACATAAACATTGCCACAATATTTTTTAATTGTGTCTAGCTTAAGTTGTATTTTGTAGTATTTTTCAATTTTCAAAGAACATATTTTATAATTAAATTTATTTAAAGCATCATTACTATTTTTTTGGCTCTATTGGTTCAATGATATGAAATTTTTCTACATAGTCAAACTTAAAATACCTTCCAATTATCCATCAACTTCTCTTTTTTTGCACAGTTTTTTGAGTACTTTTTATCAACTAAAGTTTGTGTCTATTGAGTATAAGTATCTTCTATTGGATTGATGTCATCACCTAGAATTTCCTCAAGTCTCTTCTTACTTAGAAAACATTTTGAATTTGTATTTACAATGGAATTTGATGTTTTATGAGATATAGGAAGTTTATTTTAATGTTTGTATCATATCATCTAGGTTGTCCTTTGCTATAACCATGCAATTTTCAGGAATGTCTTCAAGTGGTGGCATGTCATCATCAAAAATATATTCAAATGGTGAAATACTATTGTGATTAAATCTTTCATTTGGAAAACCACTATCAATCAAGGGATCTACATACATAAGGATTTTTCTATTATCCTTTAAATGTTAAATAATAGTTATTACAAATAAATAAATTTTGTAAAACATTTAGAACCTATATTTTGAGTGGGTGTAGGTTGAGTTTTATTGGGCGTTCTTGTTGGCTGTAAAAAGTAAGATAGTATACTCTTTATCATTGATAAATACCCTGATCTTTTACCATTATCACCAAACAAAATTATAGGCAACTTTTTTTAAGACAAGATGTAACCTATCACTTGGGTAATGTGAAATAAGTCATCCTTTCTATGTAACAATTTTTTTATCATATTTGTAGACATCAAATGATTCCATATAATTCTATTTTTCACCCAACCTCTATAAACATCATCTTGACCCTGTAGTTGACATCCAATCTACTTAGTCATCATCAAGACCCTATAGATGACATTAATTTTGTTTCGTCATTGTCCAAACCTAGTCAATGCCATCAATTATATATGGTCACTATCCAAACCCTATGGATAGCATCCAAAACCTTTAGCTATCATCCACTTTATCTGGTCACTGTTCACACCCTATAGATGGTGTCTAGACCTTGTGGATGTTGTATAGTCTATTTTGTCACCATATAAACACTTCGGATGACATCTATACCCTATGGAAACTATCCATCATGTCTAATAATTCTTAAAACCCTATGGAAAATGTATATACCCTATATCTAGGATCTAGTCTATTTGGTCACCATCCAAACCTTATGGCCAGTGTCTAGTCTCTCTAGTCACCATTTAAACCCTATGGGGACCATCTAGTCTACCTAGTTACCATTCAAAAATTATTGAAACCTTTCGATTATGTTCTCTATCTGGGATCTCTAGCTGATGTCTAGATATATTTGATGCCATCTTCATCACCTAGTCATTATCTAGAATTTGTTGTCACTATTTAGAGTGTGTGGGTGTCATCAAATGCATGTGGTCATTTAGTGCTAGTTGAATTTTTTTATATTGATCATCTATTGAGTATAGTAGATATGCAGTGTGTTATATATGTTAGAAAAATAGTGTAGAATGTCCTTTAATGGCATGGAAATTTATAGTCAAAACTATGGAGTTAGTTGCCAATAGTAGGTGATCTAATCTCTAAACCATATTTACAACCCAAAATTTTTGGTGACTTAATAATATTTTTGGGTCTACAAAAATAGCTAAATCCATATTTCAAAAAATGAAGTATTCATGAATTAAAGAAGATTAATCACCAAATAAAACCCTAATCCCATGTAAAACTAATAGAGGAAAAATAGATACAACAAATTTAAGAGATTTTCAAAATTAGTAAAATTCAAATGATAATAAATTATGCATAATAATTAAAACTAAGTCAAATATATATGATTATAAAAAGAGATCATAATAAAATGTCAAGTAAAGACCATATAGGTGTACAATGAAATGCAATGCAATGCATGCATACATTTCCATATAACCATTAAAAAAAATCAGAATACACATCCTAATCATGAAACATCCTCCCACTCTTTTCCTTGTGTAAAAATGGAGATCCCTTATATGCATATTTATCTAGGCTATGTTGATGTTATTTATTTTATACTCAAGGCTCACATGTACCTCTAACTATTCATACAAATAAGTCATTGTCATGTAAATAAGTTTATAAGTTACTTTGAAAATTCTAAAAAAAATTATTCAAGAACTTACTACATCATGTAGTAAGAGTTAATTTGCCTCCTAAAACTCATTAGGTTTAACAAAATGTTGTGGCTCATGTAAAGAAGTGTGCAAGGGAGAACCAATAGGATTCAATGCCCTTGTTTAGATAATTCAGGGGATTGGATCCTCACACACACACACACACACACACACACACACACACACACACACACACACACACACACACACACACACACACACACACACACACACACTAATAATAATAATAATAATAATAATAATAATAATAATAATAATAATAATAATAATAATAATAATAATAATAATAATAATAATAATGACAACAACAACAACAACAACAAAATGTCAAAATTAGCTCAATGTTATTGACAATTAGTTTCTTAAGTGTACTTAAACATTTAAACCAATTGAGTAAATAATTAAAATATAAAAAAATATTTAAAATTTATTTTTCTCTTACAACTTTACCCTACAAATCATTTAAACTAGAGTACCATACATAATTGTAAAATCATACATAGATGATAGAGTCTAATCAATTAAATTTACACAAGTACCAAGAAAATAATTAAATAAAATCCATATTTAAATTTAAACATTATAATTTTTCATACCATTGGGAGTTATTATATGGATGAAATGATAACAACAATGCCTACATCTATTATCGATCGTATCAAGGGAGGAGTTTTCATTGTAGTCATCAACTTAATAACTAAAAGATCATTTGTATTTTGAGCATGCACACACACACACACACACACACACACACACACACACACACATGTATGAACCTTAATATTGAAAATAAATATAAAAAATTAAAAAAATTAAAAATTACATTTGTCTATGTATATATAGGGTAAAAAACATTGATAGACATTGATGGTCCCATATATACCTATAAAAAATATGGGCTATGTACTATTGGAACATATAAAAATATGTATTAATTATTAAAATTTTTATATAAATTAATTATTACCTTATATACATATATTTTTAATTTAATAGATCCAAGAAAAATATTTGTAATGTGTCAAATATAAAATATATTTGGAAACTTGTGGTTAAGGTGTCCAAACTAGATGTATGCCTCAAAGATCTACACTCATAACCACATCATCAATCTTATTGTACATATCATCATTATTAGGTGACATCAAATTGACATCTCCCCCTGAATTTCCAGTGTAAATAGCTCGACATGAACTACAATAGTGTTGTCAAGCATGAGGTCTAGCTAGAGCATACCCATAGACAACCTCACTAGTATTTATATGGGGAGATTGTGTCATATGTTAAACAAGGGTTTCAATAAGCAACCTTATCAATTTAATGTGTCAATATGCATAGTTTCCTTCATTACAGAAGGGACTATCATAGGTTGAATTGGAATTTGTATAAAGACACTCACATGGTGATTAGACATTAGATGTGCACCACTTATATATTATGAAAATCCTTTTCCTTAAGCCTCAAACTTTTAGTGATCCAAATAATTAGGGATCTCATTGGGGATACACTCCTATATAATTTTGTAAAAATAAAGAAACATTGCGGTTGTTACCAATTGCATGATTAGATACCATCTACCATCGGTCCCATAAAATATTTTTTGTATTATCATAATGGCAACATTGGAATGCAAAAAAATCGCATGAAAATAAAATTAGTTCATTAGTTTTTAGATTAGTAAATAATTTACATATTTTAATATTTTCTATTTTATTGCATCTCATAGTATAAGTCTCCAGTTTGTTTTTATAAGAGTACCTACATATCTTCCTATACAATTCCCATCTATCAATTCAACTCATCATTGAGTAGACTTCACCTAAAAATTATTCTAATGTATTCACCAAATAAGAACATCGAGGGTTGGTAGAATAAAATTATTTAAAGTCATAATACTTTACTAAATATACATTTTATTTTCCATTATATGTTCAAGAAAATCCTCTTGACTATCTGGGGTGCATTTTGAAATTCTAGGAAGGTCATGAGGGGTTGATTGGTTTTTCCATACATCTAAACTTGCCATTTTATTATGCTAACATATGAGATGGAGGGGTTTTAGGGGATGTATAAATAAAATAGTTAAGGGTTTTAAAAAATACTAATGAAAATATAAAAATACATAATAAATTTGATTCAGATTAGAAATTTCAAAAATTCCTTATCTCTTCTCCTGCATGGAATCTCAATCATTTCACTCACTAGCAACATAAGGGAAATTTGTAACAATAAAGTACAATTTGGAGAAATGTGAGTTTAATGGAGTAGATGAAATTAGTATTTTTTAGTGTGACAAGAAAAAATGATGATTTCTATTTTCTCATTTATATACATAGCAATGTGTATGTGCTATAATGTGTACGTGTTATAGTGCATATGTGATCTAGGTTTATTAATTGCCAAGCCTAGAATTTAATACCACATAAGTAGTATTTCTAAATACACATACATTTTAATGTTAATAATATTTTGATGACTTTTTTTTATCCCTCAACATGCTCCTATTTTGATATTTTTGACATTTGAATTTTGATAAAGAGTAGAAACAAAATCCCTTTTGACATTTTCATTTCAGGGAAGAGTGACAATACAATCATATGTAACATTGGCATCATTTTCATTATTTCATTTAAGAAAGTCATAAGAGGATAATTATCTTTAACAACTATATTATTTTTAATATTTACATTATGAAAACAAGTAAAATGACAATAATTTGCATCATTTGTAGAAAGTCATAAGTGGATGAAAGCCACTGCATAGGCCTTCCTTTTTGATAATAGCTTTGATTTCTTTAGGTCAATAGAAAATTTTAGTGTTATTTCCATGCATCTCATTTCTAAGATTTGTGTTGTCATTGTTGTGGTTTTAAAATTAATGATTTGTGTAGACTTGATTTGTAGATGAATATACTTCTTTATGGTGCTAGAAATTTGTAAAGGGGAAAAGGGGTCAATGGTGGGGATTAGGATAAGAGTTGGTTTATATTTATATTTATAGGGGATACTTGAAAGGTTAGACTCTAAATTTTAGGGTTGGTATTTTTCATTGGTTAGTTGATGGTAATTTGGAGGGGCATATAGGTGTTATACATCTACATAAAGTGCTTAGGTGGAGCAAAGAATTGAAAACAAGTTGTAAAAAACTTCTATGAGCATGTTTAATAAAAGATAAAGGACTCCCTATAATTGGAGGAAGACCAAAATATTTTAATTTTGAAGTTTTTAGTATTGAAAGTGTATACTAGTTTTCATGTGAATAATCATGTGCTCTTTGGTACTTTGTACTTGGGTACGTGGCCCAACACTACAGATTCTCAAAAATGATTTCTATCTACAATAAATTTAAATAAGGTTAGTCATCTTTGTTTGGATGAGCAGAAAAAAAGACAAAACTTTGCATCACGAAAATAAAAATCTAGGTCAACATAGTACCATCCATTCTCTTTGAGCCTATTGACAATAGCTTCATCAAAGTATTCTTTGATCAACATAAAATTTAATATACAAGTTGGGATAGAGAATTGGCTTGAGAAACATTTGAAAGCCACATGCCTCTTACCTTTGAATATATATGACACCTATAAACGTTAACAAAAATACCTTCACCATAGAAAATATAGATTCTCAATATGATCTCAAGAATATCTTTATTGGTGATCTATAAGATGCTTGGAATAGTTCCTTAAACAAACTTGAAGTAGAGTTCAAAATCATCTCGATTCTTTTACAAATATTCTAGAACTAAAAATTCCATTAGGATCCCAAGTAACATTCCATTTAGAATAAAATGACATCATTGAATAAACTAACTATATAATTGCTTTGATATCTCAAAACAAAGTAATCCAGTATTACATGATGGAAGTACCTTCTAGAAGAAAGTTCTTATTTGGGCATGTTGGACCACCGGCCTCATCATATAGTTAGAGATGGGGAATTGATGATTGATTTGAGGAAGGTGTAGGCTAGAATTAATCAAGGATGGATTTGAGGAAGGTTTGTGAGTGCAGTTAAATATTTGAAGAAGTTCATAAAGAAATTATCTTCCATAACCATACCTTAGCATGCCATTGCAGTATGTAGTATTACTTTTACTTATGTTAAGAAAATAAAAAGTGGATTTGATATGTTCAAACATAAGGTTATCCATGATCTAGTTTTATCTTTACCTAACTTGTAGCTACCCTTTTAGGTAAAAATGGATGTTAGTGACTATGTTACACTGGTTGTCTTAATTTAAAGAAGTAATCTAGTATGTCACTATTAATAGTTATATCATGGTTACATTCAAAATTATTTTACATATGATGAAAAAATTTATGCTCTTGTATATACATGTATATACACCATGCCTTCTTTACTTTGACATGCATACACACATAACAAAGTGGGAAAATATAGAAACCTAAATATAGACCCTTGACATTAAATTTTTTTGATAAAGTTTGTATATTGATTTGTGTTGGCATTTAATATTGTAGGACAACATTCATTTATAAGTAATATGCCATGACCCCCCCCCCATACTATTTGGACTAGGGGAAAGAATTTAGTAATGCTAACATGTAGAAGGGGAACAATGCATATAACAATGTCAGAGTTCCCTGGTTTTTCTATGGGTGGATTATTTGTTACAATAGGTCACACAATAATTTAAAATAATATTGATCTTCATGATGCTTTGCTTGAGGGTATTGACTTGATGCCTAAAAATAGATTTGTTATGAATAATATTATTTAGGGATCTCAATTCTATGATCCATAAAAAATAGTTCAAAGTGGTTCATCTAGTTCACCATCTGAATGATGAAATGATGAGGAGAAATCTTTTGCCAAATTGACATTATTTCCATTGAATAATCTTGTTGAAGATAATACTTTCACTTTGTTAAATGACATAGTACAAACTGATTTGAAAGTATTAAAACAATGGGAGATTTGGGGTGAGGCTTTGGTAAAGGAAATTAATGAGAATTATCATAACCATTCACAAAGATATTATTTATATTATTTAGTTTAAAATGATCCAGCTAAAATTGAAATATAAGTGAATCACATTGAATCAAGATCAATTATAGTTGCAAATTCCAATGATAATAAAGTTTTAGACGTTACCATAAATAGATTGAAAATATTGAATGCAGAGGCATAGGTATACTACAACAAATGGGAAAGAAACCAAAACCTTTACCACCTTTCCAATGTAGATACAGATAAAGCTTCGGTAAGTAATAAGCTTTTCTATCCATTTTTAATCACACTTTTGTAATTTTTATCTGACCCACATTATTTTCCAAATTAAAATCAAAATATAAAAACCTAAAGAATGAAGCACAAGTACTTAATAGTCATCAGGAAAAGGAACAGAATAGTTTAAATCTAGTAGTGACATGGAAAAAAAAAACTTGTGTTAGTAAACAAATAAAATAATACATTGAGGAGGATCATCAAAGAACATGGCATGGATCCATAAGTTATTGTGAAGGAGAAAATAAATGTGGATCCCTCTATCCTATCGGCATGGGATGCAACACATGAATAAATCAAAATACTTGTAAATATTAATGTTGTAGTCAGTAATATTGTTTGAAAAGGTGTTTTATATTCTAATTCAATGAAAGGAGAAGCTAGGGCAACATCATCCGCTTCTCCATAATAAAATAGAACTCCTTATGTGGAATGATATCTATTCCCTATATGTATTTGTATTTAATTTCAATGCGATATGCAAATGATATTTTTTTATATATGTTATGTTGAAACTGAACAATTTATATTGTAAATTAAATTTACAAGTTTAAATATAAGTGTACATTTCTATTTTATTGTATGCATTTTATCCATGAAATTTTTTCTATTATATTAAAAATTTAGTACTTAAGATGTATAGTGATAAGATCATAATTAATTGATGTATAATATTTGAAACCCCAACAAATATTTACTTTGTACACAAAATGAAGTGTAAAACAAATATTTTATGTACAAATAGCCTAAATATATTGTTTAACAAAACGTGAATTTTAAATAATTACAATATAACATAACTATTTTAAAATAATACAATGACATAATTTATGAATTCTTTCAATTTACATAATAGAAATGTTTCAATGATTTATGATACAAATAATAATATAAAAAATCAATTATAAAATTAAAAGTTTTAATACACATACTAAAATTTAGGTAACTAAAATAATTTTTGAGTATCCCTTTCTTCATAATTATCATTTCTACATATTGTATCTGATGTATATATAGTCTAAATATCTAGATTAGTTTTTTAATTTAGTATATTGGTAACTCATCTTCTTTGAGTGAGCGAATTCCAAATTTGATATGCTCTATCATATAGAAATACATCCATTAGATAACGTGAAACATACAATCTCAAACATGTGTCTAGATTTTTGTCTAATCTATAATGAATTTTTGTTTTAACAAAAGATAATGAACTAAATAATTTTTCATCTTCCACAGAGTCCAAAATTACTATTTGGTAGAATTCATACTATAAAAAATTAACACAATTATATTCCTGAAGGATGGAACTGGGATACAATTTTTTTCATAACCTTGTAATAACACCATTTTCATTTGGATCATTTAGACACTTATATTGATCAATCATTGTGAATTCAAAATGGGTATATTGTTTTATCGATAAATATTTTCATAAAATACATAGAATTTCAACTCCATTGATACTGATATAAATAGAAATTTTTTTAATAAGAGTGCCCATGTATCTAGAAATAAAATATTGATTTGTTCTTTACCATCCTCAACTCTCCAAAATATGGGATTCATCACTACCATGGCTTCAATAAACTCATCCCTTTAAAATTTTTCTCGAATTTATGTAAGCAAACTATCCTTTATCTTTCGCAATTTTATCTGTGTTTTGAATATCATAATTTTGTAAAGATTACATGTTACAAGGACTTCTTCAATATTTAATTTAAAATAAAATTTTAGATTCTTACTACATGTTAAATTTTTTCAACTAGCAAAATTAGGTAGCTTAATACTATTTTATCCTGACCATAAGACATCAAGAGATTAACAAACTCATTTTATCAAATTTATGAAGTATAAAATATATATGGATCACTTTTAAGCATGTTTTATCAAATAATTTACTTCATTAAACATTTGAAAAATATCACATAGTATCAAAATCATTTACAATTTTGTTAAATGTTATAAAATTTTCCTTATCGACTTCCAAATGATATTTAAATATAAAACTTGCTAGTGATGGATATTCTTCAAAAATTATATGTGAAGGATCATACATGGAAATCCATTTGACATCAATAATTTTTATAATATTTTTAGCAATGGTAACCCCAATTATAAGTTTATAAAACTATAAAACTCTTTTTAGATTGCTTGACATAAAAACATGTAAATCACGAATAAGTTCCTCCACTTTTGCAACATTTTCAGATGTGCTTACAAGTTTGAATGCAGCATTCATTCTATGGGCCATGCAATGAATTGAAATTATATATGGGGAAAGTATTATCTATAGTTAAACACACAAACCATTTTTGTTTCCCTACATTACTACTACATCATCATCTCCAACACATACAAACTTCATAGCTATAACATAATCTTCCATCCCAACAATATCTCTCAAATTAGAAATAAGTAACTTGAAAAGTCTTTCCACATTACAATTTTTGAACATTTTATGTATAAATAAAAAAAGAGGTGTCCTTAAATTATTTTAAAAAGTGTAGACATGGATATTAACCCTGTTGTGTTGTCAAATAATGTGATGTCATCAATGGACATTAATATAATGCTTGCATTTTTAACTTTTTCTTTCAAATCTTCCTTTTCAATCATCACAATACATTTTTACCTTATTTGAAGCAAACCATTCTACCAACATGATTGTGGAATGTTATGAACTACATTATGTTGAAATAGAGTTTTATAATCTCAAAATTTATATATAGATCTACCTTTTTTAAGAATGTGGTAGATCATTGAGAATTGTATATTTTTCTCATGTGGATTATATTAAATAACTTTTCCTATTTGAGTTGTAATTATTCCTCATTTTTCAACAAGATTTTACACATGTCTCTAATTTTTCATACTCTTATGGGTATCTAACATGTGTGAATTCATTAGCATATTTCTATCTAGAGTCTTTTTAATTTGTCCATCTTGTTTAAGTAACACATAAATTTTTTCATTATGTTTCTCAATTATGTCAAGCTTAAGATGCATTTTGTGGTCCTTTCCAAATTTCTAAGAACATATTGCACATTTACATTCAATTAGAGTATCATTACTATTTTATGGATCTACTAGTTTAATGAAAGGAAATTTGGTTGCCTAGTCAAACATAAAAGACCTTCCCATTGTCCATCTTCTTCTCTTTATTTGCACAAATTTATGAATGCTTTTATTAGTTAAAGTTTGTCTATGTTGAGTAGAAGTGTCTTCTGTTAGATTGATCTCATCATCTAGAATGTCCTCAAGTATCCTCTTAATTTGTAGAAATTTTAAATTTATATTTACAATAGTAATTAATGTTTTATAAGATATAAAAGTTTCTTTTAATGTTTGTATCATATCATATAGTTTATGCTTCACTATAGCCATGCCATATTCAGGAACGTCTTCAAGTGGTAGCATGTCATCATCAACAATAAATTCAAATGATGAAATAATATTGTGATTAAATATTTGATTTAGAAGACCACTATCAATAGAGGGATCTACATGAATAAATATTTTGATATTATCCTTCAAAAGTTAAAAAATAGTTATTACAAATAAATAGATAAAACATGTAAATCATTTAGTACCTATATTTTGAGTGGGTATAGATTGACATTGCCTGGGTGTTCTTGTTAGCCACCTAAAATAAGATAATATACTCATTATCAATGATAATTAGCCTAATCTATTACTATTTTCACAAGATGAAATTATAGATAACTTTTTTTTGCAAGACAAGTTGTGGCCTATCACTTGGGAATTGTAAGGTCAATCATCTTTTCTATGTGACCATTATTTATATTCCATATAGACACCAAGTAATTTCAAGTACTTTTAGTTATTTCCCAATCCCTATAGATATTATTTAGACCATGTGGATGGCTTATGATCTATCTGGGCAATGTCGATACCCTACAAATGGTGTATATATTATTTAGTCACCATCCAGATGTAGTGGATGCTATCCAATTTTTGTGGTCATCGTCTATACCCTATGGATAGTGTCCAAAAACTATGGATGCCATCTATTTTATTTAGTCATTATTGAGACCTTGTTGATAGTATATAGACCATATAGATGTTATCCAGACTATGTGATCACCATCCAAACCCTATGGATGATTTATAGATCCTGTGGACATTGTCTAGCCTATATAGTCACCATCCTATCTTTATGGATAATGTATAAACCATGTGTCCAGTGTCCAATCTATTTGGTCACCATCTAGACTTTATGTCCACTATCCAGTTTCTCTGTTCATTATGCAGACCTTATGGGTGCCATCCAATCTACCAAGTCACCTTCCATCCCAGATGTACACCATCCAAAACCTATGAAAACCTTTTGTATGTTCAATATATAGGCTCTCTATATGGTATCTAGATACTCATTGCCAACTTGGTCACTTGGTCATTGTTTGAAGTTTGTTGTCACCACCTAGAGCCTGTGTGTACCTTCTCATCCATGTGGTTATTTGGGGCTAGGTTGAATATATGTTCTTTATTATTTATGTAATATATTAGGTATGTAGTGTATATTTATGTTGGAGAAATAGTGTAGAGTAACATCTAATGGAATGGTGATTTATAGTCAAAATTATGGAATTAGTTGTCAATAGTAGGTGGTCAAACCTCTAAATCATATTTACAACCCAAAATTTTTGGTGACTTAGTGTCCTTTCTAGGTTTGAAAAATTAAGCCAAATCTAGATTTCAAAAAATGGAATATTCATGAATTAACAAAGATTTTCCACTAAAAATACCTTGATCTCAAGTAAAGATAATAGTGGAAAATTATACACACCAAATTTAGGAGATTTTCAAAATTAGTAAAACTAAAATGAAAATAACTTTTACACAATAAATAAAAACAAGTCAATTGTATATGATTACTAAAAGTGATCATAATCAAATGTTGAGTAAAGGCCATATATGGGTAAAATGCAATACATGCATACATTTCCATATAACTATTTAAAAAAATCAATAATCATGAAACATCCTCCCTCTCTTTGCCTTGTGCACAAATGGAGATCCCTTAGATGATTTTTTTTTTTAATTTATGTCGATGTTATTGATTTTTGTATTAAGGCTCAGATGTACCTCTACATTTTCATATAAATAAGTCTTGGTCATGTAAATAAATTTATAAGTTACTTTGAAAATTTCAAAAAAAAAAAAAAAACAATCACTTACTACATCATGTCGTAAGATTCAATTTGTCTCCTAACACTCATTAGGATCAAATAAATTTTGTGGCCCATGTAAATAAGTGTACAAGGGAGAACCAATAAGATTCAATGCCCTTGTTTAGATAAATCAAGGGGTTGGATCCTCACACATATATATACAAAATAAAACTTTAAAATTAGCTCAATGTTTTTAATAATTAATTTTGTAAGTGTTTTTAAACATTTAAATCAACTGAGTAAATAACTAAAATATAGTAACTTATTTTAAATTTATTTATCTTGTACCACTTTACCTTACAAATAATTCCAACTAGAGTACCAGACTAAATTGGAAAATCGTACATAGAGGACAAAGTCTCATCAATTACATTTGTAGAAGTAGTATGAAAAATAATTCAATAAAATCCATATTTAAATTCCAACATTACAATTTTTAATTCCCTTTTGAGTTGCTACATGGATGAAATCATAACAACAATGCCTACATCTTCTCATTAATATAAAAAATAAAAAATCATTTTTATTATGAGCATATATATAGAACCATAAGATTAAAAATAAATATAAAAATTAAAACATTAAAAATTACCTTCATTTATGTATGCGTAGGGTGAAAAACATTGATATACATGTGTTTGTGAATGGTCCTAGATCTACCTATGAAATATATAGGACTATATATTATTGGAAACATAGAAAATTTTGTATTAATTAATAAAATTTGTATATAAAATAACTATTACCTTAAATACAAATATTTAGAATTCAACAGATACAAGAAAAGTATTTGTAAAGTGTCGAATATAAAATATATTTGGAAAGTTGTGGTTGAGGTGTCCAAACTAGATGTACGCCTTAAAAATCCACACTCGTAACCACATCATCAATCCTATTGGACATAATATCATTATTATGTGACATCAAATTGACATCTTCCTCTAAAAATCTAGTGTAGATAGCATGACATGAACTATAATAGTGTAGTCATGCATGAGGTCTAGCTAGAGCATACACATATACAACCTCACTAGCATTGACATGGAAACATAGTGTCGTATGCCAAATAAGCGTTTAAATAAGCACCTTAAATGATGTAATGTGTCAATATATATATATATATATATATATATATATATATATATATATATATATATATATATATATATATATATATATATATATATATATATATATATATATATATATATATATATATATTACTTCATTGTAAAGGGGACTATCATAGGTTGAATTGGATTTTGTATAATAACACTCACATGGTGATTAGACACAAGACATGCACGATTTTTATCTTATGCAAATCCTTTTCCTCATGCCTAAAACTTTGAGTGATAAAAATAATTAGGTATCTCATTGAGGATACACTCCTATAAAGTTTTGTTAAAAAAATATAAAGGAACCTCCTGGTTGTTATCAATTGCATGATTAAAGACCATCCACCACCAGTCTCATAAAATAATTTTTATATTATCATAATGGTACCAATGGAATGAGAAGCATTTGCATGACAACAAAGTTAGTCCATTGGTTTTTAGATCAATAAATAATTTACATATTTCAATATTTGTGGTTTTTATATCAATAAATAATTTACATATTTTAATATTTGTTATTTTATTACATCTAATAGTATAAGTTATCAATTTATTTTTATATTAAGACCTACATGTCTCCCTATACAATGTCAGAATAGGCCAGTAAGTAATCATATGGTAGAGTGAACACACAAGTATTCTATAATAATAATGACCATGCTTGTATTTAAAAATATGCAAGAAGATGTGAAACAATTACCTGATGTATTAAATACTTTGCTTACCAATTATTTGCTCATCCCCAGAACCTAAAGCTCTAATACCATGTTAGAATAGGCTAGTAAGTGATCATCTAGTAAAGTGAACACACAAGTATTCTATAATAATAATGACCCTGCTTGTATTCATAAATATGCAAGGAGATGTGCAATAAGTGCCTGATTTATTAAAATTTCATTCTTACCAATTATCTTCTCTAATACAATAGCCTAGTGAAGAGGGATATAAAGGAGTAGGGGGAATTAACTCAGAGGAAACCTCACAGTTAGATGGAGTGTAACTCATTTTAGAACTCATAAGATAACTCATAGTGACACTCAAATGAACTCCAGGTGGAACTCATTGTGGAACTCAAACTCTCACCCACTTAACCTTTATCACACCTAAGCAAGATGAAGCTACATGTGTAGGGGTTACCCATTTAATTTAATAATTAGTAATGTAAAAAAATTATATTTATTATTTTCTTACATCTCATAGTAGAAGTTGTTTGTTTGTTTTTATAATAGGATCTACATGTCTCCCTATAAAATTTACACCTATAAAATCAACTCATCATCAAGTAGACTTCACCAAAAAAATTATTCTAATTCATTTTCCAAATAATGGAGGGTTGGTAGAATCAGAGTCCTCAAAGTCCTAATAAATTACTCAATATATATTTTATTTTTCACTATATGTTCAAACAAATCCTCTTGACTATTTGTGGGGCCTTTTAAAATTGTAGGAGATTTAGGAGGGCTTGGTGAGTTTTTCTCTACATCTAAACTTGCCATTTTCTTATGCTAATATATGAATTGGAGGGGTTTGAGGGGTTGTGTAAACCAAATAATTAAGGGCTTTAACAAAAATTAATTAAAATATACAAATACATTACAAAATTTGACTCAAATTGGGAATTTTGAAAATTCCTTATCTCTTTTCCTACATGGGATTGTCAAATCATTTCATTCACTAACAATATTAGGAAATTCTGTAACAACAAAGTTAAATTTAGAGAAATGTGAGTGTAATGAATAAGAGGAAATTTGTATTTTTTGGCATGACAAGAAAAGTGATGGTTTGTATTTTTTCATTTATATACATAAGAATGCATATGTGCTATAATGACATACATTGTATAGTGCATATGTGATCTAGGTTTAGTAATTACCAAGCATAGAATCTAATAGAATGTAAGTAGTATTTCAAAGTGCATATAAGTTTTAATGTCAATCGTATTTTGATGACTTTTTCTTACCCACCAACTTCCTCTAATTAACTCATTTTTTGACATTTGAATTTTGAGTAGAAATAAAATCCTTTTTGACATTTGTATCAATGGCATCATTTTTAGTATTTCTTTCAAAGAAGTCATAAGAGGATAATTATCTTTAACAATTATATTATTTTAATATTTACATTATAAAAATGAGTAGAAAGACAATAATTTGTAACATATATATTTTGTTAAACATTACGAACACAATTTTTTAAATAAGATTCAACATTTTATTGCATATATCAAGGTTTAAAGCTAAATTGCTTTCAACTTCTTTGATTAAGACTAATACATCTTAACTTATTAATTGATTTTGACATAAAATATGACATAGGAAACTCTTCAACCGAAAAAAAACAAAAAACAAAAACACCCAAACCATTAGTATTATTTACATTGTCATATGATCAAATAAAATCAAAATAATTATTTCCTACTTTTCCATCCTCACTCTTATAATAATTACAGTCATCATCATCCCCAATCAACAGTACTATCATAAATATTTACACCATTATGTAAAAGGAATGAATGATCACATGTATACTAAACTATTTACACTAATGTATGAAAAATGCATAAAGACGGCTAGTGCTAAAGATATTGTCAGCAAAAAGCAACATATCAGTTGTACACTGAATTATGAAAGATACGTGGAGAGGAGAAGGCTAGCGCTAAATATATTGTAATAAGAAGCAAAATCTTAGATAAATCATATCTGAAACATCCACAATCAGTTATCAGTATTGAGATATGTGGGATTCGCTTTTAAGAAGGGTAAATGATAAAATATGTAAAGTTGATCTGTCCATCTTAATGAATGATAAAATTTGCTTCCACCACACACAAAAGACGTAGAAGAAAGCATCTCTTGAATGTACAGTCCATATTTTCTGCTGAAAGTACAGATTATATTTTCTGTGTGATTCGCTATAGGGGCTTGTTTCCAAAGAAGAAAGCATCTGTACTAACATGAAAATATCAATATACAACTTTTGTGGCATAGATACATTTCAATCAGAAAATATCAATGTCAACAGCACTAAATTTCACAACAGCAAAGGGAAAAAAGTGAATAAATAATTGAATTATTTGTATTCTTAAGAAAAATATCATTCTTTGCAGATTCTATACATCAATGACTACAGCAGCTTCATTCCTATCAGAAACCGAATGTTCATTCTCCACAGACTTCTAAAATCCAATTCTAGAAGCGGCAATTATTATGAAATTATATAAAGAATTGTTGAATGTTACCAAGCTAGCTGTTGCAAAATGCATATTTTAGTCCAAATTTGGAAGGAAAAACGCACAAGTTTGGCGGAGGAGGAAGATCTCAGAAATAATTACTAGAAATCCCGGCAGCAATCAGCCCGTGACCGAGGGGCTGCGCGTAGAAGCCATTACCGTTGGGCGTGGCCGCATGTGACCGTAAGTGCGTGTGCTGCTTAACCTGAGTTTTGGTTTTATTGCCCAATCTGACCGACAGATTGAGGGTCCCCTTGGCCTTCCCTGAGGAACTGAGCAACTGGTAATGGTAGTTCACCCGGCCGGGCTTGCCATTTTGTAGCGGCTGTTTCAACAAATCTTTCAGGGGCACGGTCACATAGCCAATAAGATGAGGCCCCCAGGCGCTGTCGGTCCATATCTGGACAGTAAAGAACAGGGGTTCCTGCTGGATGGAGGCCTCGAGGAGCGTAAAGGACATCGCGTGGTTCCAGGTAGGGTTCCTGCCGTTTTCATTGTCCACTCCCGTTCTATGCTCGCTGCGGCTGTGTCCATGGATGAAAGCCACGGCGTAGGCCTTCGTTTTCGACAACAGCTTTGATTTCTTCAGGTCGCTGGCAGATTTCAGGGTTATTTCCATGCATCTCGTTTCTATGCTTTGGGTTGCCATTGTTGTGGTTGAAAAATTGTCGATTTGTGTAGACTTGATTTGCAGATGAATATACTTCTTTGCGGTGCTGGAAATTTGCAAAAGGAAAAAAGGGGTCAATGGTGGGGATGAGGATAAGAGTGGGTTTATATTTATATTTATATTTATAGGGGATATTGGAAAGGTTGGACTCTAAATTGCAGGGTTGATATTTTGCGTTGGCCACGTGATGGGCGTTATACGTCTACGTAGAGTGCTTAGTGGAGCGTAGAACTGAAAGTGAGTTGTAACAAACTTGTATGAGCATGTGCAATAAAAGAGAAAGAAAGGACTCCCTGCAATTGGAGGAAGACCACAACATTTTAATTTGCACTTTTTGACCGCTGAAAGTGTACGGTAGTTTTCATGTGAATAAGCACGTGCCCTTTGGTACTCTGTACTTGGGTACTATGGTATTTGGGTCAACAGTACAGATTCGGAACGATGACTTCTATCTACAGTACATTCATATGAGGTCGGTCATCCTTGTTTGGATGGGCACAACAAAGGACAAAACATTGCAACAAGAAAATAAAAAACTAGGTCAATGGAGTATCATCCATTCTCTTTTTGAGCCTAGTGACAATAGCTTCATTAAAGCATTCTTTGATCAATAAATAGTTTAATATATAAGCTGGGACAAAATATTGGTTTGAGAAATATCCGAAAGCTACATGCTTCTCACCTTAGAAGATCTACGAAACCTATAAAGATTGACAAAAATATCTTCATCATAAAAACTATACATTTTTGAGGTTTGAAAAAACTAAAAAAAGACTTATGTTTTGGATCCATTTATAGCAAAAATCAGTAGTCAAAAACTAAAGCACAATATGATTTCAAGAATATCAATGTTAGTAATTTGTAAGATGTTTGGAATAGCCCTTAAAACAAATCTAAAGTAGAGTTCAAAAGTATCTCGATTCTTTCACGAATCTTGCAAACTGACAATGCCATTATTATTCTATGTAACATGTCATTTAGAATTAAATGACATCTTTGAATAAACTAATTATGCAATTGCTTTGATATCTCAAAACAAAACAATCTAGTATTACATGATGGAAGTACCTTATCGAAGAAAGTTGTGTTTTGAGCATGTTGGACCATCAGCCTTATCATGTAGTTGGAGATGGGGAATTGAGAATTGGTCTTTTTGTAGAGTGCACTCACGCTCCAAACATGTTTAGAACATGAGTCTATGCTTTGAGTGATTTTAGGGCATGTCTTGGTTAGTGTACACCCATCAATTTGGTCTCATATTTTTGCATTTATGGTCATTAATTTTGTTATGTTATGTGTTAGTAGTGTTCAAATTTGAGTTTATAAATCATTTATAAATTCATAGGTATGTTATTTCATTTATCATCTAGAAATCATTGAGCGCTTGAAAATAATTTATTATTATTCATAAGAATCTATTGAAAATGTGCCAATGGTATAGATAAATCAAGTAATCATTATAACATTCATTTAAACACTAAAGTTCTTTTTAGTGACACACTACATTTCATTAGCTTGTGTGGCTAACTAATTACTAAAATTAGTAGAGTATTTTTGTAATAGTGTACATCATTGAGAGTCATGAAAAATATCAAGATAACTCATTATTCCTTAATATAATGTAGGCCAAAAGCATATGTTTTTATTTTAAGGTTTCAAAATAGTTTTCCCGATTAAGACAAAGAGAATAATTCCATTTTCAAGTGATTTTAGTGAATGTTTAGAATATTTATGATATTTTTGGAGCCTCGAATCAAATGAATATAATAATAAAAATCATTTTTGACTAAAAATTTATTGGGAATAAAACTTCAAACTCCCTACATTTATAAGTTCAAAACGTGATGGTTTGAACATCATTATTTGATGATCACTAGTTTTCTAGCATGTGTTTATGTCATTACAGTGGATTATTCTCCACTATTAATTGTATCTTGAGATCACATAGTTAAAAAATTCTAAACTTTACATGTTTTTATGTTTATATAATGGTCAAACTTACTATAAAAATGCGATTTATTATTTTATAACTAAGTGAGACCTAATTAAATGTTTATTGTTATATATGTTCTATATTATCTTAAATCCATTTATCCATAATATAAATTTTTAACTTACCGAAGAGAAGATTCTTTTAAATCTTTTTATTATTTTAGGTTGTTTATTATACATGGATAAGTAGATTACAATGTAAGTTGTGACACAAATATCTAATTACAATAAATTAATCTAAAAACATGTGGTGATATGAACAAACGAAGTTAAATTAAATTTACATCACATATATACATATACATGCAACTAAGCTTAATCAAAAGTAAAATAGTATAATCAAATGTAATTATTATTCCAATTTCAATTTAATAATTAGTAAAAGGAGGCTTTAGAGAAGTATTTTATTTTTGCTCAAATCTAAAAGTAGCTATTAGTGTCTGCTAGAATAATCAATGTTTTTAGGAAAAGGTACTATGAGAATCAATAAAACTCAGAATGACACTATGAATTCACCAAAACTTTACACCCAAAATTTATAGTAACCAAAACCATACAATGTACATTTATAACAAACAAAATAAAGAAAAAACCAAATTTAGGCCTATATTCTCCATATTTGGGGATTCAAAATTGTAACTTGACCTTTTCGATTTCTTGATAGATATTTAGGAAAATTTATTCTTCTTACAAACCTTATAGACCACCTAAACTTCTATAAGATAAGGAAAATAATTTTCTTGTGGCATATAATTAATGTCTGTAGGGTTTCTAAGTATAAGCTACTTATCATGCCTCTCAATAACTAAGAATATTTAAAACAACATGGGAATTAAAATGCAAAACAATAAGAAAAGTCTAATTCTATTCAATTTATTTCTAATATGAATTTTAGTTGTAAAATGAATGCTTTATTTCTTATAGAATATGATATTAAATTCTTGTTTCTCTCCATTTCTCCTTAAATTCTTCAATTTATGATCTAAAGGATATAATTATTTGTGTGGTCATTTAATATATTTCATATAATTCACTAATATAACTCTGAACTTATCGAACAATTTAATTAAAATCTAGACCCTATTGATGTTCAAGCTAACACACAATGGGAAAAAAATAATAAAAAATCAAGTCCCACAATCTCGGGGGACTAAAAATTGGGTCAAATACCCCCACACCCTAGAAAATGTACACTTTATGATTCTTAAAAGAACACTAGAAACTCGTGTAAATAAGGGGAGAGGAGTAAGAAGGAGAAATGAGAAAATAAAGGAGTGTTAAAAAAATATTTAAAAAAACCACAAAAATAAGAAACAATGTGCAAATAGAGCCTAATATAGACTAATAATGAACAAACACAATTAAAATTTAATAGTGTATTTTTATGACTATTAAATGTCCTATGACTATTTTTAGTGTTTGCGTGTCTCATACATAAAAAAACATTTAAGTGTGTAATTCCAAACCTATAGAAGTACAAAACAAGGTTTAGAGGCATATTTATATTATTGTATCCCCCTCCTATTGTACACTAAAACCAATCACAATTGTTTTATTTCATTTAGTTTAGTTACACTTTAACCAAACATATGAGCCTAATGTTTAACATATGCACCAACATATAATTCATACTAAAATGTAATAACAATTTTTTTTTTATTCAACCATAATTAATCATTGAAAATCAATATGGTTCGAGCATCGAAATATATTTGGTTCATCTCAATCTAATGCCAATATTTTAATCTTGGTATATATAAGTTGTGGGCCCATAAAAGAAAACTTCTCTCAAATCACTCAAAGGATAAAACAAAACCCACACCAATTAGATTCATAAAAGTCTAATTTTTGTCCTCTAATACAACCACACTAACTCCATAAACTACCTATATATCATATTACACTCTTCATCATAAATGAAATTAGGACTACTATATTTACCTTAAAAATTGAAGAGTAGTATCATATATTAAAATACTAATTAAGCTTAATCTCACAAATTAAATTATGAAATAATCTTAACTAATTTAATTCACACCTTTTAATATACATAAATACATAGTCCTTAAAAATATAATTTTCATAAATCATGAGTGTCTCATGCCATGTCATTTAATATTTATAATCGAATGGCCACCTCACAATCTAAATACCCATCAAAGTGGATTTGAATCACAAATTTTAACCTATTTCTTAATTTAATTAGTCATAGTATCATAGTGTCTCGAAAATATCTTGGATGGACATAACACCATGGTAATGGGTTGCCAAAATTTACTTTTGATTAAATTAATGTATTGTCTATCATCCATGGACCCCTAAGTTCTTGGTCACATCATGTACTATTATAAATAGAGTGAACATATTATTATTATAATTTATACATGTGGCCTTAAAAATGGTTACACAACACCATTATACTTAGGGCTTCCACATGGATGTGATCCAATTCTAAATTTAATTACATAGATCATACATCCATAAACTTACAAAGTTTGATGGATTTCACAAGGGACATCGACACCATGTTTGATCCAAATGACATGGTAGGTCTTTATACACATACATGGCCACTAAATTTCATCAATCATAATATTTTACTTGGGATTTAAATATAAAATCTTGTAGTCATAGAGTGACTTTTACTTAATTCACTATCAATGGGGCCTCTGTATATATATGTGACCCCTAAATTTTAAGTGTTGTCATATGAAAAACTATAAATGGTCAATGAACCACTGTGGATCTTAAATAATATAAGTCACCATTTAGCTTCGAATGGATTCATTATATCAATTAAATATAGCTTTCCATAAATGCACTATTTGAATACGAGCCTCTAAGATCATGATATATGTCATGATCATGATTGGCCTCTGGTCATAATGAAGGTAATACTAAGAAATATTCCTTAGCTAATCAAAAAGTGATTATCCATTTGAGGTATCAATGACAACACATTCCTTATATATAGGTTCCCTCCAAACTAGATTATAAATTTCCATTGGCTTTTACATAACAACATTAATGCCGCAATTATGCCAATGTCAAACAACTATTCCAACTAGATTCACATGTGACCTGTGGCATATGAAAAGAGTAAATTTATAGTAATATAAACATGTCTACATAATGTTGGTAAGGGGTCATGAAGTTTCTATAGTTCATAAATTTTTTATTTAGAGTCAAATATTTCGTGATGTGAGATTTGATGCTAGGTGACACATTCATGGATATGCTTCCATAATGTCCCAAGGAGGATATAACGTCTAAGTCACAAGTCAAAAAGCCACATATTATATATTATTTATTAATATTATTCATAATAATCATAGGGCCATTGCAACTTAAGCCAAGAAGCTAAATTCTCATTGAAACAACTTTAATTAATTCTGATGTTTTTGAATAGTGAACTTATTTCAAATTTTTTTTTGGTTGAATCTAATTATAAGCTATAAATATGGTGACACTTTTCATAATTGTGCCATCCTATAATCCATATAATAAAAAAATGAGAGGTGATCATTGAATTTCTCTTAGAAATATGATTGTGCTAAGTGGCACAATCCTAACCACTTGTTTCACATAGACCAATTTACAAATTCTCGTGAACCCATTCAAATGCATAAAAGTGGGATTATTAAAAAGGAAGCTCAAAATTTGATATTGAAGCATATAATAAGGACCTTTCACTTTCAAGGCCAATACAAAGGCCAAAAAAAAAAAAGAATGGTTATGATCATAAGCACTTAAGTCTCACACTGTTGATTATTAAACCATGGCCTCTTCTACTTGGTGACTATGAAACAAAAGTAAAAAATGTGATAATATGGTAAATGATGGTGACCATAGAATGTCTCAAATGCAATTAGATAAGATATTTAGGCTATAGATATTTACCATTACCTTAGGTATTTAAATAAGTGACCTACATGACTTTTCTAGGAATCCATATAATGCTTGTTTTAAATGAACACAATGGCACATAAGTCTAATTATATGCATCAAAATAAATACACAATCATAGTTAAAGGGCTTAATTTTTTCCCATTCTCATATTCATTAAACATGACCTATCAAGAGCTTATTAACATCCATAGTATCTTATGAATTTTGAAGTATAGATTTAACACATCTATAAGATGTTTGATGCTAAAATAGTGGCTTAGGTAAATTTCACAATGCTTTTAGATAACATAAAGAGTGGAAGAAATTATTTGGGAAGCCATACCCAAGTATCATCAATTTATGTACTTGCATCCTAGTGTCTTGTGATATTTGTATAGTGATCATTTATTAATAGTTTAACATAATGGCCATTGTAATTATGGAATTCTAGTTACTATCCTATGCCCCCATGAGTCCTACAACTTGCCTATAATTTAAAAAGTCTAATTTTCACAAGTTGAAGTAATTTACTCAAGTTTTGATTCAAAAGATACATAATCCAATATTTAGGCCACATGGATTTAATCCCATGTGCATTAATTATATTTTAGTAGACCTATTTAGCATTACTAATCACATGTTAATTTCTTACTGGTGGTCTCTTTTTAACATGCATTCCATTGGGAAAATAGAAACCCTGTCTACTTTTAGAATATGTGGCATGTAGTTATAACCTCCTATACAAATTATATTTATATTTTTCCATTATAATATTGTATCAATGTAGATAAGATATCAACATCTACTTGTGTCCCTACTTCCTTCACTCTGGTTTTCCATACCATTCATCTCCCAAGTTTAATAATTCACTAACAACAATGACCTTTTAAAGAATGTAGAATAGACTACAAGGACTTAAAACTTATGCCACTAATTTGTGAGGTTTGTTGCTCTTGATTTCTTTTTGAACTGGTCACAACATTAAATAATATGATATAAGACAATCAAACAGTTTTAGTACCATGATCCACTTAGCCACCCTCAAGGCATTTTCATGAAGCCCATAAGGTACTATTGAGTAATCATCCACCCATATAATCCATTAATCCATATTGAAGGTGATAAACATGTGATCAAATAAACTAATCCATAACATATGGTAATATGTACATCCATTTTTAAATTCATAATGGAGACTTGATCCACCATTAATCCATATGATCAACTCACTGAAAATGAGCGACCATTCTAATCTAAAGTCTAATTTAACATGGTGATGGATTACTATGATATGACTATCTCTTTTGAATTTTAAAACAAGCTTAGTCAAATTATCCTCTTCTCCCTTTTTGGTAAATCAATCTCCTTTTTGTGGCTGAACAACTGATTGATTGGATAACCCCCTTATTCAATTGGCTTCTTCTTTTTATAATTTCCTTCTCTTTAACAGGATTTTGGTGGCCAATAACTTATGGAACCACTACAGTGTCATTCTTATAAATCACATTGAATCTATCAATAGTGATCCTTACTCTATTATGAATTAAATATTTATTATGGATTCTTCCATCTATATTCCAATTACTTCTTGGCAAGTTTCTTGGTCAACTATGTTTTATTTCCATAATCTCCTTTCCTTATGATGAATGTAGCCAACTTGAATATTAAATACTTACTAACCATTATGAACTGGATTGTAACCTTTATATTCAATGGTTTCTATTCTACTTAATGTCATCAGTATTATATGCCATGGTTACCACCTGTTTGATGGCTTGATCACATTTATATTATATGACCTTCTTTCATATTGGTTTACTATCATATATTTATCCACCTTGGTAGTGACTATATGGCTTATGGTTCACTCAATGATAATTTACACATATCATCCAAAATGAGATTTTTGTTTTTTTTTATCACATTTCCTTTTAATTAATAATATCTATTTAACAATTTTTAACATTGATACTTTAGTGATCATAAATATTTATGATTCACATCTGATTTTACTTATTTTCCATATACAAGTGGATGATAGCCCACATTAAAACATAATACCCACTTGTGTTTATGATACCAAGGAATAAAGTTCTAAGTATTCATGCAGCCATGTGCAACACAAACCATCTACATATAAGGTGATTTATACCATCAATATTTTATTGATATCTTTGCCCATTGTAAATGTCCACTTCTAGAGTTTTCACTCTTTATTTCCTATCTCAAATAAATACATGATGGACTCAATGCAAACCCTTAACAAATCATCTCATCTTAAATATATAAATAATATTGGAAAACATTTATAAACCCTTATTTCTTACACATAACATAAAATTATCATGATACTTTTATGGTATGAAGAGATTAAACAAAACATAATAATCAAAACAACCAAGCATCTCTTATGTTTTTGTGCTAATGCCCAGTCAACTTGGAATTAGATGAACACCCTTTTAAAACCTTTTAAACCAAAATGTTTTACCTAGAAAATGGCTCTCCTGGGGGACTCCACCTTGTTATCTACAAGATACAATATTTTTTTTGCAAATTTTATGTGTTGTTTTTTTTGTAATTTGAAAAGCTAAGAACTATATTTTTTATTCATGAAGATATGGAAAAAGTATTTTATATAACTAACAAAGTTGTTTTGATCTCTAATGTCATCCACTAGATTAAAAAACAAATAGATAAAGTTTGACTAGAGCTTAATCATCTCCATATTTTATTAGATCAATGGGGAAATGCCTTGTATGTGTTCAGTGATGGGACTCTAGATCTTACACATTCCCATTCTCTTACTCATGTATGAGGACATGGTTTTTGTAGGTAGCATTATTGAAGCCATCGTAGGATCCCTCATTGATCATTCCCTTACCTGTGAGGGTCTTATTATTCTAGTAGACGAGGTGATGGAGGGGGGCTATGACCCTCCTCTAAAAAACAAGTTTATGTACTTGGAACTTTCTATTTCACCTCCTAACAAGTTGATAAAAATGAAAACAAGCATCAAAATGATGGGTCATATTCCTTACATGTGGATGATGACTCCCCTACTCAGGGGGGATGGGGAGGAAATCTTCATGTTTCACCTTCTCTATTGCCCCTTCTAGCCAATATGTTTTTTGTTGTTTCCTAATGAATTTATTATTTCTTGTGTTTTTTGTATTCTCCTTTTTCTAGTTGTTACTCACTTATATCAATATGACCTTATGTGATCTCTTTTTTTTGGGCCATTATTGACCTTATGTTGGACTAGTTCATCTTCCAAGGATTTTTATTGCTCAATGTGATTTTTCTTGTGGGGTGTGACTTTTTACACCAAATGTTTTTGTATGAATGGCATTTCACCATATCATTTTTTACTAATATAAGTGCAATTTTGAATTAAAACAAGTTATTATTAAAGTTATAATTATATATCTATTTTCCCGTCATCTAACATGAATTAATCAAAGGCTACATAAAATAAATCATGATCAATAATCCTATAAAATGTCTTATTTAATGCGTCCAACCTCATTCAATACCTAACCAAGGGCTTAAGCTAAGGTGAGTCAGGTAGGGTACTATATTTAATTCCAAATATGGTGATTGTAGTTGAGATCTAGAAATACAAATGTATACCTAGAAGTGACAGAGATATAACATATAAATTAGGTAAGAAAAAGAGAAGTACCCTATAACATTGATCCCACTCTAGATAATTTATAATTCATTAGTGATGGTCCTAAAGAATGAGAAACATGTCTAAATTAAATTGATGATCACATTCACTTGAATATGATCTCCAATAATCTTGCTAAATTTTTGACAAAGTGATTTTAATAACCTTTAAAACATGTTAGTTATCAAAACCTTACAAAAAAAACATGTGTTTTAGGGTCTACAATAAACTAGACACTAGGAAAGTGTTAGCATAATTAATCTTGTATTACATTGTTGGCAGTTGTATATGTTGGCAAAGGCCATGTAGAGGTAGTTTTAGGTAGTTATCATCAATTTTCTATGACCAAGTCATTTTTAATATGTATATATTCACCTCTTTGTTTATTAAATTGATATCAAAGTTTCATTACTCATTTCATTCTGGTATTAGAGCCATGATGACCTATAAATCAATATAGTATAGTGAAAGCCTGTAGAATAGTGAATCCTATAGACAAAGCATTCAAAGCCTACAAAGTAAAATCCTAGAGCATCACCATCCATAAATAAGTGTTGGATGTTGATCAATGTGTGTAGTAGATGTGAAAGAAACCTATGTAGAAACATGAAGATCCACTAGAAGTCTACAAGCAACCCATATGAAGGAGAGACAAAGAGATTGCATTTGAAATACATTGTAAGTTTTCAAAGTATGACACTAGAAGAAGTGGTGATACCAAAGAAGGTGTTGTAGCAAAGATAAAAGGTGTAGCATGGAGAGTTGTTAAGCAACGAATGTCACAACAATCTACTAAGTAAAACTTTCTTGTAATGTGTGTAAAAGAACAAAAACTATTGATTACTAGTGGAAAGTAAGGATGTTGTGAAAAGGAGTTGTGTTTTAAGACGACTACAGTCTAAATTTTCCCTCTACCATCCAAACCTACAACTACAACCACCAAGAAAGAAAGCAAAAATTGTCAGCCTTCAGCAAAGGGCCATTTCAATAAGTTGGATTTCAAATACAATTTTTTTTGAAACTTTGAAATAATATTTCTTGTTCTGGCTTGTATTTTATTGGAAAAGTAGAGTAAGGAAATTGTTATAAAATGTATGCACCCAAGTTGTTACTGTCAGATGCCCAGCTCTTGAATGGGCCTAATTTTGCTTCTTAATAGATGAAGATATGAATAATTCTTCAATTTAAATAATTATGGGGAATCATCACTAGAACAATGACCCATCCTACTAGACTTGATGAGATAAATAATTTTGATAAGTCAAATGTGAAAGCACTCATGCTAATAACTCTTAGTATTACTGATGAAGTTCAACTACATGTTTGTGATGCATAAACATTGAAAGAGGCATGTGACATTTTGTCCACTATTTATGAGGTAAAGAACCAAACTAGAATCATGCATATAAAATCACTTCTTCATACACTTAGTATGAAATTAGGCACAAAGGTTGAAGAGTTCTTACATTGGGTTACAGAATTATGAGTAGAACTTATTGTGCTTGGAGAAAAGATCAAGGATAAGATGTCAGTTCTAATCATGTTGGGAGCTCTCTCATCTCAATTTCACACATTCATTATGACACTCACATTACTAATAAGGTAGTGTCATTTAAATAACTAGTCAATTTGCTTCAAGAAAAGGAACCAATTCAGTCTTTGTATGAAGAATTTGAGGACAAAGCCCTAATCTCTAAGCAATGGGGCCCAAAATTCAAGAAGGGGCCACAAAAGTAGCCACAACAACATCAACAACAATAGAATACTAATAATCCAAAGTGGTGGTGTTACATCTACAAAACCCACATGTACGATATTGATCATTACTGGTATAATGCCTTGGCTCAAGGCCAATCTAGTCAAGAGGGTTCTTCCAGTAAAGAATATTTAAAGAAATATAAAATACATCCTTGATAATAGAACAAGAAAAGGCATGTAATAACACAAAAACAAGAAGAGAATGAATTTGATGATGAAGCAGTGTATGGAGCCCATGATGATCATGTAATAGTCTCCCAAACCTCGATAGCAATGAGCAAAGTTTGGTTAATAGACTCTGATGCTAGCAAGCACATGATTGGATGTAAGGAACTCTTTGATTCACTAACAACTCACCCAAATAGAGATTTAATTTGAATTATTAATGATCAAGAGTACATTTTAGAAGGAATTGGATGTGTTACCATTCCTCTTAGGATAAGATGCTATGTTCTCCCAAAGGTACTCTATGTCCTTGGTTTGACAAAAAATCTCTTATCTGTTAATCAACTATTGAATCACAAGATAAAAGTAGAGTTTATAATCCAAGAAGGCATCAAATCATGTCTCATTTCTTGAGAAGGTTAGATTCTTGCTAAACACTTCTTGAAGGATCAGTTATTTGCCTTAGATGTAGTTTCAACCAATGAAGCTACACTTGTTGCTTCTACAGGAGAATCCACCATAATTTGGCACTATCATTATGGGCATCTATCTACTAGTTTCTTTTTACAACTTAGTTCTAAGGAAATGGTATATGGAATTCCTTAGCTTTCATGTTCTTTGTTGATATGTCTATGTTATCTTACGAACAAACAACATCAAGATCCATTTGAACCAATTTCCTCTCATGTCAAGGAACAACTTGATGTGGTGGATATTGATCTATGCATACCCCTTCCAACATCCCTTCAAGGATTTAGGTACTTTCAGTTGTTTGTTGATCACTTTTTTCACAAGACTTGGGTGTTGTTTCTCAAAAAGAAGCTTGAATCCATTGCACATTTCAAGGCCTTCCATTAGCATGTTGTTACATAATCTGGGAAGCAAATTCAACTCCTTCACTTATATCTATGGGAGAATTCACATCAAAATAATTCTCAGCATTCTTTAAAAAAATGACATCAAGCATCACCTAAATGCTCCCTATAAGTCTCAGTAGAATAGAATAGTAGGATGATGCAATCTCTCAGTCATGGAGATGGCTCATTGCATGCTATCCACTGCAAAGTTGATGGAAAGTTGATGGCACAATTCTAGGTAGAAGTAATACATATGGCTATCTATCTTCCCAATAGAGAACCAAAAAATATCTTTCTAGACAAGACACTGAAAGAGGTATGGAGTGGTCGTAAACCATCACTTTCCCATAATCAATGATTGCATTCACTTGAACATGATATCTAACAATCTTACTAAATTTTTGATAGAGTGATTTTAATCACCTATAAAACATGTTAGTTATCAAAATCTTAAATAAAAAACATGTGTTTTGGGGTCTACAATAAACTAGACACTAGGAAAGCTATTTTTAAATTTATCAAACCCTTAGAAAACAAGAATTTAAAAAACATGAAACTCATAATTAGAATAGTTCTAATAACATAGAAAACCATAATGTTGTGTGATACATATGTCTAACATAAACTTTTGTGGTTTAATAAATTTCTAATGATTTATTTATGCCTTTAAAATGATTTTTTGTCCTTAATACATTTATTTGAATGATAAATGGGTGATGAATGATTATTTCAGATGATAATGAACCACAATGCTTATGTATTTATAGAAAATTATATTCAAATTAGGATCATATTAATGCCTAGACCGATATCAAAAGATTTTTAAAAAAATGTAATACATGAAAAGAAAGTGCACTCTAACCATAAAGGGCCATAGAAACATTATAAACATTTTATGCAATCCATTGAGCATTGATAATAATATGGAAAGACTCAAAATATTTTATTAAATTTTTTCATAAAAAACTTGTACAAAAAAACATTAAAAAATAATAATTGGAATATACTGAGAGAAGTTTGGAACCATCAAAAATAAATAAATGCATAAAAAAACATGGAGTGGGCCACATCACATATCATTAATGAAGCATTGGAAATGTGGATTGTAGCTATACATTAATGAGCCTTTAAGCCTCTGTCATATTTCCCATCACCATGGATTTAAGTAGGATATTGCTTTTGTTGACATTTATTGCTGATTATTATTAATTATTCAGCCTCTGGGTGGTAGGGGGTAACCTATTTTTTATGACCATTGACTCTTTCTCTCTACATCTATAGATGCAAAAAAATTGGATCGAGTAAGCGCAACCATGGCCTTGAATCAGGCAAGGAATTTTTTCCTGAAAGCCTTCCACAAGGTAATGCTAATGATTCCTCTCTAATACCTAATGTTATTTTGGATATACCTAAGTTTGACAAATCCTATAATTTTTTGGAATTTTTTTACATTGATTTATTAATTTGTTGGCCAAGTCTCCTTGAGAGCCTTCTGAAGCAATGAGTTCATAACCATTATCAAGGCCATGTTGTGAAACTGGAAGGACTCCAAAACCTTACAAAGGGATTTTTGTTTGTTTTAATTTTCAAACCAATTGCACTACAAAGACATTGTTAACCATAGGCCTTGGTTTATTCTAAACACTTTGGATGTATTTTATCATTGGACTCAAGATTTTCAAGTCTCAAAACAAGCAAAGCTAAAAATCCCAACTTGGATGGAATTTCTTGACTTCTCTCTCCTTATGGGATTTTATTGACCAGATCATAAAACACATAGGGCACTTCATATACCATGAGTAGACCAAGTTTTTTTATGGCTCATCCCCAAAAGAGGGTTTTTGTTCAAGTGTATTTATCCTAAGATTTGAAATATTCTATTGATCTGCAAATTGGCACTAACCATTTTTCTCAGCATGTTTTGTATATCAATCTCTGGAATACTTAATTTTGGTGCTAGTTCTCAGAACATATGATCCAAGAATGTCCTCTGATGTTGAGTATAACCACTACTACTAAAGAAAAGGGTAGATCTAAATCCAAACTAAATAATGAAAATAATTACGATTAGACGACCATCATGAACAAAAATAAAAACAACTCTTCCAAAGGTGACAACTAGCCACAAGATTCTTCTTATAGACCTATTGGGAATAACCATGGCTCAAATTATACTAGAAAAACTAATTTTCCTAATAAATATTCTCCTCCACTTGTGTGTAATCCATAAATAGTGGCCTATCTAGTTGAGATGCCACCTTCAGTGCCACCATCACAACCATATCTTAAGGTGAGTGTTTTAAAGGAAGTATGGAGTTTGGTCACCTTGCACCATAAAATAGTGTTCTAGCATTATTTTAGCCCTTCTCCATCTCTTGAAGAGGAGTAATACATAACACATAAGAGATACCATTTTAGAATCAATGATTTATTTCCCAACAAACTCATTTTTAATCAGTTTGCTGCACTAAAAGATCTCACTAAGGAGAATGAAATGCAACTTGACAATGCCCAATGATTATGTACTCATGAAATGTTTAAGGCCTTATTGATCTATCACATAACTATGTAGTCAAGAATAATTGTCATCTATTTAGTATCATGAAAATTATTTGTTTGAAAGAGGTCATGATTTTTGGCTTCGTACTATAGAATACAATGCAAATAATTTATCCAGGATCCATATGTTCAGATATTGGGCATGACACTGGGTGTGGTGGGGCCTTCAATTTTCTAGATCTAGAGCTTGATCATAATATTGTTTCTTGGGGCTTGTACCCCACCCACCAGGTAGTGTGGACCATTTTTGACTTTAATAACCACATCATTAGGTCAATCTACTTGTAGGCCTCTAATGATGCTATGGAATGGGCCACCTTATAAAGGTGGTTGGTCAACTAAATTCTAGATGTGCATTGGATTCTATATGGTGAATTCAACATGGTCAAATTAGTTAAGCATAAAGAAACATGTCTCTTAATATGATGGTGCATTGGTGAGCATGAAGCCTAATTTTATATATGAAACAAGCTTGGGGTGGTTGATCTTAATCATCACTAGAGAAAAAAATTAGAATTACCTAGGTTTACTTGGTCTAACTTTCAATAGGGAGATAATACAGTGCTTTAGTGACTTAAATGGGCTTTGCTCATTGATTAAGATCTTTTATAATTTACACCTGTCTATGATAGACCCATTTTGGTCATTCTTGATACTTTTTTATTAGATCATAACCTTATTTGATTTACTATTGAGTGGACCACACCTCAAGTTAAGCCTACCTCCACTCATTTTTATCTCATACTACTCAACTCAAACAGGAAAAAATAGTGGGGAATATTTTCAGAATTTAGAAGTTAGTCCCTCAACTAGATTGAGATACTAGCTAGATATAATGGTGGTTAGATGCTCTTGATCATAGTTACACCTTTATTCATATTTACATCAAATAAGTAGCCTCTTTTATACAACATATACATAATGCTATAAACCATGAACATATTTGGGTTTTAAAGAAATTGCAATGGTCACCTTTTAATGTTCACCTCCAAGCTCAAGTGGCACATTGGAGACATAAGCTAAAAATTGAATAAACTCACAAGGATAAAGGAGCTCAACTGTTAACTCGTATGTACTGGTTAAGAATTGGAGACAAAGTCTCTAAGTGCTTTTTTACTTTCCTCCACTCTAGGAGAGTTAATGATAGAATTAAAGCTAGCAAATAAGGAAATAATTAGCTTGCCAAACTCCCTAACATTATACAATATTTTTTACATCATTACCATGGTTTTTTCTTTGAAAAAGATTATTCTCCAAAATGGGAGGTAACTCTCTAACAATGCCTCCATGTTATACCCTACAAAGTTTCAAATTCACAAAGAGTTGCCTATGATAAACCCCTATTTCTTAGCAACCTTAATTAGGTTGTTAAGCATATTCCAATGGATAAAGATCCAATATTTGGTAGTATCTTGTGTGATTTCTACTAAATCCAATGGGATATTATTGGTCCGATCTTCACTAAGGCTATTATAAAGCTATTCTAACCAACCATTTGAGATCCATCATAAACTAGGGTAACATCAGGTATATTCCCAAGTATGTTGATCCTAAAACTATCACCATCTAGATGCCTATTAATTTATTAAATTTCTCCTATAAGATTATTGTTAAAGCTTTAGCCCTCAAGGTCAAGCACATTTCCCTTTAATTATCAAAAGTGAGTAAATTGGTTTCATTTATAATAGATTCATATAGAATAATGTCATTTGCATTTGGGAAGGTATAGAATGGGCTTGAATTTCTAATTGAAAGGTTTTATTTGTAAAGATTGATTTTGATAAAGCCTGTGATAGTATTAAGTGGTCCTTTATTTTGGCCATGTTATAGGCTCTTGGCTTTGGCTCCAAATTTGTTAAGACTATTAACATGATATTTTCAGATGTTGGGGCTTGTATCACTATCAATGACATCCAATCTTATCAATTTTAGCTTGATCATTATATCAGACAGGGATACCCTTATGCCACTCCTTTAAATGTTCTTGAAGCAAAAAGATTTAGCTACCTTATAGCTAATTACACTATAAGGGGCTTGGTGAAAGGACTATATCTCCCTCAGTATAATATAGAACCTTTAAAAGGCCACTTCCCAGATGATTATTTTATTACTCTTTAAGAGGAAGAAGAGTTCCTTAGGAATGTCATGGCATGTATCCATATTTATTGTTTGGATTAAAGTTCATCTATCTAATGGAGGAAGACTCAATGTTATCATTAGTCTCTGGGCCCCAACCCTCCTTGGCTAGAGGGATATCAATGGTTATGGCTTCTTCTAGGGGTATGGTTTATGTTTCTTGGCATCCCTTTTACTTTTTAGGCCTCTTCCTTTGAACTATGGTCTTATGTGGTGCAAAGAGTTGAAAAAAAATCTTTTTGGATCACCAAGCTTCTATTTCTTTGCTAGCAAATTTTAAATTTGTTCTAAAGTCATGGTAGCTACTCATGTGTATTATTCCTCTTGTTAGGCCCATTTTAATACCATTTACAAAAAAATAGAAAATCTTCTAAGATATTTTATGTGAGCTAACTCTAAGGGCCATAAGGGTTTCCATATAGTTATTTGGAACATATGCTACCAACCCAAGGAAGCTGGGGGATTGGGTTTCTTAGATATTAAAATTCAAGGCCTTGTTGTTGTTGTCAAATGGATTATTAGAGGTCTTATTGAGGATGAATCCTAGAAAATTATTATATAGCATTGAATCTCTTAGGACTCCCATGTGGTAGCAAAGCTTGGCAAGCCCTGAGACTCCACTCTTTACTCATAACCCTAGTGCCTGTTAAAATCAAGGGAACTTTTGTAATTAAAATCCTATGGAAATATTAGGAAAATATTAAGCTTCACCTTAGCTGGGTAGGTGAGGGTTTCAATAATGGCTTCTCCATTAACTCCCATTCACACTCATAATTACGTTGCTTAAATTTTCATAATGTTCCTTTTGCCTTAGTCCCTTGGGTTAAAGGGTTGTGGCTTTTCAATAAAGGTGTGAAGGTTATCAGTGATCATTTTTCAAGGAGAACAGGGCTTGACTCACTTGGAAAAAACTTCAAAATAAATTTCATTTCAATAATTCAAATGCAAAGCCCATTATAGAAAATCAAGGTTCCATACCTAATGGGTATTTTCATAAAATAGGATTCAAATCTCTTATTATTTTGTGGAAGGATTGGCACTAGCCTATGGCCACCACATTCATTTGGTAATCCAATTAGATGCGGTATAATTTACTATCCCCTCAACATATTCCAGATAAAATGCTCAACCACAGATGGAATCTCCATTCTAGACATGTGGTTTGGGCTTAACAGTTTAATAACATGTGTTCTACTATTATTAATCCCAATAAATCTCATTTCTTATGGTATTTTATTTATTAGTACATGCCTATGGGTGACCAACTCAAGCATCTAGGCATGTCCAACCCCATTTTCTCAACTTGTTGACAACCAGAGACTGTTAAGAACCTTTTTTGGTTTTGCTCTCATGTAAAGTCTATGTGATACTAGATTCATTTCCTTTTTCATCACTTTCAACCTAAATTATTCATGTGGAAGATGGTTCTCTTGGTGGACTCGACTCTATTTCCTATAAAATACAACAAATTCTAGCAAATCTTTTGAGTTAATATATTATTCCAAATCTGGAAAGATATAAATTATGCTTGCTTTAATCATGAAGATCTAGAACATAGATTTTTATTAATAATAAAATTACTATTTTTATCTAATGTTACTCTTTAGATTTAAAGTCAAATAGACAAGGTCTACCTAGAACTTTATCACATTTAATATTTTATTGACCATTGGCAAAATGCACTATGCATGGTCAATTATGAACCTCCTAAGCCCCCACATCATCCTACACCTCCCCAAGGATGAGGTCATGGGCCATATTGGTAGTGGTTTAGAAGTAGACACTAGAATCACACTCCTCATTATTCACCACCTCCCTAGTATTCTCCACATCATGGTGGTCAAATTAGATCATCCATATCAAGAGGTGATGGTAGAGGCTAGGGATATCCTTTGTAATCTTAGGAAGGTGATATGAAAGGCTAGGGTCCTCTTTCCCAAGGCAAATTTTCAGGCCTGGCTCTAGCAATCTTGCATATAAGAAATCAAGATGAGATATTAGAGGCTTATCAAAACATTAGATAGGAACCATTACCTATGGACGAGGATATTTCTACCATGAGAGGATGGGGTGGTAAGCCTCATGACCCATCATCTCCTCTACCTCCCTTGATGCCCATATTTGTTGTGGCTACTTAATTATTCTCTTTATTATTATTTTTTCCTTGCTCTCTTTGCTTTACTATCAAATTATTGATGTGATGTTTTTTCTGTAGGTGTGGTCATTTTTTGACCACTTTTAAAACTTATCTCAAGCTATCTTTATCCTCAATATGATTATAGTCATAGGATGTGAGTTTTCCTTGCCTTCCTTAGTATAGTTAACATTATACCATATCTTAATTGATTAATATGTAAGCGCTCTTCAATTAAGAAAAAAACAAAACTATATTAAACCCCAAAAAATAAAAAAATAAATTAAAACATACATAAACACTTTAAAATTATGCAATTCAATGACAATAAATTCCTGAAGAACATTTCTCATTATAGTCTTGAAAACCTTTAAACATTTTTTTATTAAATTATTATAAATTTTCATGCAAAAGTATTAAGTGGCACGTGCTTATTCTTTAGAAAAAGCATGTACACTTTTAATCAAAAAAACTCCAAATTAAAATAGTTAGTCTTCCTCTAATAAGAGAGGATCCTTTCCTTTTCATTGCCCATGCCTTCATTTACTTATAAAAAATGATTTTTATTTCAGTCATTAACCCCATTGATGATAGATAGTTGATGCCTTTTGGGTGATATTTTTGCTTTGGCATGACACTCTCCCTTTATCTATAATGATTTCCATTAATGGAATCATAATCAAACTTGGAGTAAATGTTATATATGAGTACAATTTAATGTATGCATACATTTCTTTAAAAATCATAATACATTTCATAATTATGAAAAATATTCTCTATCTTCATTTTGAAATCATAATACAAATTATAATTATGAAAATCCTTCATCTTCACCTACGCATAAATGGAGATCCCTTATATACATATTTATCTAGACTATGTTGACATTAGTCATTTTAAATTCAAGGCTCATATGTACCTCTACTTATTCATACAAATAAGTTGTAGTTATGCAAATAAGTTCATAATTTATTTTGAAAATATCAAAAAATATTAAATGAGCACTTATAGCATGCATATGGTTAAGTTGATTTCCTTGTAACACTAATTAAAGTCGATAGAATGTTATGGCTCATATATAGAAGTCTGCAAAGAAGAACCAATAAGATTCGATGCTCTTCTCTGAATAACTCAAAGAGTTAAATCATCACACACATATATATATATACAAAATAAAACTTCAAAATTAACTAAAAACCATTAATAATTAATTTTTTAATTACATACAAATATTTAAATCAACTAACTAAATAATTATAGTATAATAACTAATTTAAATTTAATTTGTTTTATACCACTTCACTCTAATAATCAATATAATAACTAATTTCAAATTGATTTGGCTTCTACAACTTCACCTTACTAATCTTTACGACTAAAGTATCAAGCATAATTAGAAAATAATGCATAGATGATACAATCCCATCAGCCAAATTTGCACAAGTCCTCATTAAAAATAAAATAAAATTCATGTTTAAATTTAAAAAATAAAAAATTTCATACCCTTACAAGTTGCTAAATGGATGAAATCATAATAACAATGTCTACATTGGCTTTTGACCGTATCATTGGAGGAGTCTCTATTGTAGTCATCAACTTTTAAAATAAAAACTCATTTTTATTTGAGCATATCTAAACATGTATGAACCATAAGATTAATAATAAATAGAAACATTAAAAGGTCAAAAAAATACTTTCACTCATGTATACATAAGATGTGGAACATCGATAATTGTGCTATTGGATGGTCTAATATCTAGATGTGAAATATATGGGACTATATGTTATTGGAACATTAAAAAAATGGAAAAATTATTAAAATTTATATATAAATTAATTAATACATTAAATAAATGTATATTAGGAATTTAATAGATCCAAGAAAACTATTTCCAACTTATCAAATACGAAAGATATTAGGAAAGTTGTGGTTCAGGTGTCCAAACCAAATGTATGCCTCAAAACTCTTCGCTCATAAGTACATCATCAAGTTTAGTGGACATACCACTATAATTAGGCAACATAAAATAGTCATCCTCCTTTGAACATCAAACGTAAAGATCTTCAAATGAACTTAAATAGTATAGTCGATCATGAGGTCTAGTTGGAGCACACCCATACACAACCTTGCGAGTATTGGTATCAGACCACCGTGTTGTACAGTAAACTACGATTTTAATAAGCATCCTATATGTACATAATGGCTTAATATCCAGACTCTTTCATTGAAAAGTAGACTATCATGGATTTTTTGTGATCAACATATCTCCATCTTCAAAATTTTCAAATGGGTACCCACTTTAAGCTTATAATACTATGTTCGCATTTTCTAATTTTGGTACAAAACCATGGATTTTCAAATTATAGGTTGATCTATTAATTTGATTTTTATCTTGTGACTATAAGTTTTTAAATGTAAATGGGAACTATTTTTGAGTTTGTTCTTATGTACTTATTTGACATTTCAATTTCAGGGTTTATCAAATTCATATTTTTATTTTCAACTATTTATTGGGTAAATGAAATAGTTTGTTAGAAGATCCAAATTACATCAACAGATTTGACATGTCACTAGACTTTGCATGTATATATTCAAGAACATGGAAATAATAAAATATTTTGACATGATATTAGCAGTGATCATGAAAAATAAAGACAAAGTATTTCTAATAAAATCATACATAAAGAGGTCCATATCAAACACTACACCAAGATTCAAGTTAGTGTTTAGAGTTACATGACCATAGCCTATTATAAAGGGATATGTAGCTTGCAAAATGACCACATATTTGAATTGTCATTTTTTATTATTAAAAATGAAAAAGGATTTCATGAGATCCAAGTTCAGTTTCGGATAGAATTTAAGCTACTATGGTCATTGATATATGGAATCTGCAAAGAATGATATTCTTCTTAAGATTAAAATTTAATTGTATTATTTATTCTCTTTTTTCTTTGATATTTTTTGTGAGATTAAAATTAAATTGTATTATTTATTCCCTTTTTCGTGGCTGTGAAATTTAGGGCATTTCACATGGATAATTTTCGTGAGATTAAAATTTGTATGTAGATGATACAGGTTTCAATGGTTCGATTTAAAATCCCTTATGTTTGGAAGAACTTATATAGTCTGTACATTCAACAGAACATATGAACTATTTATGATTTTTGGGTGTGGTTTATATAGTCTGTACATTCAACAGAACATATGACCTGTTTACAATTTTTGGGTATGGTTGATATATATATATATATATGAATATGATAAAAGTTGTATATATATATATATATATATATATATATATATATATATAAAACATGGACAAATAAACATTACAGATTTTTCCATCTACGCTTTTTAAGGCCAAATATTGGCTATTTCAATTTTAATATTCAGAGCCTATGACGCGTCTCCTGATTTCCATATTAAAAAAGAAAACAAAGAATCACAATAGAATGTAAGGGCTTGACATTCATCAATGGTAATTAAAGGGTTAAACATATTAATCTATGGTAGAACAACATGGATATAAATATGTGTAAGGACTATGAAAATATATAATGACTTATGTCTAATCAGAGTAGATTAGAAATGAATTGATAGCATATTAAAATTTTGGAACATAAATATATATTCTCATGTGTTAGGGTAAATGGATATAGATAAATTAGATAAAAATATATTATATTATATTTATACATTATTTAAACTCACATTTAATATAATATGATAAATGGATCTAAATTATCAAGTAATCTTAAATCATTTAAAATTATTCTCAATGTTTGAATGTCTATGGGTTTAGTCATCAACATTTAAGCGCACACTTTTTATATTATATTTCACATTTGCTTCAATGTTTATAATAGTTTTGTATATTTATATAAGTATAAGAATAGAATGTATTATATTATATTTTATATTTTTACCTTTTAATTTTATTTTATTAAATATAAAAAATAAAGGTCACTGTAAGTCTTTTAAAATCAATAACATAGTTGAAGGTGTTATCGTTTAGAATATATATTTTCAAAATTTAATTTAGTTAGTACTTAGTCACTTTAAAGATTTTAGTATTGAACATAAATTTCTCTAGAAGTAATGTTTTCACCTAACACTTATTTTAGAAAAACATGGTCATTTTTTAGGTTTATGATCCTTTGAAATTGATTTTAGATGTTTTAAGAAGTTATATTGTAAAAGAAAAAAGAAAATTACAAACCACACATCTCTCATACATAGTGAGATAGAATAATCACACATAGATTTAAACACACACTAGAACATTTATATACCATTTAAATTTACTCACTAAACTTACCTTTAAGTCACCTTAAAGTCGTAAAGGCTTTTATCTTTCAAAAGTAGAACCCCAATGTTAGTGTTAAATTCACATGAGTGAGGAATCTCTATAGGTTGACATTAGGATGTATTTAGTACACATAAGTTTAGCAAGCTACATTAAGATGAATTTGTAAGTGACTTTAGGATAACTTAAGACATTCCATTAGGTTGTTTTTAATAGATGAAATTTGCATGTATTGAGGGATGATGATATGATGTCTTTAGAGTATTTTTGTATTTTTGAAAGTTGACATTGGTGCCTTGTGCACAAATGTGTAACTACCTACACTTATCCTTTACTCACATGCATGGCTTACATGCAACTCATATTAGATTCATTCGAGTTGCACTCCTTGTGCATGCATAAAACTTAAAAAAAAATTAATATAAAGTCTCTTGCACCTAGCATAACACTTGTGCACCACTAAATTGTTATAAAACACTTCACTTCTACACATAGCATCTTACAATTAAAATAACTTATAACACATCATGCATTCTCTAAAAGTATCTTGTCATTACACCACATCCATATGGATTTCTAGATGGTATTTCTTAGTTTTGTGACATGTAATGGAATGCATCATAGTAATTTTACTTCTGTGCACATGGAATAATATCAACCGTTGAATGGGAAAAAGATGAAATTACTAATCATTCTCTTTGTAACTGCTAGTAGTTGT
>JARHVA010002426.1:5000-385000 GCA_037957365.1 Torreya grandis
TAAACATAAAATGGCACAATGATATTTATAATTTTCACTATCAACCCTATACACTAGACCATTTTACAAAAATTGGTAAATGAAAATTATAATTTGAATCACTTTACTAAATTATTATTGGAAATTATTTATTCAAATGATTGTTTTAATGGAAAATTACTTCGATGATTAAATAAAGATGAGGTCCTCACTACATTCTTGTAAATGCATGATAACGAGTGTGATGGGAATTTCAATGGATATACCATGCCTCAAAAAATATTATGATAAGGTTTTTATTGGCATAAAAAGGAATAATAATGTATCTAACATGAAAAATTATGTTTATAATATAAAAAATATAGCAATTTGAATTATTCACCATCACTTGAGTTACAACCGATTTGTTCATTGTGGTCTTTTTCCTTATTAGGTTTTGAATTAATTGGAAAGGTAAAAGTAGTATTTGTTGGTGGACATAAATTCATCATCACATCTACATAATATTATATAAAATGGGTGGAAGTAATTGTACATGATTTTAACATAGAAGATGACATACATAGGTTTCTTATGACTAAATGTTTTTCC
The DNA here is from genome assembly GCA_037957365.1 of Torreya grandis. Classification (NCBI taxonomy): domain Eukaryota; kingdom Viridiplantae; phylum Streptophyta; class Pinopsida; order Cupressales; family Taxaceae; genus Torreya; species Torreya grandis. The sequence continues at coordinate 5,571 of JARHVA010002426.1, forward strand.
CATTATGGCATACGTTCAACTATTATTTTTGATAATGGATAATCATTGAAAAAAAAATGGTAAAATTATTTTATATAAAATACAATACTAAACACACATTTAAATTCACTCATTACCTATAGGGAAATGGCCATATAGAGGCAACCAATAATGAAATTGTCAAAATACTTTACAAAATACTATAATAAAACATCACTCATTAGCACCAACAGATGGTATATGTTTTATGGGCATCCCAAACTAGTGTCTTCACATCTACTAATGATACACCTTAATTTATGGTCTACATTATAGAGGTAATTTTATTAATTGAACTTGATATACCATCTTTATATGTTTCTCTTTAATACATTGTTAAAGATAATAATATCATGAAAAGTTATTGCATCAGTTAGAGTGGTTGAGTGCCAAACACACATAGATTATTAAACACGTACATGTCTATCAAGATAATGAAAAATTAGTAAGTAATAAAAAGGTTTAGCTATATGACTTTGATGTGGATGACCTTGTACAAAAATAAAATCAAAAGGATACCAATAATGAAAAATACAAGAAAGGAAAGATCAAACCAAATTGGTTAGGATCATTCACAGTTATAGAAAAGTTGGGAAAAGGCACATACCACCTTTCCACACTTGAAGGAAAAACTTTAAAAAGTCTATTTAAAAATACACACTTGTGTAAAAATATTACATGATAACTCTTCAAATACTCCAAAAATATAATAATGTTTTCAAAACTCCAAAACTATTTTGAGAATAAAACATGTTCTATTGGATCCTTGGAATCTTTGTGTTAGTTACATGTTGGTGGATGGCATATCAGTTACCCTTACATAGACATGTGTCATTCTTATACATAATTGAGACACATGTATAAATAAATAAATAAATGATCTATTCATATTTTTATATGTTGGTTCTTTTATATACAAATGTCATATGGACATTGGTGGCATCTACCTCTATGATAATGATACTCATAGGTTATATCATTAATAGGAAACTTTACATTATCATGTTTTAAGCTCATATGTACTTACTCATTCCTTTATCCATGATTATATATTTCATAGTGTACATGAAATGTTATGCAACTAACATTTTTTTATAACACATTTGATCCATGGGCTGATATGACATGTGTATGTGGTTTATTTTTCTTTCCTTTCTACACCTCATTGAGTGACTTTCCTTACTATTATCTTTATTTTTGAAATATTTAAATGTGATCCTTTGTTATATGTCTACTTTCATTAACATTTTAACATGTCATTATTTGTTATGTGTATATTTGAATATATCATCCTTAAATTTGTGAACAGTTGACTAAGTCATGTCCATTCGATTGTGTAGCATTTGAACATGTTCCTTATTTATGATCTCCTAGGACCATTTTATGTTCACTTGATTATTATTTTTATCTTTTACTCTTACTATCTAGTTATTCCATCATATTTATCATGTATCTTAGGACTTCATATAATCACATTTTCTATGCACTTCAATGTTACATTTACCTAGACATGTTATCCTATATGATACATTATTCCATTCATAGAATATGTAGTTATATTATAATTTTAAGGTGAAGTGCCTACCAATTCTATTCGTACCTCACCTCAAAGTGGCAAGGGGATATTAGTGGTGTCATGTCATAGAGCTATGTTATCCACATTAGTCATAGTTTTTACATTCAATGGTGCATGCTTTGGAAGAATGTTATTTGTACTTATTTCATATTTGGCATACTAATATTTAGTGCAGGAATGATTTGGAATAATGTTATCCACTATTATTCACATTTTACGTAGTCTTCAAATTTAGTAGGGGCATGTTGTCCACATTGGTGCTTATTTTAGTTTTTAGATTTATCTATATATAAAGGGGGAATACTCTAAAAGCTTGCTATCCTCACTTATTCAGTATTCAACACACATAGATTAATTAGGGAGTGTTTAATAATTATGTCCTCAATAATGGAACTTATTTAAGTTTTCATGTTTCTCCATATATAGTGGAGGAATTGTTTGGAAGCATGTTTTGCACACATAATTTTGTAATCAGTCGAAGCGCATAGTTACATAATATAAATTCATAGCAGTGGTAAAATTATATACATTGGTACCATTATTATACATAATTTTATAAAGAGACATATATAAGGTGCATATGTTATGTTATGTGTGCCTAATATTTCAAAATCTAGATAGATTTAATATTTCAAAACATTCTGAGTGACTATCATCTCCGACCATAATGGACCTCTTCAAAATGTATTGACCCAATCTACTGTAGTAGTTGGTTCATTTTTTTAGGGTTGAGGTGATTAAATAACTCCATCTTCCCAAGTTTTTAGATTTGAATTAATTACATAATCCAACATCACCATTTTTTTAGTGTGCATTGACTTGGTTCACTCACATTTACCAGGTTATAAGTATGATTGGGTTTCATGGTTGAACTAATCTCAGCTATCATTGCAACTAACCATTTCCCTAAGGTTGGGTGTGTGTTCCTTCCAATATTTATCTATCTCATTAGATATATGTAATTTTTATATTTATATATATTTTTCCTAATCTCAATTACATAGCCTTATAATGATACATATTTCAAATTAATATACCAATAGGCAAGGTTATTGCATCGATATGTAGGTTTACTCCTAATCCTTGGTATTTTTATTTCAATCATTTCAAATTATTTAAACATTAGATTATATATTGTAACATGCTCTTAGTTTCATTTTAGTCACCAAAAAATCACTCACATTGGACTCAAGTAAAGGCAAGGTGTTGTATACACATCTAAGTACACATTTCTTCTCTTTTAGACAAATAATATCATTACAATATTAAGGTGGGAATTTAGATGATATTTATGCATTGTATATCACCTTAGTATTTTACACTTGGAAAAATAAAACTTTTATTGTTCCTTAAAGCTATGAACCATTCCCACTTTCAAAATTCATAGATCTACTCTATCTTATGCCCCTTTGCGTATCTATTAGTCTAAAAAATCTTATGTTGATGACCCAAACCTTCTATCTTTCCAAGAATGATTAAAACATGTTTATCTTCAACCTTTACAAGTTATATGTTTGAACATAAATTCGTATTCCTTTGACACTACCATCCTAGGCTAACACCTACATCCACACATGTTTCCTACTCTAATGTAAGTGTCCTATTCAATAAAATCATATAATTTTCAAATGAAACATTTCATAATGGTCAACCTTATTTATTTCATGTGATTTATTTCTCTAAAGGGTTTGATATAAATACAATATCTATCCTAATTCATTCCTCACCAAGAAACTTCTTACCTACTATCTAGGAAACTTACATAAGGAATTCAATGAAGCATTCAAGTGAGCAAATCTTCCCTATTTTCTCCCATTTCAATATCATTCATAGGAAAATCACCTACGCATGTCTTAGGCACTTAAGGATTAACACAAGAGCTATGTTTTACATGTTACAATATATGTAACTATTTTTATTAATTTCTATGTATTACATAATCCAACACATAGGGGAGAACTACAACAGTATGAGGCCCTCCTTGGATTATATCTATATAGGTAGTATTCATTGATATAGGTGTATTTGGGGTTGGATTGACACTATATGCCCACTAACCCATTTTATGTCAAGGTCACATGAATAAGAATAACTAGGGTTTTACAATTTTTATGAGGAGCAATAATCCATGACCCAAATCTGAATCTGCTAGAGTGAAGGTAAAGACAAACCAAAATTCATCTAGGTTGGCACATATTTTTTCATTAGGTATTCCACACAAGACACACACATTAGGTTCACATAGTAGAATCAAAATAACTATCCAATAATGGTGTTAGTGTATACAACTCTAGGGGCACTCAATCCATAATTTTGTGACTATTCTAGAAACCTCTTCCAGTCTGCTTCTTGCTTGTTTGAAATCTATAATTATGTTAGTATCAGCTCCAATAATGTACATTAATTCTTTGTCATTTTCATATCTAGCATGATTTTATTTATTGTTTTTATAATATTTTTGTGTAATGAATTCAACAAATGTTATATCTAAGTTTAGCATCTAATTGTCCTACTATAAAGAGTGTTTATCACCCTTGTGCCTTAGGCTATCTTTATCCTTTTAAAACCTAAATGACCCTAATTTAGATTCTTAAGGTTAACTATGACCACCTATTTTAATATATATTTCAAAAAACCTTTAATTTTTTTTAACTCATACAAATAAATCATCATGCTAACATATAAAAATAAGGTGATGTCAAGAAGAGGACATTATAAGGGGAACATAAAATTAATATATCTATGGTTTTCCTAAATTTAACTATAATTAAAAAATACATATGCTAAACATGGGCAATTAGTGGATACAAAAAACCAATCATTATGTCTAACATCCATTAAACATTAATGAAAATACATATTCCAAACTAAGAGACAAGTGCATTATCTAGGACTTAACATCAACTCAAATGCCTTATTTGAATTTATAGATTCAAGGGTTCAATCCTTGAAAATATTTGTTAGGTATATTTTTTTTGTTAAAATGATGGAATGTGTATTTATAGATTTGTATATGATGGGATTATTTACATTATGGAATACTGATGTATGGAACAAGTAGTACATGTAAAACAAACAAACAAACAAACAAGCAACAAACAAACTCAAATGTATTTATAAATTAAAACAAATAATAATGGGTTTTTTATCCTTGAAATTTATTGTGTATTATACTAAAACAAATTTGTAAGATTTACCACCATGCATATCATCACTGTTTATTTTAAGAGTCCAAGTTGGAAACCCCCTTAGATTTGTTTAGGTGAATCTAATTTGTAGCCTTGGTAAATCTAAGCTTTTTTGGGAAAAATATTTTCCTTTTTAAGTTTTATATGGTTGAAGCATAATATTGTGTCCCATTAGTACATAAGGGCTAAAAAAAATTGAAAATGTGAACATTTCTCAAATTATATAGACATTAGTGACTTAACCATATTAAATGTGAAAACAATGTAAACTAATGAAATGTTTCAATTTAAGTGTAGATTACATTTACTATTTTTTTTTAAAAATAAAAAATAGATTTTTTAATACCTAATTACATAGCGTGTATGTTTCATGTACAAAACATATTATTGAGTACTTGATTTCTCCTCATAGTTTTATCAAAACCTAATATTTTATACAGAATTTTCATATAGAGGTCTTAGAAACTTGGATGTAGTTCAATATTATTTTTTTGTTAAAAAAAAATTAATTAATTTTTTAATGATCAAGGCAATGAATATCAATGAATATGGCTTCTGCTCATGAAATTTTTTTATATATGTAAAAATAGACTATTTTTTTCACCATTGGAACAAGGACATTAAATTGGAGAGCATTGATATTTTTCTAAATTTTTTGGCCATATCCTCCTATTTTTCCCAGTGACTCAAACATATTGTACTTTGTTTTATAAATAAATATTTTACTAAATAAATCAAAATAAATATTAAATATTAATAAAATTTATAAAAAAAATCATATTATTCGAAAGCTCATAAAAAGACTTATTTATATGTAAAGCCACATGTTTTCATTTTATTTTTTCATCCTAATACATGGCATCTAAAGTGGCAATTTTAGGCTAATGGTAGATTTCCACTTCAATGGGTGAGAATTTGATGTGACATAGGGTTTGAATGAAGGTGGTTCATTAGAACCCCCTTCATTTGACCCCCCTGATCAAATAATTTCATTGGCCGGTTCATTTAAATTAATCAAAAATTAATAGAAAACCATTGATCCCCTTCATTTGAATGGGGTTTGTTCAAAGGGGGTTAGTTTCAACTCCTTTCATTTGAACCCATTTAAAAAATTACATTTGAGGGTTAAAATTAAGGGGGTTTGAATGAACCCCATTTAAATGAAGAGGGTTTGTTTGAACCCTATTTTGTTTAGGTTTGCATGCAGTTGGCTACCATGTGGGACTCACTTATGTTGTATAGCCACCATAAAAATGCCCTTTAGAATGCTTAGTTCAAGTCTGATGATATCACCCACCAGAATGGTATTAGGTGATAATATATTATTAGGTGATAACATGCTACCTCTTAACACCATGTTGTCAGGTAGTAACATGGTACCTAATTGTAGCATGTTGTTAGGTAGCACCATTTTATCGATTGACACCATGCTACTGGGTGAAGCCATGTTGTTAGTTGGCACCATGTTATTGATAAATTATATGGTGCTAGGCTAAAACATGCCACTAACTGAAAACATGTTTCTACCACTTGATAGTATGGTTATATGCAATACCATATAAATACCCAACAACATGTTGGCACCTAGCACCATGTTTCCACCCAGGCCTAACAACACCAATACATGATTGGTTATCATTAGTCACATGAACTAGTCACCTTCATTTCCTTAATAATATCTAAAATATAAATACCCCCATGGCCCTCATTTTCACACTTTATTCTCAAGTGTTTATTATCGCACTTTTTTTTAATATTTAAAAAAATAACAACTCTTAATAGAAATGGCTTCAAAGTCCACAGAAGTAGGTGTAATTGACAATAACATTTACAAGAATTTATTGTGTTCAGACTTCCTCTGGTTGGTTTTTTAACCTGTGACATATGTAGATTGGACAGCTACATGAAAATTTTGAGGCCTGATGGATGTGCATTAATATGAAACCATGACCAATAATAACCTACACGGTTCTCTAATTTCTTGTTACTTATATACCAAGAACCATTTTCATTTGAATTTTAACATGAAATTATTATCTTTTATATCTTTTCACTTAGATATACATAATTTAATAGACCTTAAACATTACTAGTATAAATCTTGTTAAAAAAAATTGTTATTTGATGAATATAAAAAATATTTGGAGTTTGTCTAGAACCAGGCCATCAACCCATCTGGTAAGTGGTAAATTTGTTATTTTTATTTAGATTTTTTTAATTATTCTTGAAACATTATTATTACTTAGTTTGATGTATTAATTTCATATTTTTTTCTTTCATTAAAGATAGTTAGATCAGAAAGGGGATGCAAGTGGAATAATTATCCAATCCATTTCTGAAATCTATTATGTGTTTTTTCAATCCAGAATTGTTTTACAAGACTAGGGGACATCCCTTATAAGATATTTACTATATTCTTCATTCTCTACTGTGGGTAAAATATGCCTGGTGCTTGAATATATTAAGTTGGACTAGGTCTGAGTTGAATCATGATTTTTCAAATGAGACTTCCACCATTTCTTTCTCCAATTATATTATGTCCTTGTATTATAAGGCTTTATATGATATACAAGAAACAACAATTCCCACTTCCCTCTATACAAAAAATGATAGCTAATTATTTGTCTATCTAGGAACATGAAGTAAGTTTAAGTTTCAAATTAATCAGCTCTATTGATTTCTAATTATTTAAATTGTGACATTTCTTGGCTTGTTACAGATGAGAATTCATATAAATAGCATAAGAAAACATATGTCATCAAAAGGTCATCATGATCTTGAGGACTTTGGCAATACCGAGACCATGAAGTCTTCGTTTAACTCATTCTAAATTTTTGAATGCCACTTCCAGGTTATCCTCCAAAATTTATATGATTAGTTACTTATTGTATTATTTAACAAAAAAATTATTTTTCATATTAATTTATTAATTTTTTTTAGTGGAATATTGAACCGTTACCATTGAGGATTATTCCCAATAAAGCACTTAATGTTTGCCACCTTGCATCATTTTTTGTTATTTAAATGAAGATTCTACTATTGGATAATTTATTAACTGGAAATATGTTCATTTTTTAATTGAAACCACCAATATCACTCCAACTAGGACAAATTGAATAGAAGAAGAAATCTACCCAACACATAATAATTGTTTCATTTAAAAATTGCATTAATTTATGTTTCATAATTTAACATTTTTGAATAAATTTTATTTTTCAGGTTACACTACATCTTTGAGGATAAGTATTCCACCACACCCACCACCCATCCAAATAGGGAGAAGAGGGAATAATATCTAACTCCATACATAGAGAAGAGGAACCCTATAAATTTTATTGTCTGAATACCCAAATTTCTCTATTGGTGGTGTTTCTAGTGAATAGGGACTTACATGTTTGTAGCATATTGATCTTGATGAAGAGTATATCAGGTTTGAAAGTGGGTCCTTGAGTGCTGTTGAATTTAATCTACGTGATTTTAATAAATTTTCTAATGTACATGTAATAAAAGTGCCTTCTACCTCTTCCCTATCTACACCACCCTACACTTCTAATTTAAACATGTGTAATGGTTCTATAGCTTATTTTTCATTAGATAATTTAGTTTCAAAAAATATACTTCCTAATTTGAAAGAGGGTGATATTGATGAGTTTAATATTTTAAAATAATGGGAGATAAGGGGAAAAAAAATTGATCAATGAAATCAATGCCTATTTTCACAATCACTCCCAAAGAGTTAATTTGCTTTTGCTTGTTCAAAATAAACAATGAAAGATTATGCTTTATTCAATCAAGTTCAAACTGAGTTAATTTATAGTAATAATGTTTATAATGATAATGTTTTGAGAATTATGATAACATGTTATAAAACTTAAATCCAGAAGCCCAAGCCTATTTTAATAAATGGGTTAGATATATAAATTTTGTTATCATTGCCCAAGCAGAGAAGGAAAAAGCTTTGGTAAATTTTCATTGTTTCTAACATGTATTCTTGTTATTATAATTTTTTGTACTTGAGTCTTATATATTATTTGTAAATAATAGGTAAAATTAAAAAATTGAATGAAGAAGCACAACTTCTTATTTATAATTTTTAAAATGATCGTAAAAGTATAAATTTAACTATTACATTCAAGGAAAAGCTTGCTATATTAAATAAACAAAACAACACTTTGAATAAAATTATTAAAGAGTATGGGATGGATCTAGATATTTTATTGAAGTATAAATAAATGCATATTCAAGTATTCTTTTAGTTGGAGATGCAACAAATGAGGAGACAAAAAATGTTTCAAATACCAATTCTATTGTAGAGGATCCTCTTAAGGAAGGAATTATTAGGGAGGGCACAAAAGTAGGTCAAGAGAGCAAGGTTTATGTGGAGGGTAGTGGCACATAAAAATTAGGTGGAGAAGATGTTGGAGGAAGATGTTAATTTAAAAAAAAATTATAGTGTTCAAACTAAATGATTTATATTCAACACAGTTTATTATGTTCGAAAACACTTATTTTATTGAAAATTATACATGTCAATGGCAAATGATATATGTTTCACGTTACATTTGAAATACTCCTAGTTTGAAATTTAATGATTTTAAATGCGTTGTGGTTAGGCTTAGTTAGATTTAAATATTCAATGTTTATATTGTTATAGTAGTTGTACTATTTCAAAATGTCTTGGTTAAATGTATTGTTTAAATATTCTTTAGTCTTAAATATTCTGTATGCAATGTTTAGAATGACTGATAACTATTAAACACATATTTTAAGATATATTATGGTATAGATTGTAAATATTTTATAGTATTTAATTAATACTTTGGTATTTAATTAATTAATACTTTGAATTTTAAATGTATTATTTAAATAGTTATTAATTTATAGGGGTAAAGATATAATATTTGTTACACTATGTTTGAAAGACTTTTAGTTTACAACTTTATAATTATAAATGTGTTGTGGTCATCATAAACATTAGCAACTACACTTAAATATTTAATGGTTATAGAAGTTGTAATATTTTAAAGACAGAGAATTATAATAGGATAAATAATAAAGTTCTTAATTCTAGTCTATTGAGGAAGTATTGCTATATTTTTAACTATCAAAGTTTCATAATTTTTTATGTGAAAGTGAAGACATCCATTATAATTGATTCTCAATAAATTAATAGAGTTTTAGAATATTTCAATTAGTTTACATTCACTAAATATATTACACAATTTGAAATATTTGAGGATGAAAAAAAATATGAAATATTTGAGCATGAAAAAATATGAAATGTTTTAGAAAATATTAATTGTTATACTTATCAAACTAAAACCTAGGTAGCTAAAACAATCCTCAAGAAACATGTTCATCATTAGATAGAAGATAGACTATAGAACTAAGTTGACTAGGTTGACCTAGTTAGCTATAGGGTTGAAGTTTTAAAGACTACTAACTTGTGAAAAATAGAATTGAAAGAAATATTGAAATGATAGAGAGAGAAAATAAGGGAACCTTGATGGGGTTGAGGATGGTTAAGATTGAAAATTTTATGCCAAAATATCCTTATTTGTTACTTTCAAATTATTCAAACTAGGTCAACTGGCTTGACCAAGATCTATAAAACCTTATATGCTGACGAAGAATAAGGAATAGGGTCAACTTGTTCGATAGTGTTTGTTGACATGTATGTTGGAAGAAAGGATTAATAGATAAATTCAACCTATTTGATAGTGTATTCTAATATAAAATTGAAGAAGAGTATTATTTTGGCTTATTTAACCTAGTAACTTATAACTGATAAAAACCTACATAGACAAAATAGAGTCATTTTAAAGTGGCTATGTTAAATCTACACACAAAAAGTTAGAACTATATCGATTGGTTTGATACAGTAATGTAAATATGGAAAACTATAATAAAATGATAAAAATTATAGCATGAGTGAAAACTTTCAAGGGTTAGATTCATGTCGAATTCATTAGAATGTATGCAATGGGAAATGTAATAGATCTATAAATCAATCCTAGCTCAAAGAAGATAAATCCTGCTTACACTTTTGATTATGGATACATTAGATATTCAAGGTCATGACCAATATGGATCCATTATATCTAGCCAATGGATTTATTACCATAACAAATTCACTAAGGAGGGTTCCATAGCCTCCAGTCAAGCAAAACTATGTAATAACCCTAACTAAGTCCTATGTTTTCATATTCAATAAACTAATAACAAGTAAAGTAAAATCTAATCTAGTGTTCACCAAAGCTTGTGGCATAAAGTGGGGGTAATAAACATTAAAACTAAACATGAATAGAAGACATATACTCACGTCAATGTATATAAAATCCTAATACATGGGAGATAAGTACAAATGCATATTTATCTACTCTTACAAAGGAGGAACAAAGTTAAGAATACTTACCTTTGAAGACAAACCCACTGAGCCTTAATATCTCCCTTAGCCAAGGTGATTCATAAGAGGTTGTTGTGGTATATAAGGATGATAGGGATAAATCATCTCTAGGCTACACAACCTATCAATGCATCCCAAATACTTCTATTTATATTTATATTTATAAAGAAAGTATGAAACCCTAAGCCATTCTCCTCAAGTAGAATGGTGGATAATTAGATGCACAATATATATATATATATATATATATATATATCTTCTTCTTCTCTTTTTTTATAAATGATGTAATGGATGTGTTTATATAGGCAAATCTAACCCTAATCCTTTCTAAAATTTTAGGCCAACAAGGTTGACCTAATCGACCTTATATCATTATTGACAAAAAAAATTAGGTCTTGGTCTAGGTTAGTCAGGGGTAGACCTAGACCCTAAATAAGTTTTCTCAATTAGAGTACAAGGTTGATGGGGCTAAAAATATAACATAAACTATCAAAAAGGATTTTAGGCTAAGCAAGGGATAATGAAGGTGGAAAATGACTAGATGAGGGAGTAAAATTTGAGGCAAAGCTTAGTGGAATGTTTTTAGGATATGGTTGTGTAGATAATAAGTGGTATTTAAGGACAACAATCCTGTGAAACACCAATGGTCTACCCACCCCTTCCCATTGCATTCTTAAGGCATGCACTTAGAGAGATTGAGACTCGATGGGTTCCTGCAAGATATAAAGCATTAGTAATTGATAAAGTTTGAAAATATTATGTGTATACACTTGGTGCTTATTGGACCACCGAAGATAACTTTAGAATTTGATGAAAATACTAACAAGCTAAAAAGGGTCAAAAAATGGAAAATGATAAGTGCTAGTAAATAAATTTAATTTATAAGAGAATAATAATTATTTAGCTTGATAAATAAGATGAAAACTTAACCTATCAAATATGATGAGTTTGAAGAAGACCCCATATATGTGGTATATTCCACAAGGGAAGTGCTAAAGAAAATATTTTTTGGCCTCCAACAGGGAAATAAGAAGTTGGAGTCTTAGCCTACGATTGAAGCCCCAGAGGATATTCTATAATAAGTACATAACTATGCTTAGTTGGTGTATGATTTGGTGTATTCAATCTATATAACATGACCAAAGTCATAACCATAGTGGAACAAGGTGGTGGAGTTTCATGAGACCTTAAATAAATTAGATTCCAAATTGTACATAATAGAAAAAATAGTTTTAGAATATTCATACCCATAGTTAAATTTATTGACACTCTAAAATATCATTTTGGCTCAGAGTTATGTGAACAGTACAAGAGATGGTCTTATAGAGTGACACCTAGCAATTAAAGAGCTAGTTAAATAACTAGTTATTCAAGAACACCAAACCAAAGAATTACTTGGAGACGTATGCATCTCTCTTATATATACTTAACAATGGTAGATAATCAATAAAAAATTCTTTGACACCTTACTTCAAACCTTTATTAACCATTATTAACAATGGTTGATCCAAAAGAGATAAGGGAGACGTAGTAGGTTTGGGTAATCTCCAAAGTGGAGTTGAAAGCTACATATCTTGCATGCTATAATTAGACACCTTGTAGCTGGTGCAATGTGTATATGATGTATTTTAGGTAGGGATTCCACCTACTTTCTTTAGGTGGAGATGTAACCAGTGTTTTATTTATGCATTGTCATAGTACAAGATGAAATGATGTGATGCAAGTCCTTAGAGAAAAAATAAATCCCTCATAGGTGTGCCTAGACTTGAAATGAAATTGAATATTAGGATGTTGAATATGATACTTAATTTTTAGGATGCTCATAGACCATTTGTATATATAATATTCTCATATCTAAACTAAGGACTAATTGACGTACAAAATCTAACCAAAAAAAGAGGCAAAAGACCAAAAAACCAAATCCAAACATCAAAAATATAACAACAAATGCCACTATTTTTTTCTATTTTTTAGTTTCTAACATAGTTGGAACCAAACCACACACCCCAACATTGATGAAAATCTATCTGACACAAACATGCCTAACACAATTATTTCATGCTCATAAAAAAAAATTAAAATGTGATTACAAATATTGAGTATATTTTTTAGTCTAACTTTTTAGGCAAATCCAAATAATGCAAAGTTAATGCATCCAACATGGATACCATTTTTGCTAAAAAAAAATTTATATTCCCATGTTAAAAAATATATTTTGTGTCATCGAGGTTGACAAAAGTCATGTTAAAAAATCATTTACATCAAAGACAATAAAAATAATTTGGGCAAAAAATATGCAATTTTGATGCCAATATTAATGTTAAATCATCAAAGTTTATTAGTGTGACATGCCTTAATGCGAGAGACTCTCCTTTGAATTTATTTTCTTTGAGTTCATTTTTCTCAATTTTTTTTAAGTGCTTTTATGATTATTGAATTAATTAAGTTAGAGGCTTATACATTGGGCAAATCCCCAAGATTCATCTCATATGAGACAAGAAATGGAATATGTTTTGGCATCCATATGACGTCACTTTGGTTGAGTGGTTAAAGCATGTGCCTACTAAGTATATGGGGTTTCTTGTGAGAGTTTGAATCCCTCAAGATATGGTTTTAATTTATGAAAAGTGATTTTTTTGTGCGCAACAAGTAATAGTATATATGTTTAGCATGTTCTTTATATAACTATCATGAATTTTTATGTGTAAATTCATGCCCTAGTAAAACACTTTGATTGTAAATCATGCATTTTTTTTCTTTCATGATCAAGACTGATTAAGTTGTACTCAAGTGTGATTATTCTTCTCTGTAAATCATATTTTTTTGTCTAAAAATCACTTTCCACCCTAAATACAACAAAAAACACAAACCTTGTGATTGAAAATCATGGTTGGGACACTCTACCCTTAATCAATGTTGTTTCGTTAATGAAAATGGATGGCGTGATGGATGGTGCTTTTATCCTTCGTGACCTATTGTAAATTACAATTATATCTTTGTTATTACTTTTCCATGATGATCTTCATTGTGATAAATGCCATGAAATTTCAACTCAAAAATAATCCAAAAATTATTCTTCTACGTCATTCTCCTTCTGCTATTGGAGTGTAAAACTGCCTTCATTTTGATGATCCTAGTCTACAAATCTTGAATTTTTTATTTACACCTTATTTTTAGATCATTACTTATTTTGATATGACATTATAAACACCTTAAAATCTATAATTTGTACCTTAGCAAACTACTTAGGGCTACCTCGTACCTCAAACCTCTTCTTTGTCTTTTTTAAAGATTGTACTTAATTAATGTTTCATTGAACTTTAGTAATTTGTTATTAGTACCCTTCTCTTAGGGATTTTTTGAATATTGGCTTTGATACCAATGTTATCAAATATGAAAATTGAAATAATAAATAGAAATGGAAGGCATATGACACACATGCATGCTTATGTATGTCTATATTTTATTAAGCAAAAAGTAGTTACATTCAATTGGGAAGGTTGATATTTTACCATTAGTTGTTATTTTTTTTTTTAATTGCATGATTAATTTAGAGGTCACATTAATTTTTCCTCCCTCATTTCAGATTCAATGTGAATGGAACAAATCATCAGGTCTTGTGGTAGTCAACCATATTAAATAATTAATGTTTATGAGGTTTTTTCTAAAAGATTGTGTATGTAAATTAAATATTTAGATAGATAAATGTAATAATAATACAATACTATGTTATAGATACAATAACCCTGTAATTTTATATATGATAATATTTATTTTATGTTATCTATTAGGTCTTATATATAATAATATGTATATTATATTATATATTAGGTAGAGAAAAAACTTTAACAATCTTTGTCTATAATGCAGACTTGATTTTTTTAATTTGTATTCTAAATTGATGAGGATTAGATTTAGGACAAATATAACCAAAAGTTTCTTAAGTTATTTCAGGGGAATTTGCACCTGTTGCTCGCAACTATCGCAATCACTTTGAATCATAGGAGAAATCAATTTAGGGTTGCAAAGGATGAAGCCAATATTTGCATATGGAAAAATAAATTGCCATATTGACCAATTTGACCAACATAATGGTGATTCACATTACTATTAGTATTATTGGCATTACCTGATAAAGAAGGTGAATATGCATTCATAGAGCAGCGATGATGATAAAGCAGGGTTTCTTCTAGTTTTTCCTTAATTTATTTAATAGGCTTTATCCCTATTTTGGCTAAGTCTTCTGGGTGGTGTCAGTTACTTGTAGCATTCTGTTGCTTTAAGAATATTTTTTTAAACCAATTTATTACTTTCTAAACTTTATTATCCACGTGCTTTTAGTCGTGTTAAATGGTTTTTTATTTTTACACTTGGCATGCTCCCTTAAAGTACATAGAGATGCAAAAAGGATAGATGGGTGGTGTCAAGGGAAGTGACCTGAGTAGTTAACACATTGGTAGGCAACCAAAATAATAAATAAAACATAAATATATATATATATATATATATATATATATATTACCATAACAAGAAGCTTATAAAGGGATAGGTGATTGTATGTGCTAAAGGAAGTTATTAAATGTTGAAGTTTAGATTTATTATTTAAAATGTTATTACATCCTTGAAAGGCTAAAAATTGTGAAGTTTAGTATAACTAATGGCACCCATCATCATCATAGGCATACCACGTGCCTCGTGGATTCACTCCAATAGTAAATATTATTATTGTTAATTTTATAAAATAATTTTGGGAGGCACGTAAATAAGGTGGATTCCACCTACTACGATGCTCTCTTAGGATGATTTCTTATATCAAAACATTGTTGTTGTAGTAAATAAATCTTCAAGATGTGAAACAAATCTAAAAATAGCCTACCACAATATATCACATAAAGAAAAATGCATTCAAAGAATGAAAATAAATATAATTACCAAAAAAAATCAAATCATCTACTTTTCCTTGCATGTGGACATTTTGGGAATGGCTTCACTATCCAAGAAAATGACATGAAGGAAAAAGAAATGGAAACTGGCCAGAAAATAGAATATTCTAGGCAACTAAATTCATCATGACTATGAGCTATGAAAATCCAAGATGATTTAATTGAATCCAGGAAACAAGAGACAAAAAATATATAATATATTACAATTAAAAAATATAATATTAAAATAAAAATATATAATATAATATAATATATTAAAATAAAACACTTCCTCTAATTCCTTCGACTTCCTTTGCACCTTTGGGACAACTGCTAGTTTATATTTTCTTACTTGTTGAGACAGTAACGTGCACACATTTTCATATACATGGTCACACACTTGCACATAGATAGAGACACGAGTCAATTTATTTTCCGTATGAGGTATTAATTATCAGAGTTGTTGCCAGAATTTGGATAACGTGAGTGCAATGGAGACATGATCACACAAGATGAACAAGTGCACACCACAAGATGCTAAAGCAATTTGAAAATAAGAAGATAAATTGCATTAAAAAAAATGGAGAAAACCAAAATCTGATTAACATGAAATGGCTAAAATGAAGAATGTATACATATAGGAGAGCTAGTAAGTAACTCCTCCACAAATGGTGGTCAAAGCACCCCAAGAATAGACTCCTCCACAAAAGGTGGTCAAAGCACCCCAAGAATAGACTCCTCCAAAAAAAATGGTGACAAGGTGCCAAGAATAGAGAAGTAACTCCCACACCCGGAGTAGCTGATCAAAAGAGTCACTTATGACACCTTATGACACAAATATGACACACAATCTCCGCATAAGCTAGCCTATCCCACGAATGTAGGAAAACTCCATGTATGCACAAATATATAATATTCCCTAATTAATAAATAGGGAAAAATAAAAACCTACACTAATACCCCCCATAAGCACAGCTTAGGTGGGCAGTGTGGAAATAAAAAATGGGTCCCAGCAACTAGGCCTGATGAGGTACCCATGTACAAATACAATCTCCAATAAGATAGATAAAATGAGAAAACCCATAGAAAAAAATGCCCCCCCCCAAAAGAGAGACAAAAGAAAGAAGAGGCTAGAAGGCCCCCCTGAAGATGATGCTGCTACAGATGTGGACTACACCCCAAGAAGAGCTCGTAAATGAATGAACTTACTCTCATTGAAAGGTCTGGTAAAGATGTTTGCAACCTACTCTGAAGATTGGAAAAATATCAATTCAATGACCTGACTATGAATGAGTTCTCGAATGAAATGCATGTGAATCTCTATGTGCTTGGTCTACTGGTGCTGAACTGGATTCTTGCAAATTTGAATGGTACTCTAGTTGTCACAATAAATGATGGTGGGCTGCCTGATAGAAATGCCAAACTCAAAAAGAATCCCCTGAAGCCAAATAGCCTCAGTAGCTGCATTAATAGCTCCCCTATACTCTGCCTCTATGGATGATATAGCAATAGCATTCTGCTTCTTGCTAGACCAACTGATAGGACCAGAACCCAGAGAGAAACTATAATCAGAAGTGGACTTGCGAGTCTATGAATCACCAACCCAGTCTGAATTGATATATCCAACCAAGTCAACCTCTATGCCAAATCTGTAATGAATCACATATCTAAGTGAACCCTGTATGTAATGCAAGATCCTCTTAGCTACTTTCTAATGCAACTCATGGGGTTCTTACATGAATCTGGAGACAAGTCCCACTGAATATGATATCAAGCCTAGTGTGAGTCAAGTAGATGAGACTGCCAACAAGTTGTCAATACCGAGTGGCATCAAACAATGGTGATGAACAATCAGCCTCAAGCTTGACTCTTGATAAAAATGGAGTCAGAGATGGCTTACAATTAGCCATGTAAAACTGATCCAATAAGTCGAGAGCATACTTAGGCTGTGCAAGAGAAATCCCTGAATCTGACTGTGAGATCTCGATGCCAAGGAAGTAGTGCAACAAACCCAAGTCTATCATGTCAAATCTATCTTGGAGAGATGCCTTCACTGCTGCAATAGTTGATGAAGAACTCTCGATGATCAAAAGGTCATCAACATATAGAATCAAAATCAAGAGCGAATCATCCTACCACAATAAGTAGACATTAGGATCAGAATGACACCTAGTGAAACTTGATGTGAGAAGGAAGGAATCCATCTTGGCATACCAAGCTTGAGGGGCCTGTTTGAGGCCATAGATAGATTTCTTAAGTCTACATACTAAGGAAGAATCCTGAACAAATCTTGGTAGTTGCTCCATGTAGATCTCCTCCTCAAGGTCTCTGTGAAGAAAGGCACTCTTCACATCCATCTAATGCACATCCCAATAATGTGTTACGGTAATAGCCAAGGTGAGTTGGATAGAAGTCATCTTTGTAATGGATGCAAATGTCTCTGAGTAGTCAATGCCTACCACTTGTGAAAAACCTTTGGTGACCAATCATGCCTTATACTTATCAACTGACCCATCTACTGCAAACTTGGTCTGATATATCCACCTACATCAAACCATCTTTCTTCCCTTAGGAAGTGAAGTCAAATCCCAAGTGTGATTTTTGATTAAAGAAGAATATTCTTCCTCCATAGCACTATCCCACTCAGGTACCCCTGATGCCTCTCGAAAAGTCTGTGGATCTGAAACTGAATCAAAGAAGGCATGCAAATCTCTGAAAATCCCCCTACGATGTTTGTCATCTGTGGGGTCTCCTGCCCAAGTGTCAGCACTCTCAAGTGTTTGTCTGGCCCAAAGTAGCCCAAAAGTGGGTGAGTCAGGTGCTAACTCCTCATCCTCTGACTGACTAGAGGTGGATGACACTGCATCATTGTCCTCATTGTCTAAACTTGAAGAAGAAGAAGATGTCTCTAGCTCAAGAACCTGTTGTGACTGATCTGAATTTGATGAGGAATCATCATGAAGAAGTAGATCCGATGAGGGAGAAGAAGTGTCAAGTGTTGAGTCTCTAGGACTCTCCTGAAAATGAACACTTCTCTCGATGAACAACTCATGAGTGATGGGATCTAGAAGGCGATATCCCTTAATACAATTCAGATATCCTATAAAAATGTAAGGCTTGGACTGACATTCCATAGCTTTGTGTTTCTTCTTTAGAATGTGGGCCATGGCTAGGGATCTGAAAACTCTAAGGTGCTCAAGGTAGCGGTAGTTAAGGTGGCCGAACTGCTCATGCCATAATTTTCTAACTCCATCTGAATGAGTCAGCAATGCTATCGAAGAAGAATCTGATGCAAAATGTGAGGTGTATAACTTAGCTTGGTGATTTTCCCTACCCACTGCCACTGTAGTATCACTATGCAACTCCCTGATAGACACTGAATCTGGTGAAAACTCAACTCTCATGCCCCGACCAATGTGAGTGATTTGGTACACTGATAAGAGATTAGTTAAAAGAGAAAGAACACTTAGAACATTATTGAATGTTCCTCCTTCCATTTCAACTGACCCTCTCCTTGCAACGAAAACTGATGTGTCATCACCCAAACTAATTGAAGTCATATTACAAGGTTCTAAAGATGAAAACTCAACTAGTGAAGCACCCATGTGGTGAAAAGCACCTGAATCAATGACCCATGATGATGTAGAAGCTGCAATTGATACAAGGGCCTTGCCCTTTTCTTTCTCCTTACCCTTGCCTTTTGCCTTAGTAGAATCTTGGGTAGATGAATTCTGCTTGATGGACTCAGGAACACCTATGTTGTTCTTCTCTAGAAGATGAGTAAGGTGATCTATTTATTTCTTCATGCATTTGTGTTCATCATGCCCTGTCTTTTTACAATAGGCACACTTAACCTTCTCCTTCTTAGTTTTAGCATTGGAAGAGGAAGTCTCAGTGTTGTTTTTGGCAAGATTAGTGTTTTCTTTCTTCTTCTCCTGGTCCTTGTTTTTTTTCTTCTCCTTTGTTGAAGTCTTATCCTTACCATTTCCAGCTATCAAAGCTTGGGGTTGAGTATACTTCATTTCGCTCATTTGAATTAGCTTATCTTACTCCTTAGTCAAGTCGGTAATGAATGAATCCAAAGAAGGCATTTTCCATGTAGTGCCAAGGGCACTTTTTATGGCATGGAAAGTGGTGACAAAGACTGAATAGCCTGGACCTAACTTTGCGAGAATAGAAAGAATGAGTTGATCATCTTTCTTCTCTATCCCACATTCTTTCATTTGTAATCTAAGGGTCTTAAACTTAGTGAAGTCCTGTAGGGTGTCAAAGTTACTAGGACTTAGACTTATGAGTTCATTTTTGAGCTCATGACCTCTCATCTCATCAAGCTTCCCAAACAACTTTTCTAAGGTGTCCCATATATCATTAGGAGTTTGGGAGGATTATAAGTGGAAGAGAAGTTCTAGAAACATAGACAAGCTCAGTAACCTAAAGGCTTCATCACTACGGTTGTACCACTGAACCTTTTTAGCATCTATGTTGGGTTCTACTTCTGTACCCATGGTGATCCTATACAACCCTTTGCTTCTAAGAATGATTGACATTTTGACTTTTCATTCATGATAGTTGAAGAGTGTTAGGGGTTTAGGTTGAAAATAATCCATTTTTAACTGAATTTAGGTGAAGTTGAGTTGATTGCAAGTTGTGAATTTAAGCAAAAAGGAGAATGAAAGCAAGTTGTGAAAATCAATCACACCCCCCCCAAAATGTTGATCCCCCCCCAAATATGCAAGTGCACACTCAAAAGATGTTAGACTTAGTCAAAAATGCATCTTAGAGTAATCAGTGCAAGACTTAAGCAAATAGGACATTGGACTCAGCCAAAAATGCGTCCCGAGAGACCCAAATTTTTGGCACTTTATAAACTAGTGAATTTTTTACAAATAATAAGTCTACGCTGTGGAAAATTGAATTACAAACACTTTTGAAAAAAATGGCACCCAAAACCGAGCTACCATTTGCAAGATTTTAAAGTTATAATTTTCTCGTAAACTAGTGTTTTTGAAAAAAAAACACTAAAGCATTAAAAAAATGCCAATTATAGGGAGATAAAGTCACCTTCCAACCACTCATTAGATTCAGCACAGAATGAGGAATCTAAATGAGGTTTGTGTGAGGGGGAATTGGCCTCCTACCAACCTGGGCCTCACCCTTCGTCTTCGACTGAAAATCCTCAAAATACAAAACTGTCTAATAAATTAAATACTCAGTCAAATTGACTGATTTTTGTTTTAACAAGTCAAATTTAACTAAAAATATTAAATCAAAGATAGAATTTAAGGATTGCAAGTGTCCAAGGGATGCCAAATAGGATGCCAAGTAGGAAGGGGCGTCCAAAAATGCACAGTCCAGAATTTTAACTTAGAAAAGACACAAAAATTAAATGCAGCCCTGTTGAAACCGTAGGGCCTGATGTGTGGCAGAATTGAAGCTCAAAAAATAGCCGCATAAGCTGGAAAGATAACAGCATACACAACAGGAAGTGGCGTTCCAAAAGGAGGGCGCAAATCTGAATTTTTTTTGCAAAAGTCAACAAAAAAAAGACAGCATACCTATCGTATGGCCTAAAAACTAAAAAAAATGCTGATGCTGAAGCTTGGCGTGGCAGAAATGAATGCCAAAGGCTAGGCGCTGCAAAAAAAAAACTTGCAAAATAGAAACCAGTCAAAAAAGGACGCCGTACGGCCTGCTGAAGTGGCCTTGCTGCTGCTTGGTGTGCAAAATTAACTGCTGACTCAGATGAGTGCTACTCCTCCCTCTGCGCTAAGTGCTCAATAATGGTGCCCAAGCTAACTGTTGAACCAGCAAAGACACCCAAATGCAAGGATCTCCAAGAAAACTACCCAGAATTTATATATATTTTTTTTAATTTTTGATCAAATCTAAAAATAAGAAAATGAACTCCACTCCTCTTGACTTCAAAAAAATGCTAAAAGCATAATCACACACAAGATTACCGGGTAGGCTCTGATATCATATCGGAGTTGTTGCCAGAATCCGGATAACACGAGTGCAATAGAGACATGATCACACAAGATGAACAAGTGCACACCACAAGATGCTAAAGCAATTTAAAAATAAGAAGATAAATTGCATAAGACAAAATAGAGAAAACCAAAATTTGATTAACATGAAATGGCCAAAATGAAGAATACATATAGGAGAGCTAGTAAGTAACTCCTCCACAAATGGTGGTCAAAGCACCCCAAGAATAGACTCCTCCACAAAAGGTGGTCAAATCACCCCAAGAATAGACTCCTCCAAAAAAGGTTGTGACAAGGTGCCAAGAATAGAGAAGTAACTCCCATACCCAGAATAACTGGTCAAAGGAGTCACTTATGACATTCTTATGACACCTTATGACACAAATATGACACACAATCTCCACATAAGCTAGCCTATCCCACGAATGTAGGAAAACTCCATGTATGCACAAATATATAATATTTCCTAATTAATAAATAAGGAAAAATAAAAACCTACACTAATATTAATTTTATTGGTAAGATAATTTTAGAGTCATAAGAAGGTTGTAAATTCATTGTTATATACTTAGACTTGGCAAGGGACAATTCCTTATTCACTTACATATGGGGGCATAACACATTTCTACCCTGGAAAACAATATTTTGTAGAATGAAATTGACAGCATGCATCTAAAAAGTGTTTATGCATGAACCTCAATTTGTTTTGTGTTGCCTTTCTTATATGAGGGAAACAAGGGGGGTAGAGAGAACTTTTATTTTGTGCATGTTACTCCTTTTATATTTATGAACTATATTTCAATATTATTACTGTTAACACTTTATCTATGATGTAGGCTTGTCACACTTAAAGTATTTTTGATGCAGGAACATCCAAGGTGAAGGGAAATATTTCATCAACCAAAAATATTTTAGCTTAGGATTCTATTTTATGTTTTATATGTTTCCTTGTTTGAGTAAGCTTGTGAACCTTTGAGAATGTTTTTTTAAAAGTATTCATTTTTGTACAATAATGTAAATATATTTTAAATGCTTTTATTAGTTTATGTCATCTCTTTAGTCACAGACATTTGGCAAAATGATTATTTGATGCATAGTTAAACTATTAAGATAGGTATTGTACAATCGTAATACCAAAATAGCTTAAGTTGTGCACTAATTTTTATATCATTTAGAGAAACATCACTAACTTACAGAGAGATATGACATTTGTCATTTGAATTGGAACATCACTTGAGCATCTAAGAGCTAACAGAATTGATTCTTCAGTGCAAAAACACGAGTAGTAGAGAATTCTAGAGGCTTGGAGCTTCATTATTCAACATACGTGTTGAGTTTCTTATTGTTTATAGGTCTTGAATTATTTTATGATAGTTACATGCAAATGTCTTTTTTTTATGTGTGGAAGGTGTTATTGTTGATGATTTGGTATCTATTCCTAAAAGTTTTGGAAACTAAAAGATACCAAACTCATGTGTGTTTTTTAGATCAAGGAAGTTGAAGAGACACCCTACGAAGCTAAGAATGTTAGAGTAATATTTAGATTGGTTAGAGAAGATAGATTTATAAGTAAATGAGCTAATGAAGGGGTAGGGGTAAAGCAAAGGAGAGTATGGTTGTGTTTTCATGTTTTTGTTTTAATAAGCATGTATGGAATTATGGCATACTATACATTTTCCAACCATTGAAATTATTGGAGTTAATTAAATCCAAAAGGTTTGAAGTGTTAATGTTTGTGTATTTGGTTTGAATTTCATGTCTTGGTCTGAATGAATATCTAAACATGATAGATTTAGAGGTTTTCCTTAAGTGGATACCCAATCTTTGTTTGCATCATTTTGTATCAGAGTTGGTTTTTTATAGCAGACTGTGTATGTGAAGACTCTAGTTGATTTAACAAGCCAGTTGTATAAGAGAAGTGTAGATTGGGAGAATTGATGGCACATAGAGTAATGTTTTTATAATAGGAATAAGACCAAGAGGTCCTCAAGTTTCAAACTTCGTGGATTTGATGAGAGAAATATAAATAAATTTGGATGCAATGGAAACAATGCAAATAAGGGAACTCATGTTAAGGATAAGATTCAGGATGAATAATAATTAGATCTATATATTGGAGTAGAGCACATGAAGAATGAAATTGAGAGTAGATTTTTTAGATTTGTGGAAAATCTTGGTAGTAAAAAAAATTTAGAAACACCATGATATAATAAGAGTTTGAATCATGAGGAGATTTTGGATTGGATAGTAGAGATGGATAAGTACTTTGACTATTAAAATATGGAGGAACCTAAGAAGGTAAATTTTGTTTATATGAATTTGAATATCCATGACTCTTTATGTTGGGATCATGTGAAAGCTGAGAGACAAAATAAAGGTAAGGAGAAGATAAAATCTTGGGATATGATGGTGCTAAAGTTGAAGGCCAAGTTTTTGCCTTCTAATTATCAAATGATTTTGTTTATAAAATTGCAAAATTTGAGACAAAAGGATATTAACATCAAGGAGTATACCAAAGATTTCTATAGAATCACTATAAGATCTAGACATATGAAGGATGACTAGGACAAGGTAGAAAGATATGTGAATGGGATACATTTTGTAATTCAAGATGAAATCAATTTGTTGAACCTAATAAATGTGGAAGAATCCTATCAAAGTGCATTAAATGTGGAAGATAATTTGTTAATAAAACAACAAGAAAACTCTAGAGGTAGAGGAAGGTAATCTAAAGGATGAGGACAAGGAAATGGTGAAAAGGGATAACAAAACCATGATGGAGAGGCAAGTAGCTCATAAAATCATAAGTAAAGTACAAGAATAGGTTACTCTTTGATAGGAATGGGATCCTTTGGAAGATGTAGAGGAGGAGGCCTTCAAGGTAAGTGCTTTGAATGCAATAAGTATGCTAGGCATAAATTTTATAAGTGTCTAGAAAATAATCAAAATGTCAAAGTGAGGATTGAAGTGAGAAGCATTGATGCTCATGTTAATGAAGAGAGTGATCTATCCTCAACATGCATATAAGAGCCAAAATAAGGAGAGGCTCTATTATTAAATAAAGTACTATTAAAACCAACCAAAGAGGTGAATGAATTGGCACAAATGAAAAATTTATTTCAAACTATTTACAAATCCAAAGGTAAATGCTTTAAGGTGTTGATTTATAATGGTATCATAGATAATTTGGTTTCTCAAGAGATGGTATAAAATCTTGGGATGAAATGGTTGGTACATCCTACACATACAAGTTTTTTCAGTTATTAAAAGGACATCAAGTGTTGGTGAATTAGAAATTTATGGTGAGTTTTAAAATTGGTTCATACAAGGATGATATTCTATGTGATATTATGCCCATGGATGTGTGTCATGTGTTATTGGGAAGGCCATGGTAGTTTTATATGAGATCCATGCATGATAGAAGAGTAAAAATCTACACCATAATGAATGATGGCAAGATATTCACATTGAATACATCAAAGGATAGAGGAGATAAGGTGGATAATAGTTCCAAAGTGATGTTAGGTTATAGTAAAGAGTTCTCAAAGGTGAAAAGGGAGAAAAAGACATGTTTTTCTCTAGTTTAAAATCATATGCAAGTTGTGAAAATGACTCAGGTAAGTGATCTTATCATGTAAATTCAAAATATGTTGGAAGACTATGTTGATTATATTATATCAAGTGAGTTATCAAAGATAATATCACCTATGAGAAGCCTTAGCCATCACATGGATCTAGTGACTAGAACAAGTTTTCCAAATAAGGCAGCGTATAGATAGACTTTTATGGATAATGAAGAGATAAAAATGCAAGGGCAAGAGTTGTTGTAAAGGGGATTAATCCAAGAAAGTTTAAGTCCATGTGCATTCTCAACTATGTTATCACCTAAGAAAAGGTGGAGAGTGGAGTATGTGTATGGATCCACATGCAATCAATAAGATTACCATTAGGCATAGGTTTTCATTACTAATAATTAATGACTTTATGGACTATCTAAGTGGAGGTAAGTACTTCACCATGATAAAATTTTAGAGTGGGTATCACCAAATCCACATAAGAGAAGGTGATGAGTGGAATATTATATTTAAGATGAATGACACATTGTATGAGTGGCTGGTCATGCCATTTAGTTTGTCAAATGCCCCAAGTACCTTTATTAGACTTCTAAATGATGTGTTGATTCCTTTCATGGGTAATTTTGTGATAGTTTATTTGGATGACATTATAATTTTTATTCATTTTGAATAAGACCATTTAAAGCATTTGAATTTGACTTTGGATAAGTTGAAAGAAGATAAATTACTAGTAAACTTGAAGAAGTGTAGCTTCATGCAAGAGGAGATGATATATTTTAGATTTATGATCTCAAAATATGGGTTGAATATGGACCTCGAGAAGGTGAATCTAATTTTGGAGTGACCTTCACCAATGATTATGTTTGAGGCAAGAATTTTTCATGGGTTGACAAGGTTTTATATAAAATTCATCAAAAATTTCAGTCATATATGTGCACCCATTATGTAGACTATGAAGAGAGACAATAAAAAAATTTAATGAAATGTTGTACTAGAGAGTAGATTTCAATCTTTAAAGATAAAAGTGATAAAACAATTGGTGTTATCCTTGCCAAAATTTAGAAAAGTGTTTCAAGTAGATTATGGAACAAGCGAGATAGCCATAGTATTGGTGCTAAGCCAAGAAGGTAAACCCATTGATTATTTTAAGGAGAATTTAAATGATGCCAAGAGGAATTATTTGGTCTCTAACCAAGACTTATATGCAATAGTACAAGATCTCAATAAGTGGTGGTATCATTTGTTTCCAAAGGAGTTAATTTTATACGTGGATAATCATGATTTGAAATTCATAAACAGCCAAGGTAAACTCAATCAAAGGCACATGAAATGGTTAGAATTTATTCAAAGCTATTATTTTGTTTTAAAACATAGAAGTGATAAGTCCAATAGAGTTATGGATGACTTAATTAGGTGAGTTATTTTTGTGAATGAACTCAAGGTAGAGGTCATTGGATTTGATTCAATGAATGAATTATCTAAAGAAGACATGGATGTTTGAAATGCATGGACAATGTGCAAGAATCCAACAAATATGAACATAACCTATGGTTAGAGTACATGATTCAAGATGGGTTATTTTTGAAGGTGAGGAAGTTATGTATACCTAAAGGTTCCATGAGAGAGAACCTTTTGAAATAAAAACACAATAGATGTTTAGTTGGTCATTTTAGACATGATAATAATTTTGTGCATCTAAGTGACAAGCAATATTGGCTTCAGATGAGTATGAATGTGAATTTTGTCCAAATATTTTGAGTTTTCCAACATGCTAAAGGTAAAAGTCATAATTCAATATTATATAATCCATTTCTTATTCTGGATAGACCATGGGATGTATTAAGTATGGACTCTATTCTTAGATTGCCAAGAACACAACAAGCTAATGACTCCATATTTGTTGTTGATGATAGATTTTCTAAGATGTCTCACTTTTTAGCATGTAATAAGACTAGTTATGCCACACATATTTTGAATTTTTTCTTTTAATAAGTTGCAATATTGTATGGGTTTCTAAAAATAATTATATCGAATAAAGATACAAGGTTTGTTGGGCACTTTTGGAGGATCTATGAATGAATTTGGGCACAATATTAGACTTTCATTTATCCTATCAGCCTTAAATAAATTATAAAATGGAGGTTTCGATCTAGAGTCTTAATAATTTTTTAAGATGTTTAGTTGGTGACAATCCCAAATAGTGAGATTTGATATTGGCACAAGTTGAGTTTGATTATAATGATTCGATCAATTAAAGTATAGGTTTGATTCATTTTAAAATAGTGTATGGGAGAAGCCATGGAGTTGTATGTGAGTTGAGGAGTATAAATAAGATGGGTAAAAGTGTGGAAGGTTAAGACTATGCTCAATCTCTGCATAATTTGCATAAGGAAGCCAAGAGAAGACTTGAAGAGAGTGCTGAAAATTACAAGAAACATATTGATATGCAAAAAAGAGAGCTAAATTTTGATGTTGGGGACTTGGTTTTGAAACATTTGCACAAGAAGAGGTTTCTGAAAGGTGCATATCATAAACTCAATTGGAAGAAGATCAAGTCTTGAAAGATTTTGAATAATTTCTTAGTTAATGCTTATCAATTAGAATTACCAGATGGAGTACGCATTTCACCTATCTTCAATATAGAATATTTGTACCCATATGTTGAGGGAAAATAAGTGATAGCATGGATTTTTTATTGATGGATTGGAGAGAACAGTTACCTCTAGTAGCTAAAGAGGAAATGGAAACCATTCTATACATTTGAATTGGAAAGAAGATAAGGGAAAGGGAATATTATGAATACTTGGTCAAGTGGAAGGATGAATACATTTGAAGTTGAAAAAATGGTAAGACTATAAAAGATATCACAATAGGTTCATGATTAGGATTTCATGGACATATTCATTACCCTAGGTGTCTAATGCAAGAGCATCTAAGTTGAAGGGAAGGCTTGTATCAGCCAAAAATATGTTAGCTTAGGTTTTGTTTTGTGTTGTGTCTATTATTTTATTAGGGTAAGCCTATGAACCTCTTAATAATGATGTTGTAAAAGTATTCCTTTATTATGAAATAGTGCAGAGATATTTCATACACTTTTATTAGCCTGTGTTATTTCTTTAGTCACACACATTTGGTAAACTGATTCTTCAACATAGATTCAAACTGGTAAGAAATTTTTTTGAGGTCAAAGTAACATAATAGCATGATTTATGTGTTAAATTTTATATCATTTGGAAAAACAATGCTAATGTGTAAAGAGTTATGACATATGTCATTTGACCTAGAACATCACTTGAGCATCTGGAAGCCAATATAATTGATTCTTCAATATATAAACACATGATTAGTAGATTTATAAAGTTACTTAGAGCTTCATTGTTTAGTGTATGTGTCATTTTTTAATTTTCTAGAGGTCATGCATTATTGTAGTATAGTAATGTGTGGTTGTCTTTAATTTTATGATGTGTGGAAGGAGTTGTCAATGATGGTTTGGTGTTTAATCCTAAGATTTATGGAAACTAAAAGCCACCCAACTCTTGTGAATTTTTTTGAGATCAAGGAAGTTGAAGAGACACCCCATAAAGCTATGGATGTTAGAGGAATATTCAAATTGGTCAGAGAAGTTTGATTTAGAAGTAAGCAAACTTGTGAATGGATAGAGGTAGAGTGAAGAAGAGGGTGTCTTGGCTTTATGTTTTTATTTGAGTAACCATGTATGGAATTATCATATATTTTACATTACCCAACCATTTCAATGCTTTGATTTAATTAAATCCCAAAGGTTTGAAGTGTTTCATGTAAGTGTGTTTGGTCTGAATTTTATGTTTTAGTTTGCGTGAATATATAAGCATCACAGAGTTAGAGGTTATTATTAAGTGGATACCCTATCTATATTTGTACCAATTTTTTATAACATTATATATATTTAAAAATTTATATGGCACATGATTATTATATAGGTTTTATATGATCTAATGTTAAAATATGATGTTATTTCTAGCTTGAGTTCTACATTACACAAGTTTCATGTTATGCACATGAATATGTTTATGGTATGTTTCCATGATCCTTTTTATGTATCATGATTATGATTTTGCTATGTTATTGTGATCCTTAGCGTGCATCATTTTTTTGTTGTTGTTATTTTTATTGAACATTATAGTGCAAGTGTTAGTATTCATTGTGTTTATGTTTTGTTATGACTTCATGATCCTTATAGTGCAAATGTTAGTGTTCTTTATAATTATGGTTTGTTGTATGGTTATATGATCCTTATCATGCACACATTAGGGCAACGTGAGGGTAAAATATGTTTGCCTTATGTGGGCTCTTAATTTTTAAATATTTGTGGACTAATGACTCATTATTATAATAAATTCAATAATATACTTTGTATGATTACCATATTCTATGTTGTAATGAATTTAATTTTCTTATATATTAAACCCAGATGGGAAAAATATATTTTTTCCATGTTTCTTAGATGTCATATATTTACACGTGATATTATGTGAAGACTAATACTACATGAGTAATGATGATATGATGAAGATAATGTTATCTATGATTTTCATGGTATTACATTGTAGGGGCAATTTGTTTTCTTCTCAAGATACAAGTTTTGCCATGTTCCATGCATTCCATATTCTACATTTATTACTACCAACATTTTAATGTTTCCCATGGTATACATAGTTACTCAATATTATATTTGATTAAGATTTCATCACTTGAAAATTATAAGATTCCAAATTCAATTCCCAAAATATTTACTCTTAGATGTGGAGGCCAAATTCTTGATGACACATAAGGTTCCAACTCCACTTCATCTTTATATCTCCTTCAACATTATGACAAACCTATGGGACTTCAGATATATATTTTGGGAAACAAAGGTATTTTGAGAATAATTACTTTTGTATTCAACATTTATTATTTTTTCACTCAACTATGATTGTGCAGAAAAGTAAGTGTGCTTTTGAGATTTCAAGACTTAGCATTTCAACATCTGAAGACTCAAATTGGAAGTATCTTTTTATATGTATTTACTTTTAAGTGTGTTCTCATGCCACCTACTTTGTGGCTTAAATAAACACTTCAAAGTGGAAAAAAATTTAAAATACTTACAATGGCCCCTTGACATTTATTTAGTGTTATTTTTTTATATGTTTGGCACATTTACCTTTGTATGGGTGATTGTTCTAAATTTTCCATTATGTAGTAGTTACTTTAACTTTATTGGCTTGAACCCCTCATTTGCTTATCCTTATTCTAACCCTGTCATTATTTTGTGTTTTCCCTTTCTCGTGTTGAGACTATTTATACGATCCCAACTCTTGTGTTTGTGCCTCCCTTTTGAATGGATGGGCCCATTTAATCATTTTTTCCTTTTCCATTGCTAGTCATTGTAAGTTGACATGTGTGTGAATTTCATAAAATTTTGAAATCAATCCATATATAAATAGATAAGTAATTAGGTCCCTTTAATTATCAATCAATTAACAAGAACTTATCATTTCCTACCTACCATTTTATTATAGAGCACTCTTAGGCACTTGTTGAAGTCATTTTTGTCTTTTAATTTCCATTTATCTACATCTTTGTTGACTTTGAAATATTTTACTATTACATGGCTAGTTACTTCATAATAAACACCTAAACCCTAATACACCTCAAACAAACCTTTATCCATTTTTAGATTGTATGATTGCTGATTTCGAAAGGATATATGTTGAAGCACCCAAAATTAGGGCAAGAGGTGAAATAGAATACATCTATGAATAGATTCATAAATTAAATTTTCAAGTGAAATAAACTAACCAAGAGCAATCATATGATCCCAACATGCTACTTTATTCTTATCCATATTTTAAGGTGACAAGCCAAACAACTTTAGATATACATTCCCATATTTAAATTGTGATAATAAATTTAACAACGATATGTAAACCAGATAAGAACCTTCCAATATTTCTATTTTTATATAAACATATTTAATTAAATAATTAATTAAATATTATTTATTATATTTTATATGTCTATAATAATTTAATTTGAAATTGGCATATTTATATGCATACAATTTATATGAATTTATATGAAAG
This sequence comes from Torreya grandis, assembly GCA_037957365.1. Taxonomy (NCBI): domain Eukaryota; kingdom Viridiplantae; phylum Streptophyta; class Pinopsida; order Cupressales; family Taxaceae; genus Torreya; species Torreya grandis. Next base: position 37,347 of record JARHVA010002426.1, read on the forward strand.
TTGTCAAACTATTTCCACTACCTAAACACTATCTATGTTGATTGAAGTTACCTCTTTTCTTGAGTTATCATTGTGTGTAAAATATTATATGACCACATCAATTGCATTGGCATCTAATGCTTATCATATCTTAGTAAGCCGTAGAAAAATCATTGACTGTGATATTTAGAAAAATCATTGACTGTGATATTTAGAAAAATCATTGACTGTGATATTTAACTGGTGATTTAGAAGTCATATATTTGACTTTATTTTATAAATAAGAAGGGTGATTTAAAATTTAAAGCAAGCCTACCTACCTAGCTAGTTTGACATAAGACAAACAAATATTTAACTGGTTTTCAAAACTAAGGTTATTGTTAGCATTGATATTGGGTTATGAATTTTGCATTTTTAGTGTTGATATAAAAGGACTCCAATCTTTATTGATGGGTAAGATATTATGTTTTTTCGATTGTTGTTTTTAAACAAGAAAAAATTGTTTCATATAACAATCAAATAAATATTGAATTTAATGTTAAAATTATAATATAATAGTCAAATAAATATCAAATTTAAAATTATTTATTTTTATTAATATTTTATACTATTAGACTTCACTACCACCTGAATTGTCATTATAAATTATACTTATCAATGTAATAATACAAATTATATACTATTACAAATATAACTATACATATTTATACTAGAGGCATCTCTATGGGCAGAAGACAAGCATTATTTCATCTAAACCATAATTAACACTAATCAAAGTCACTAAACATTTGTATCAAACATGTAAAAATTAATCATTACATGCAGAATATTTAATCGAATCCATTCAATTCATGTAGTCAATAGCTACCTTGGATGTAACTGGTCATCTTATAGTTTTTTTAGCATAATCAAACACATGGACATCAATTAAAATTGATCGCATAACATGCATTATTGATATGAATATTAGTAAGCTGCAACAATATGAACTATTGATATGAATATTGGTAAGCTAAAACTTTGCATTAAATTCAATTTTCTCAAGACTAAACCAAAATAAAATTGTAAACTCAAATAAATGAACAACATACAATTATTTTTAAAAAGAGATTTATCTAAAACACTGTGATAAATAATTATTAGCATATCTTTGATATCATATTGTGATCAAGGAATTTGATGTAGAGGGGAGATTAAGATAGTGCTAGTCAAGAATTCAAATCAAAATAAACACATTAAACTAACACCTCTAGCCTTGACACTAAAGGAGCTAGAGAACTACACAATTAACTAACAAAATGAAAGTAAAACAAGTGATATTACCTTCCATGAGAGAAAGTGTTGTGAGTTGGCCATGGAATGATGTGCTTGGCTATATGATTAACAAATATTTGTCAATAAAGCTCCATTTTTATATTTATTCTTGTCACCTTGGTAATATTGGTTTGATTTGGCTTGGCTTTGGCTTGGCATGTGAAGCTCTCCTATAGACACTTTTGCATTAGGTCTTTACACTAACAAGTCTTGTTTAGAGGTGTCTTGGTACTTGTATTTATAAGTATCAAACTAACTCTAACCCTAGGGAGGTTAGGTTTAGAACTAACCTTATTTGATTTAGTCTAACCCTAAGTTGAGTTATACTAACTATGGGTTGGGTCAAAGATAATCATGAAGGCCATGTGAGAGACATGGGTCAAGAATGATTATGTCTCCCACCTAATTCTTGATATTTTACAAGTGGGTTGATAAATCATAAAAAATATTTTTGTTGAATTTATGAATTTTTTAAAATATAAATTCATTAATTCTCCATGATCCACTTGGCCACTTGTCATGAGAATTGAGGAATAAATTTAATTAGTGAATTTAGAAAATAAGAAATTCTAAAAACTATGGATTTTAGATATTTGTGTAATGTCATGATGATATCATAAAATCCAGATTTATGAATTTCTAAAAAGAAAAATTCACTAATTAGCCATGAACTTTTCAACTATGAATTTAATTAGGTTTAATCAATTAAGCAATTTTGATCAGGGTAATTACATTTTCTAAATTTATGTAAGGTTATCCCTCACCTTTGATCAAAAATGTTAATTTTCTAGGTCATAATTTGACTGGAAATGAATCAAAGAGAGGTTACTATTGTGTATAGTGTAATAACCCAAATAGGGATGCCTCAACATGATAATGATCACTAATGTTTGATGTGCAAACAAATTTGGGATGAACAATGATTTTTAGACTTAATTTTCATTATTTGCAATAAATCAATCTGATGTCCATTTAGACATGAAAGTGGCCAAAAATAAGTGTCTAAATTTTTTCCCTCTTTGAGAACGCACAATAAGACAAACAAATTAACATATTTTCAAATAATGAAAAATTTGTTAAGAAGAAAAAGAAGATAATGATTGAAAAATGATGTTCTAAACAAAGTTTTATAAGCCTATGATGATGCCCTCTCGAGGGAGTGGTCGACGCATAAAATTGATGGATGATCCCTCAAAAAGAATCAAGAAGAAGAAATAAATTAACTAATGGGTGATATTAATCCAATTGATAATGCTTTCACATATTAATTTAAAAGTATTAATTTTCCCAAAGGTAGTTATATTCAGTAATAGAATTTAAGACACTAATTTGCCCAAAGGTGGTTTTAATCAGTAATAGAATTTGAAATATTGATTTGCCCAAAGGTAGTTATAATCAATGGCACATGCATGTGCTCTAATAGGGTGGGTGGGTCAAAATAATGACTTGCCTAAATGTGGTTATAATCATTTTGATGACTTGAATTGAATAATGATTGCGCCCCAGTAGGGAAGGTTTGAACATGATAAAATGTTTGTGCCCAAGTAGGAGACTAATTGACAAGTATAACTCAAGGATATAACATGTTACACATATTAAAGATAGCAAAGATAAATGTAGATGAAATGGTTTAATGACTGAAGAAGCCAAAAACAACCAAGCACAAGGATGCTCAAAGTGATAAAAGAGATGATTGGAATAATAAGGGTGGCCAAGCTGATCTGAGATATGTCATGTATTTAAGTGTTGCCTACATAGTCTAAATATACTTTAGGCCAATGTAGTTCACCCAAAAATGGAAGAAAATGGAATGAGGAATAGAATAGAAGAATAAGAATTGATCCATGTGAGTGACTCATTGTACCTACCAATACATAGATGCACATCCTTATTAGCATTGATATAACTAGAATGGTCAATGGGCGGATTTGATCAAAGAGGGTGGGGGGATTTACCAAGGTGAACAAGAAGAAGATTTCATGGCACCATTACTTATAAGATCCATAAAATTGATTTTTTTGTATCATGTGATGGTATGCACCATGATGACCTGACTGTAATGTGCATAAATACTAACTTTTGATCTAATAAACAAGTGAAAATAATTCACCAATAATAAAAACTATGATGAAAATGTTGACATATGAATATGGATGGACTCAAGTACAATGCATAAGGAGCACCTAATGAATTCATATAGACTAATTCAAGGCACAACAATGAAATAAAATAAATAGGTAAACAAACAAACAACCAACTAAACAAACACACACATAAAAAGCTTAAAATTAAAAGCAATAGAAAGCATCATGTCATTAACCAAGTCAATACTTATGTGTGAAGGATATACAGAATGATAATTATATGGTTCCCCTAATCAAGGATTTATATAAGGTAACAACATATGGGATAAAATATCTAGGTATAAGTTGCATACTTTGGTGTTGCCTCAATAGGGTGAAAGTTACGATTTTGGCCTAAAAGAGCGAATTGGATGGTGTCCCTAAGCAAGGATATATGCAAAGTGAAGGTCACACCTCCAATGGTAGTGGAATGGATTGAAACCAATGATGGATATTCCATAGTAGTGTGGATCGAGGATTGGTGACTAGGTTTAAGATAGGGCCAATGTTTGGTAGATTTTTGGGCTTTATATCTCTCTAAGAGATTGTAAGCTGATTTTTCTAATTTTTAGAATTTTGAAAAAATTTGAATGTTTTTTTAATTTTTTGGGTATCTCAACTTGTTAGAGATTTACAAGATACTACTCATAAAATATCAAGAGTGTGGGCTTAGATTGCTCACAAAATAGTGAGAGCATGGTTTCATAATATTGGTAAAAAATAATAAGTCAACATAATAATCCCACATTCACTAGGATTAGAGAATAATCATGGATAAGGTAGGATAAATAAGAGCCTAAGACAATGTTAAACACCACAAATTATCTTTGATGAAGTTGAACCAAAGTAAGGGTTCTTTCATGAGGAGGCTAGGGATTCTTAAATTATGTGAGGTCTTAACTAAAAATAGTAGCATCTATCATTACGATTTGAGCTCTATAATATGGGCATCTATCAAGATTTACACAAAATTTTTGTCAAAAGGACATCATCACTATGAGATAAGTTTTATGGGTTATATCTGAGTAGAAACCTACAAATATTTTCTTTAAAGGTTGTGCAGATTCTATTTGGTAAAAAAACATCAGTGTGGTGAGAGATAGGGGACAAACTATGCCTAATTCAAAAGCTATAGATCTAGTCTTGATAAAAGGTGGCTATGTATGCATACTCTATCCTAGTACCTTATTGCCAGTGATTTATGGGTTTCACTAAGTGGGGCCTTGATAGCATAAAGTTCTATGACACAAGATATTGTGTATACAAATAGATAAGGTGGGTAGAGCTGATAATTATTCAAAAAACCACCAGCCCCCATGAGAACCTCAAGATACAAAAACAAAATAAAACACTGGATGCATATCATATGACATGGACATCCATGATGTTCCATCACATGGTAAAATAAATAAATGGGATTACGACTGCACATAATTACTTTTTCAATATGAACATTTAATTGAGGGTTACGTGTACACCCTAAAAGGTGGGTGGACATAACTATTATAAGTGGCACAATTGTATTTTAAAATTTATGACATCATGGGACCCATTCAATCAGTGAAGTGGATAACACATGATCGAGGAATAATGATCATGTAAGCTACATAATTCATTGACTTGATAACAAACTTGTAATATGAACATATTTGTTTTGTAGGGTCTCGACTAAGCAAAGAAGCATGAAGGTTGATAATGGAATAGAATGAAAATAATAGTAATGGAGGTGGGGATGATCAATAGCCACCATGGATTGAAATTATCTATGATGTGATCATTTGAATTTTTTAGACGTTACACTGAGTGATGGACCTTATGGAAAAGCTGCTATGGTAATAACAACCAATGCATATTTTTCCATAGCCTCAGCCTGAGCCTTAACCTCAATCATAATGAAGGAGGCATGAGTTTCACTACATAAGATGCAAAGTAGGGGAATGTCACCTAAGGCAACATTAAATGACTAGCTACCAGTTTGTTATGGAGGGATTCCCCATTGTCTAAGGGGATACATGATGAGGTGATGATAGGTGTTACTCATGCAATCTTAGTATAATGAGCAGATAGATGCAATGGTTGTGTTAGCTAAGCATGGTACAAGATAAAGAGTGGATTTTGATTTTTTTTCTTGGGGAAATTATGTGTAAGATGGGATCAGAATATGCCCACAAATATCCATTGATGTAGGGAGAAACATTGGTCACTTACTGCATCTTACAATAGTGTGTAGAAACTATAGAGAAACTAGCCATACAAGTTGAATGTTTCTAAGGAATAATGTGGTTGATATCATTTCAATAAGCAATCAGCAAGGAAGATGGCTTAATTTAAATCTAGAGTTATTAGAAAATCAATATAATGTTGGGAGAATAACCAAATGAAGGTGCATGATTATATAGGAAAAAATGTTTGTATGCACCTTGGGTGATATTTGTGTAATCTTATTATCATGTGTTTGGTGTGTACCCCTCTTTGTATGTGCTACACAACACGTCACATGCTAAATAAAATAAAAGAGTGATTTTATTGTTTTCAACATATTTGGAATATTTTGAATTATTTTTGGAATTATCTAGCATATTTCCATGTTTTTGGGTTTTTCTAGACATCTCAACTCAATCAAGAATCATGAGATATAGAATAGTCTAACTCATAAAATGGTGAGAGCATGACTTATGGTGACTGAGATGAACTCAACATGAATCAAGTGCTGCCCACATATTTTTGAATGATACCTCAAGTCACTATAGTGCTACCTATATGAAAGGCATTCGACTAAGTACCAACAAGTTTTAGGAATAGGCAAATGGAAAGCCAAATGGTAACAATAATGGAAAGCTAATGCGGAAATACATGGTAAAGGTCCCATAGGTGGTTATAATTAGGAAACAATGGTAAAGGGTTAGTGGCATTAATTTTTCCATATGCAATTATAATTAGTAGCATAGGGTGGGACACTGATTTTCCCAAAGGTAGTTATAATCAGTGGAATCTATAATGAAACATAACAACAAATGTAGGATGTAATTTTCAAGACCACTATCATACTTATTTCATATACTACCATATGAACATGTAATTATAAAATAACTATTGGAAATGAATATTTCATCAATTATTGAATGTGCCTAAAGTACAAATGAGTTAGAACCAAGACCAAACATGAAAGGCAGAGTTAGGTAAAAATAACTAGTTGACAAATGCTTAATGGCATGAATGAAATAATATAGGGTATGGTATGATGAAAATAATGGTATATTATGTAAAATTGGTAATCAAGATAACCTCAATATGAATTGAGGACTGCCTATATATTCCCAAAGGATCTCAAGTCACTCTAGTTCAAATAAATGGCAAGGTATGAAAGGATGGTAAGGAGAAGCAAAGGGCAAGGAAAGGCATATGAAAAGTTATGAAATAATGGCAAGGCAAATGGAAAATGGAAAAAGGTAGGGTAAATGGTTCTATTGTTCCTATTGATGTGGAGATGTACATCTTAATTAGCATATGATACAACCATAATAGTTAATTATTATAAATTTCTAGCCTACACCTTTTTTAAATAGCTACTCTGTCAAGAACCTGCTAATGATTTGGACTCTAATAACACTTTTGTGATCTTCATTGGTCATTAATTTTGTTTCCTATAAACTTAAAGACAAGATGTCTTCATAACCTCTATAAAGGAAAGTGTGGCCAGGGATGGTAAATAAGGATAAATTGTGGATAAAAGGTCTGATTTGGTAATGAAGAGATGGATCATTATGGAATATATAATGGTTGGGAAACAAATGAAGATCAAGATTTTTAGGAACACACAATGTTATTGATTCTGAATTAGATATAATTTTGGTTGTATTAAGGATAAAGACTTCTAAATATTCTCTCGATAAGACCACCAAATTTTTATGTTATATAGCCCTAAGAGTAGCTACCATCTAATTATGTTGTAGATTGGAATTTGTATTGATGTTATCTTTGATAATGTATCCATCAAGTAATGAAGAACTATTGTGCTCAACTATTGACTCCTCAAAGAAGTTTTCACCAAAAATGTTGTCTTGATCATCCCATAGTGCCTTTGAGAAGGTTTCAATAAGGAATGTTGACTTTTGATGTTGATTGTCTTTTAGTGCCTTGAACAAGTTTTCACTAGAAGATGTTGAGTTTGGACTTTGATTCCCCCTAGCACCTCTAAAAAGGTTTCACTGGGATATTTTTCTTCTTCTGCATGAATGTGGTTTTATTCCCCATGATATTCTTCAATTTGATATATCATCATGGATGTAGTTTAATAAGGTGTAATTTTTTTGGCCCCCATCGACACTTGTGGGAGGTGGAATGTCAATATAATGGATATGTTGGGTGGTGTTAATGGCATATGGAATGTTAATGGAATGGGAAGAGGCATCATAATCCTTGTAGAAGATACTAGGAGAACTTGTGTTTATGTTTAAGTAATCATCCTCAAAAATTGTGGAAGGATCACAAATTGTAACAACCACAAATGTATTTGATTTCAAAGCTAACTCTAACTCAAGGGACTCTAAATTTGATGTTGAGACTGATGTTGATTCTGATTTTGATGCTAAATTTGATATGGATTCAAAAATAAAACTTGACTTTAATGTTAATTCTTCATATGTTGTGGTATAAAATATGCTATGTTGAATGCTTGGTATTGGACAAGTAATGGTTTGTGATGGCATAATGGGATCTCTATAAATAGGGGCATCTAAGAAGGGATCAACAAAGACTAACTCATCAATATTAAACCCCTCAAAGAGAGAGAAAAGGTCAAGGGGTGACTCCATAAAAACTATCTTGTCAAAGTGGGACTCCTCAATGAGAGAGAAGAGGTTGAGAGACAACTCCACAAAGACTGGCTTGTCAAAGGGAGACTTCTCATATAAATGCAAATGGTCAATAGGTAAATCTATAGAGACTGGCTTGTCAAAGTGAGGTTTTTCAAATATAGTGTAATGGTCACAGAGTATTTTATCATAGGTTAACTCATCACAAATATGTGTTTCAATAAAAAAATTGTGTATTGGTTGGTTCTCTTGGCCTTGGTATACACTTGGTTGTAAAATATTAATTTTTGACACATCTTGGTCTTTAAATGATGGCTTTTGGAGAGGTAATGATTGGTTCTATTTTGGTTTGATGAATTTCTTAGATTTTATAAAGTGGGGAAAGGTTGGTAATGGATGAATAATGATCTATGATTGAATAATGATCTCTTTGTAAATAGGATCTTATATAATGGGCTCAAGAAAGGCTAGTTATTACTCTAAGATGGTAACTATGATCCATCTAGTCGTAATTATGCAACTTTGTTAGAATAATGAGATATAGGATTTGGAAGGGACTAGAATGGTAATCAAATGGAATTGTAAAGCTTGGTTGTTGACATAAGCCAAAGGATGAGGTCCTAGAATGGTAATGAATAGGCATTGTGAAGTTTGGTTATTTTCATAAGCCAAAGGATGAGGGATTGGAATAGTAATGAAAGGGCATTGAAAAACTTGGTTGTTATCATAATCCAAAAGATGAGGGATTAGAATGGTAATCCTTGGGCACTACAAATCTTGGTTGTTGATGCAAGCTAAAGGATGAGGATTGGAATGGTAATGAAATGGCACTACAAAGCTTGGTTTTTAACATAGAATAAAGGATGAGGGCCAGCAATAGTGATCCTTAGGTGATATGGAGCTTGGTTACTAATGTAGGCCAAAGGATGAGGGCTTGGAATGGTAATATTTGGGTGTTGTGGAGCTTAGTTGTTGATTCAAGCCAAAAGAAGAGAGCCTGGAATGGTAATGAAAGGGTGATGTGGAGCTTGGTTGTTAATGCAAGTTAAAATATGAGGGATTGAAATGGTAATCCTTGGGTGTTACAGAGCTTGGTTTTTAATGTTGGCTAAAATACGAGGGCTTGGAATTGTAACTATTGGGTGTTACAGAGCTTGGTTGCTAGCATAGGCTAGAGGAGGGTTATTGGCATAGGTAGGGGATCGGGTACCATTATCATTGAAAGGGAAAACTTTGTATTTTAATTGGCCCAAATAAGGGTGATCATGGTATATGATAATTGACATGGTTGGGTTTGTAAATTATCCCAAAGATGGCGGTCTTGGTCTATGAAAATGGTTTGGGTCAAGGTCTAGGATTGAAAGTGACATTGGTCTAGGTATAGGTACTCACTCTAAAATGCTTTAAAGGTCTAATTTAAAATGTCTCACACAAATGGTCAAGTGAATGGATAAATTTGAATGCCAATTTTAATCAAAAGTTTTTCAAATAACTATGATCTAGATCTAAAAAAGGAAAGGTTGATAGTCTTTGGGAAAAAAGATCAAAGCTAGGCTCAAAATAACTAGATATAAAACAAAAGGTAAAATGCTAGGTCTTTTAGAAACACGACATAAAAGATAGACTTGAAACACACTAGGCCTAAGAATGAAATTTAAAATGCTAGGTCTTTTGGAAACACAACTTAAAAGCTAGACTTGAAAACACACTAGGTTGAGGTAAAAATGACAAGACAATTAATCTAATAATTTAAAACACTTGGACTCAAATGAGGCATACAGATTCAAACACAAACTTGACCATTGGTAAAAATCATTGGACTTTAGGCATATTCATAAAAACTAATTAGTAAAATCAATTCTAAATAGGCAAAAATAAGGACAAGGAGTAAAACATTCAATCCCAAGTGATGAGCAAGACTGAAATGTAAACTAATCATACTTAAGGGTGTACTTATAGAGAGAGTTTTGACCTTAGTTTGAAGTAACTAAAGATATGCAAGGCATATGTAAAATATCACTTCAATAATCTAGGCATGAAGATCTTCAAATCAATCAAGGAATTAATCTAATTTGCACAATCCAAAAGTGAAAAGTAAACACCTAAGCCAAAATTAGGTGAGGCATAGGCATTAACCAATCAACATTTTGAATCTAAAATTCACAATAATAATTTTTAACTTAGTTTAAAATACTCAATTTCTCAAATGGATAGTAAACTATACCAAAGTGGATGGCATAACGATACTAGGCATAGACCAAAAGGGCATGCATGGTTTTGAAATTCAATGGTTGCAAGGCAAACGTATTTGAAATAATATGAGTAGTGTAATGATGGTACCTCATTCAAAATATATGAAAAATGGTTTGTTTTAAAAACTCTAAGGTAAATACTTTTAATGAAATGGGCAGCATAACAATGCCCCTTTAAAATAAGTGACACACACACAAAAGGTTTTTAAAATGATTAAGGCAAAGTGTGGCATCAAATCCATAGCATAAAACCTCTTTAGGCTAAAAGGGGTTTATAAAAATGACTTGATTAGGACATGATTTAGACACATTTTTTTGATAAACAAAATAGTTTTTTACTCTAAAATAGTGTAAGTAAAAGGAAAAGACACAAAAACATCTAAGTGTATTGTCTTATTCCTAAAAACTAACAAGGTGGATTCATATTGTCAAATTTCGTCTATATACTCATTCTTAAGATGAAATAATTTGTTAATATAAAAATTTAGATGTGCATGAAAATTAGGGTTTTTTATCCCCCTCTTCTCTCAAGAATTTGTATGGCAACATGGAACTTCGGGCTACTCACCCTGCATTGATAATATTTTCATGGCAAGTGGGGTATATCTAAAACTATAAGTTTTATACATTATAAATGGTCCCAAGTGTGGTTAACAATAGATATTCAATCACATCAATTGAGTTCATACTGAAAAACTTATTATGCAAGGGTCTATTCCTTTACATAGCGACTCCATCCATGTACTTTTTAGTGGAGTCCCCTGGTTAATCAAACCTAACATGGGTTTTCATTATGATCATAGAGGATATCCACTTAGCCCCCTAGAAATCATAGTATCCATACCTTAATTTATATATCCCATCATGGATCATATTTGGTATTATGAAGGAAGATGAAACCTCAAGTCAATGTACCCCTAGAGAACTTATGAGGGAGAAGCGAGCTCTCACCCAAAATCCAAGATGCAAAAAATAAATGTAGGACTCTAAGGTCATTTAAGGATCACCCAAAGTCATTTAGATCTTTGGAGATTACTCATAAACATTCCTTCTATGATTGGACAAAGTAATAAAAGGCAAAGGACAAAACACTTTTGGTTACCTGAGTTCCCTAAAGGGGACGGGGGGAGAGCATACGCACTAAGTCAATTTTGCAAAAAATAACATAACAAACAAATAAAATAATAAAAAATTAATATATTAAGATAATTTAGTCTAATTTTGTGTTAATTTTTAAAAACCCAATATAAATATGATGTGAAATTTATCCCCTTTGCTTTGTTCATTAATTTGTGAACTCTAACAGCCAAAACAAAGTGACTAAACAATTTTTTTAAACACCAAATGTAAATGTGATAATGGAATTTTGGTATGAAATATTGTTTATCCTTGCTTGATAAAACCTAAAAGAAACATGTTAGAATTTTTATTAGACCAAAAGAGGAAAGGCAACCTACAAAATCAATGTTAAAAACAAAATCAAAGACACATAAACATAAAAAGTAGTAATCAGTGTTTTGATCATAACTTATAAACTATACATAATCGATGGCATTCATCTACTAGCACTGCTCAGATACATTATCAAAGTGGGACACAATCGAGAATCAATTAGATAGGGTTGAATGCATGAGTCTAAATTTTTATGGAGTAGTGAAGTCTGAAAAACAACTCACAAAAGGAAGAAACTTGTCTTTACAACAAAAAGTTGCATTAATGAACATTCTAGATTAAGATTAGTTAGTCAAAAGTACATAGGAAGGTTCATTATATAGGTCAAAAGTATACATGTCCTGACATCCTCATGAATGTGGCATTATTTTCCCCAATGACATTTATTACGCATCTAATTAACACCTAAGAAAGATAACTAGACCATGTAGGTAAAACCACATAGTGGGAAAAAAACCTACACTAATAGAATTTATTAAAAGTCATTATTTTATTTTGAAACATAGAAGTGAGAAGTCCAACAAAGTTTTGGATGCCTTGAGTAGGCGAGCTCTTGTTATGAATGAGCTCAAAGTAGAGTTCATTGGGTTTGAATCAATGAAAGAGTCATATGAAGAAGACATGGATTTATGGGATGCATAGACAATGTGTAAGAATCCAACAAATAAATAAATAACTCTTTGGTTGGAGTACATATTTTAAGATGGGGTTATTGTTCAAGGTAAGGAAATTATGTATACCTCAAGGTTCCATGAGAGATAACCTATTGAAATAAAAACACAATAAATGTCTAGCTGGTCATTTTGGACATGATAAGACTTTGGCACATTTGAGTGATAAGTAATATTAGCCTCAGATGAGTATGAATGTGAAGAAGTTTATGCAAAGATTTATATTTTTCCAACATGCTAAAGGCAAAATTCATAATATTGGATTATATCAATGATTGCTTATTCTGGATATACCATGGGATGCATTGAGTGTGGACTTTTTTATTAGATTTTCAAGAACACAACAAGCTAATGACTCTATATTTTATATTTTCTAAGATGGTTCACTTTTTATCACGCAAGAATAATAGTGATGCCACATATAGTTTGAATTTGTTGTTTCGATAAGTTTTAAGATTGCATGTGTTTCCAAGAGTATTATATCAGATAGAGATATAAAGTTTGTTGGGCACTTTTGGAGGATGCTATGGAAGAACTTGGGCATAATATTAGACTTTATTTCATCCTATCACCCTCAAAAAAATTATAAAATAAAGGTTTTAAATTAGAGTCTTCATAATTTGTTGAGATGTCTAGTTGGTGGTAAGCCCAAATAGTGGGATTTGATGTTGTAACAATATAAGTTTACTTATAATGATTCAGTCAATTGAAATATAGGTTTGAGTCATTTTCAAAGTGTATGGGAGTAACTCTAAAGGTGTGTGTGAGTTGAAGAGTATAGATAAGATGGGTAGGATAAGTCAAGAAGGTGAATATTGTACTCAAGTTATGCAGAATTTTCATAAGGAGTCCAAGATAAGACTTAAAGATAGTGTTAGAATTTATAATAAATTGCAATCATACTTCTCATAACCTTTCTCCTCTTGATGATTATATATCATCTCACATGTAGGCTACCAACCTCATCAATTCGATTTGAGACTATCCATATGCTTGGACACTTCCTTAGTCTATTGTCCCCCACTTTGATTTTTCCTTACACTCTTGTGGGCCTTATGCTCAATCTCGAGCTCACTAGATGCTCCCAAGGGCCACCAAAAGGCTATGGTGTCCTAAGTTATAAGTCTTGGCCCATAACTTGTGGCTTAGGTCACATATTTTAGACAAAAACCTCTCGATTGGTAGAGAGATGTTTTTGAGTTTTGTATTTTACTTGAATAGTCACAAACATCTCCTTTTTAGTCCATTCACACTTTGGTGTGTCTGATATGATTCCAAATCATTCATCTTTCCCCTACTTCTTGATATTTTTCTCTCTCTCCTTTAATCTATATTGATTCATTCTTGGTGATTAAAGTATCCATTGTGATAGAGGTCCATCTAAATTATTACATACTAATTTGGTGATTCCATTTCTACTCTCAATTATTCCTGCTTAAATATGTCTTGCTCATAAATTTTATAGTTAGCATTGCACCTGATTTGTGCACTTGGATTGAGCTCTCATACTATTGCATGCTCCTGCTTCACCTTTTCCTTACTTATGGGCATTGGTTTAGACAAGGATTTCCATTGTAGCCTAGTCTTCCTCCATTGCTAAATCAAACTTGGATTCCAAGTTGGTAGAACATTTGCATTGTCATTTTGAGCTTAATCTAAGGTCACCTTGCTTACAAAGTGAACCCATTTAGTTAGCTTAGTGTAGTATATTTGTTAGGTTTAGATATTCATGTTAGGGTTATCTTTATTTCTAAATAAGCATTAGCATAGTTTTATGAAAGTTTATTCACTCTCTCTCTCCCCCCTTAGAAATTTCTTTCATTTCAAAAACATCTTTCAATTCTTAGAGATGCATGTTTATGAATCATTTTACTTGCTTGGTAGTGCTTACTTATTTAGATAACTTGATTTATTGTTCTTTATGAATTGTTTATTTTATTTGGTTACTTTATTTACTATGTTTATACCCATTAGAGATATTTATGTCCTTTGTAGACTCAATCATGTTAAATATAACCTAGTTTGCAAGTCTATCTATAGATTTGTGCAAGATGGCAAACTGGATAACCCTGATAGATCTCTAATAGCCCATAGTGCCCTTGAGCCTATTAGGTGTTTGCTTAGTACTCTATGTACCCCCTTTCCAAAACCCTTATGGATTTGTTTAGAATTTTGGAGCTACATTTTTCCATGCCCAGTGGGACCTCACATATGGTTTCACATTAGTTATAGCTTGTTTAGAACTCTCTTAGCCAATTCCCATTTGATAACTATGAGGCTTTACTTTCAATTATGTTTTATCTCCCTTCCAAGTTGTTTTATATTACTTTGGTTTTGTGTCATTATCATATAATGTCATAGATCATTTAGATCAAAGGATGCACTAATGAGAGATAAGAGACCTGATTTGCATGAAGATAAATCTGAACAAGCACAATAAACTATAAATTATGAAAATAAGAAAGATGATTGTAATAATGTAGAAATGGATCTAACACAATATATTACATGCATTACTCACTTATCAAATATTTACATATAAGAGAGTATAATGTGTAATATCCTCCAAGAATAGCCATAAAGGGCCTAGAATAAGCATGCCACTCCTATGATAGAGTAATGAAGAGCAACACCTACTAACCATGATGATGGAGAAGAGTAACTCCCTATACACAACTAAGCAAGCTAACATGATTTTAGGAATAAACCAATAAATGAAAATAAACTCCTACAATAACATTCCCCCTGTAAACATAACTTAGGTGGGTAGAAGAAATGGGTCTCGACAACAAGGCCTAATGAGGTACCCATGTACAAAATAACTCTTATAAAGTGGAAAAATTTAGAAAACATGTAGGAAAACCCCACTCCCTCATAAAAGAGAGAAAAATCAAGAAGAGAGGGCCAAAAATCCCAACTATAAGTTATAACTATATATATCCACTCTGTATCCTACAAAGGAGCTCTTTTGAGTGATTGTGGATCAATAGTAGATGCAATGAAGAGTGAATCACCTTGGAATAGTTAATGTGTTTACCAAGTCCCTGATGGATCTCCAACCAAGGTATGGTCCCTATAAAATTAACTATGCTCCTCATGCATAGTATATGGGCCAACTTCTCCATGCAATGATGGAGTATCTAAAGTAGAGACAAAGAAGGAATTTGGAATTCTTTGTAACTGAGTCAAATACTATCTAATTTTTGATGAATCTTGAATAAAAGTACTTGCTCCTTGTAAAGTCTAAAGTGGACCAAAAGTAGGTTACTCAATAAATAACTCCTTAATATATGGAAGTTGATAATAATATGAGGGAGGAGTGTTCCCATCACTACCATAGTTATTTGTGATAGATGAATAGTCTTCAATATTAGATATAAGGTCAGGCTCAAAAATATTATCTAGTCCAGGTGACTCTAAAGAAGAAGAATCTAAAGGAGATTCAAGGATAAAGTGTGAGAAGGTACATAGTTGAGTCTGATGATTGACCAATCCCATTACTAATATAGTATCATTATGCAACTCTTTGATGTACACTGAATTTGGAGTGAACTCAATTCACATGCTCAAACCAAGGTGAGTAATCTGGTAAACTAATAAGAGATTAGTTGAAAGAAAGGGAATACAAAGAACATTATTTAATGTTTCTCCACTTATTTCAACATACCCTCTCTTATAAACAAGTGTAGAAGTGTTGTCACCAAAGTGAATATTAGACATGTCATATGGTGCTAAGGAAGTGAACTCGATCTGTGAAGAAGCCATGTGATGTGATGCTCCAAAGTCAATAACACATGTAAGAGTTGGAGGTAAAACTACAACTAAGGTCGTGCCTTTAGATATCTTCTCACCTTTTTATTTTTCCTTTTCTTTACCATTATCATTTGCCTCAGAGAATTCTAGGGTTAATGAAGTTGGTTTGATTGACTCAGGAACACTTATATTATTCTTCTCAAGAAGACTTGTTAAGTGATCAATTTATTTCTTCAAACATTTGATTTCATCATGCTTACATGTGTAATACCCAAACTACCCTCTCTTTCTTAGGCTAACATTGGAAAAGGTCTCATTGATTGATTTGGTGGTCGGTTGATCGTTCTTGCTCTCAAGATCCTTGTTATTTTGTTTCTTTTCTTTTAAAGCCTTTTTGATCTCATGTCCTACAAGTAGATAATATGGTTTAGTGGATTTAGTGCAGCCATATAAATTATTTTATCTTGTTCCTAGGTCAATTCAATAACAAACTCATCAAAAGAGGGCATAGTCCATGAAGTACCAAGTGCTTTATTAGTCGCATGGAAGATGGAGACAAAAATAGAATAGTGAGGACCAAAATTTTCAAGGATGAAAAGGATGAGTTGAGAATCCTTTTTATCAATTCCAAATTATTTAAGGTATAATCTCAATGATTTTAACTTGGTTAAGTAGTCCTAAAGTGTGTCAAAATTTCTACGGCTAAGACTAATTATCACATTTTCGAGTTCATGCCCTCTCATCTCATCCAATTTCCCAAAAACAATCTCTAGGGTATCCCATACTTGGGTGTTTTATCTAATTCAATATGAAAGCATAGATTCAATGACATAAAATAACATAGAAAACTAAAGTGTTCATCACACTTGTCAAACCAATTTTCCTTATTTGTAGTTGCTTTAGTTTACAAACCTATAGTTATCTGTAGAGATTCTTATTTCACCAAATGATTGACATGGAAGCCTTCTATTCATGATAGTTGAAGGGGGTGTGATCAAATTAACTAAATTAGGATCCATTATAGATAATGTGAGTTTGTTTGTAACAAATTGAATAAATGCATAAAGAAGGAATCACAATAATTTGTACACCCCGTTGAAATTATGCGTGAGCCTCTTAGATTTTGGCACTTTATATTTTAGTTTATTTTTTAATGAAAATAGTTCTAATGCATGGGAAATAAAAAAAACCTTAACTTTTGAAAATTATATTTTTCAATTTTGAGCTACTGATCAAACGTTATTACATAATCATTTTCTCATAAATAAGGCCTATTTAATAAAAATTGTACTAAAAAATTAAAAGAATTATCTATGGATAAGGTGGACCTAGCCTTCCAACCACTAATTGGAATTGGAAAAGAGTGTATAATTCAATGGTTTAGCTCATGAGGAGGAATTGGCCTCTTTCCAACTTGAGCCTCACCCTTTGTCTTCGACAAGCAAAAATACAAAAGGCTAAACATATAATTCACCCTTTACACAAATTTGTCCTAAATTGACTTATATCCCAAAAATTAATAAAGGTAATTTGGAATAAATAAAATCTAATTTGAATAAAAATATAGGCTATTTACCTTGGTAGCCACATGAGGTGAAAAACATAGGTTATTTTAGGATTTCAAAACCCTAGATTTTGATATGACATTGTTTAGCACTACCATGCCCAGCCAAAGTGTAATAGGGGCATTTTTAGATGACCTTGAGGTTGTATGGCACCACCCAACCCAAGAATACATAATTTGATAAGGTATACGCATTTTAGGGACATTTTTTGATGACCCAAAGGTGTAAAAATTCCACCATGGGTATAAAAATGCCTTTCAAGTCATGGAAAAATGTTGCACATGTAGAGTATTGGCCTACAAAAATACTTTCCAGGGTCTGAAACAATATGGGAACCTAAAAAATACCTCTTACAGGTCTAAAAATACATGTTCCAACATTAACCAAACAAAAAACCAATAAATACACAACAACCACCACTAAAACTATCGCAAACACTAAACTCAAATTGAAAAACTTGCAAAAAACACCAAACAATCCTCAATACCAGCTCTACTCTGATACCATATCAAATAATGCCATGGATCAACTAGATCAAATGATGCACCAATGAGAGATAAAAGACATTATTTTCATGAAGACAAATCTGAGCAAGCACATGAAATTGTAAATTATGAAAGCAAGAGAGATAATTGTAACAACATAGAAATGGATCCAACACAATATATTGCATGCATTACTCTCCTATCAAAGATGTACATATCAAAGAGTATAATGTGTAACTCATCCAAGCATATCCATAAAGGGCCTATAATAGCATGTCACTCTTATGATAGAGTAATGAAGAGAAACACCCACTAACCATGATGATGGAGAAGAGTAACTCCCTATGCATAACTAATCAAGCTAACATGAGTGTAGGAATAAACCATTAAAGGAAAATAAGCTCCTACACTAACATTATCCCTATTGGTTCACCAACCATTTGCCTTTTCTATTGTATCCTTTATTACTCTTATTTAATTGCATTCATGGCCAATCTCCCACCCTTGGTATATCTTTCTCATCGAATTTAAGGTCTTGTCCCTAAGCTCACTCATGAGTAGGCTGAGGTTGTAATGGAATGCCATAAACAACATAGGACTCAAGAGGTTATTTCATCCCAGCATAGTGACATTAACCCTCTCATGTTCTATAGGGAACAATATTTAAAAATCTATAACCAATAGGCTTGCTTACCTTTTCAGCAGTCCGAGTTTTACTTGTTTGAGGCTACCTCCCCAAGACTTGAGACTAATTTTCATTCACTTGTTAGGGGTGAAGATGACCTATTTCATGATTGAGGCTAGATGATTTATGCATAATCATTGATGATTGTCATAGGTGACTTCATTTGAATGAATATCACCATTTTTCCCATAGGAGTAGGTAGCGTGTTTCCTCTAAAAATAGAGTTATCACCCTTTTAGGTTCATGTGCCTCAACTAGTTCTCACATGAGTCTTCCATCTCTTTTTCAGCAAAAGACTCTATGGTGATAACCCCTTTGTGTCCATGTTGAGAGACATGGGCACACTAACTTGACTCAGCATCCACCTCTCGTGGATCCATCCCATCCTCCTAATACTTCCTTTAGGGTCTCGAATGATCATGTTGGTTTTGACCACCATTTGTGGACTATGGATATTTGGTATGCCTATCTTGAACATTAGTGCCCACATGTGGACACTCATATTATCATACATAGCCAACACCATTAGGATTTAGGTCATCATGACCATCCCCCCATGTATTCAACATCATCTTATCATCCCCATAGGGAATGATACCCTTCACGTGGTTATTCAGCACCATGTGATTGGGAAAATCCTCATCCTAAGCATCCCCCATATTGAGAGCCACCTTGACACCATCAATCACATGACTAGTCTTGATGACCCCTACTTGTGTGGGTAGTATTATGAATCCTCAGGGAGCTCATCACCAACCCACTATCAACCATGCTTATGAGGATATCTATAGGAATCCTCTAGCCCCTTAGGTGCATGTAATTCCCATTCCTACTCTAATCCCTGAACTGTCCAAGCTTAATGGGACTCAAGATGATAGTCCCATAGAGCATATCATAACATTTATGATGGAATGTATGGATTGCGAATAGGATAAAGTCATGGTGTTGAATCTCTTCGTTCATTCCCTATGAGTTGGAGATCTTTTTTATCACCATATTCTCTTTCTAGTTTATAGTTCCTTTTGTATAACCTCCTCCAATACTTTGATATATCTAGACCACTTAGCCTCTTCATATAATCACTCACCTCTATGGTTCAGGCCAAGGGTGATTCTCACTTTGACTCCATGCTTAAGTTCCATTTAGTCACTCATATGTGCAAGATAAAGTTCTTAGATGATCAACACTACAATATGTTCACACAAGCATTGAGGTAGGAGGTTCATCTTGAGGTCCTCAAGATCAAACCCACCTTTTATGATGAAGTTGTTAAAGAATGTTTGAATACCAAGGCCTTCAAAATGAATGTGGGAATTTGACCTATACCTACCCAAAATTCATTCTCCTCATGTGATCATTACTACAATACGACTAGTGATGGTGTCACAGACTCTTTATTAGAGAAGAAGTATAAGAAAGATGACTGCAAGGTTAACACTGTAAATAAGAGGCCAACTAAAAATAAGGCCCTTAAAAATAGTGTAGAAGGATAGTGGGTGTCAAATCCCTATGACCCTACTAAATTTTGTAACTTCCACAAGATTAAGGGGCATTCTGACAACAAATGTGTCATAACAATATAGTGTGAAGACTTTGTCCACCCCTTAGAGCTCTCCATTTATCAAACCCAATCACAAGTTGAATGTGTTCAAGGAGCCTCTTCCTAACCATGATAAGGAAAAGAATAAGAAGAAGAAGAATAAATCCAAGGCTAAGGCCAATCATTTTACTTCTCCCTATTCTACCTATTATGGTTCCTCTTCCTCCACTAACTCAAAAGGAAAGGCCAAGCATGAGAGTAGCAAGGTCATTATTGTTGTTGACATAACCTCTACTATGTATGAATGCTTTGTCAACACACACTTAGGTTAGGGCATTGATCACATTGGAGAGACTAGTGGTATGGGGCCTACAGCCTAACCATGGGAATGAGAAACCCCAAAGTCATATTTAACTTTCACCATAATATCCCTCCCCAAGGTAGACAATGTCCATATTTTGTTATAGAGTAATTGTAATCCCTTTCTATTAGGATCTCCATTTGGGACCTTCTTTACCTTTGCTCTAAGCAAAGGGGACTTATCTTTGATTAAGTTTGTCTCTCTGATAATTATCCTCTATGGGATGACATGTAGGTCTTGTTTAACTCCAACATCCCATATCACCCTTATATTCCTACATTATCCTTTGGCCTTGCCTTTTTGCTAGATACTTTCATTCTCATAAAGAAGGCTAGTTTTTTCCTCTATATCAAGACCTTAGTTGATGATTATCACATCAAGAGATGCATTTTTGATGTGGAAGGCACGTTTAACATCATGATATTGTGGGTGTTCAATGAGCTTGGGATTAGTCATAAGAAGATCTCTAATTCTTGGCAAAAATGTGTTGATTTTAATAATGATATAGTTGTGCCAATGGGAAACATGAAGCTTCAATTCAAGTTTAGATCCAAGATAGAAAAGATTGAGTTTAGACTTGGATCTCTCATACAACCTGATTCTTGGTCATCCTTAGATCTTAGCCATGTGATTCATCACATCGATAACATTTTTCATGGTCTAATTTATACATGAAATTGAGGTTCATACCATGGAGGCTAACCTAAATCCCTAGGTATTACTATACAAAAAAACAAAGACATCTGATGAGGCTTTGGTTGTCTCTACATGGGGTTCTTTGGCCTCTCCCAAGCCCTTGCAATAGAATCTTATATTTTCAAGGATAAACTTTTTGACCCTATTGAGTATCAGTTACAATTTGCTCCTCCCACACCTAGTGTGTGACCCCTAATGCCTCTTACTTCTATGCACTCAATTGGCTCTTCAATCTAAGGATACCTTTTTTGATATGTCTCCTTTGATGTTTAACCTCCTTCCCTTTCTTTATGATTATCTCATTGTGGCATTGGCACTCTCAATGCCTCTCCTGGTGAGGTATCTCGATTTGCTAAGTCAGATCTCAAGTATTATTCCATCCAAGTAGTAGCATGTGACCTAATCAATGAGATGAGAGCTTAATAAAAGTTCATTCATATATTTAATACATGATACCATCCTCTTACTTACATATAGGTTCAAATGTCTCATTCACCAATAATGACCCCACCTCTAGAACTCTCGTGTTTCAATTCATGACTGGTGAACCTTAAGATATGGATGTTCCATCTCCTTCTTGATTTTTCCCTACTATTGGCCTCTATGGAGGATAAGAAATGGCTTACTTTAGGTGAAGATCCTCAATAGGATGAAGTGGTTGCCTGCCCCTTGGGTACAAGCATGGGCCTAGGACTTTGGTACCTTGGTAAGCACCAAAGCTTAACAAAACACCTTCTTCAGGCCCCTATTTGATCGATTGCCTCTCTCATGGCATCTAATGTCAGACCTTATGGGTCTCCATGGATGTTTGTCTTGTGTGTTCCTCCTTGGATGCACCTTAGGATACAAGTAGAGTCTTTTTCTTCTTTCATTTGGTGGTACTATTATTTATTTACAATTAGTCCTCTATTAACTCCCTCTCTCCTTCATTGTGGTTCTTATAGGTTGTGTGGGTTATTGTTTGTGTTTCTTTGGGTCTTTTTTTGGCCTTATCTAACTAGTATTAATTTATCATAGGAATCCTATCGCCCATCATCACCTCTCACCATGGTTGATTTTGGGACACTCTCTCTCAATTGGCCACCATAGAGTGGCGGTGGCCCTACCAGCTGAGATACCTCTCTTGCCTCTAACACTCTGACTCCTCTTCATGTCTGCAACCTTGCATGCTAAATAAATATGTTAGTATGATAAAACCAAATGAAATATAAGTATGTACCTACTATTTCACTTCCCTCTCCTCTAGTATCTAAGTAGGCACTCTCTCTATTCCTCACTCTACATGTAGTGGGCAGATATGTGGGTGGTGGTGGCTCAATAAATTGTGATAGATCTCTAACCTTGAGCATATTTACTCCTCATGTCTATAAGAAATCACACACAAAATCAAGTTAGTTTATGATAAATAAATTCATATAACTAATTTTTTACTCCCTCCCCTCTTTGCCTCTATTTGGCCTTTCTTTGGTCGATTTGGGCCTTTTTTAGAGCCCTCAGGCCAAAGCCATAGGTTTGCAGTAAAACTTATAGCCTTCTAATGTATCTATCCACACTTTATGTGTCTTGACAATGGGTTAGGTGATGGGTTTTACCATGTAGGTTTTAGCTTAGGGTGTGGTGGCTAGGTAAGCCCTAGGGCTTACTTGAATGCCTCCCCCAAGCCTCGGCCCCCTGTTTGGCCTCTTTCTTCCACCAGAAGGTATGTAGTCCCCTCTTGGACATTTTGATTGGAGTATTTGATTAATTCATCCCTAAAATCAATCAAACTCTATAAAAACATTTATAAGGCTTTCATAAACCCCCATAAAATTGAATATTTATAATATTGATAATTAGCATGCTTACCTAGACCATATCACTCACTTTTCACGTGCTCTCTCATATCCCCATAAGCTCTATGTGGGTTTTTAGATTCTCTTGGATCCCCTTTGGTTGTTCAAGAGTGAAAATGATGGGAAAATTAATCTTTTTCACTCTTTTTACCACCTATTTTTAAGCCCCTTTTTTTGGTTTCATTTGGATAATTTATTTGTTATTACTAGTAGGATCATGAAACCTCCATCTTAGGGGTTTTACCCTACTCCAAATGTAATGGAAGCCTTTGTTTTCTTTTCTAAGGTTTGTTTAGGCCTATTTTTAGATCATTTAAATCTCTTGGACCCCTAGGTCCCCTAGCCTATCAGCCATATGTATCCCTTTTTGGATGCACCTTGGGATAGAAGTAGAGTTATTTGCTTTTTTTAATCAATAGTTTCTCTATTTGCTTACATTCAATCCCCACTAATTCCCTCTTCCTCTTTCATCATGGTGTCTATAGGTGTGTAGGTTCATGGTTATGGTTTTTTTGGGGCTTTATCTGGTCTTCACCAATTAGTCTTCATCCTTTATCACTTCATCCCATTATTGGTGTCCACCTTAGACAATTAATTACATCTTAGTTTTGTTACTTGTCTCCTTATGTAATTCATTTATTCTTCTTTGTGTCGATATAGTCCTCCTATAGTGTTATCTTGCCTCATTAGACCCCATCATGGTGCACCTCTTAGTGGTGATTCACATTGATGATAGTAGTCAAGGCAACCTAAGACCCACTATTGCAGCTTAGATTATTAATGACTCATGGGGCCATGAACTTGTTGTAGCTAGTTATTTCCTTGTTAGTGAGATGAATAACATGGATGAGTATCACGTAATTATTAGAACTTTGACTGATGCTCATGCATTAAGTACATGTTATGTGTAGTGGTTTTCTAAATTATTCTTAGTGGTGTATCAATTCACCAAGGCTTGGAATGTCCTTAGATCTAAGTTGATCCCCCTCTTTGAGGTAGCACATGATTTTCTCTCCTTATTTGAGTATGTCTATATCTCCCACATCCTTCATGTGGAGAATACTAGAGTTGATGCCCTGGTGAATGTCATTTTGGATTTTATGATTTGATATGACTTATGTCCCTGCTATGTATGAGTTAGAGATGGATTTATATTTCGATTTATATATTTTACACATGTACCCATGGATCATGCCATTGACTGTTACTTCTACCACCATCGCTATCCAGTAAGTGTAGGTAATGTTTTATATTTTCCTTTTCCTCTCTTTTTAATGATTTTGTATGGCTTTAAGATACTACACAATAGTCTTTATTCCTTCTAAACATCAACTAATTATACCTTAGGGTCATATGTAATTGTACTTCCTATGACCTTGCTCCTCCTAATGACTATATATCATCTCACATGTAGACTGCCAAAATTGTCAATCTAATTTGAGGTTATATATAAGCTTGGATACTTACCTAGTTTATTGTGCCCCCTATGATCCTTCCTTACACTCTTGTAGACCTTACACACACTCTAATCTCACCAGATGCACCTAGGGGCCACCAAAAGGCCATGGTGTCCTTGGTTGTGTGTTTATCCCAAAGCCCACAGCCTAGGCCACAACTTGGTAAGAGAGATGTTTGGCACATTTTTAAGTTTTGTATTTTACTTGAATGGTCATAAATGGATCCTTTTTGGTCCATTTTCACCTTGGTGTGCCCTATATGAATCAAAATCATTCCTCTTTCCCCTATTTCTTGATCTTTTGCTCTCTCTCTCTCTCTCCTTGAATCTCTCTTGATTTATTCTTGGTGATTGAAGCATCCATGTGACATAGGTTCATATACATTTTTGCATACTAATTTGGTGACTCCATTTCTACTTCTATTTGTCCCTACTTCATTATGGCTTCCTAACAGCTTCTACAAGCTATATTATACCTAATTTATACACCTATCTTGGGCTTATACACTCTTGCAAGTTCTTAATTCTCCTCCTCGTTGTTTAGACATTGGTTTGGACATAGCTCTACATTAAAACCATGTCTTCCTCCATAGCTACCTTATACTTGGATTCCTGGTTAGTAGAACACTTGCACAGTATTTTGATCTTGATTTGAGGGCACTTTATTATGTAAAGTGAAACTTCATTATTGTAGAGTAGTGTATTTTCTAGGGTTTACTATTGTATGCTAGTTTATCTCATTTTGAACATGTTTTAGAGTAGATTATAAAGTTTATGCATCCTCTCAAACTTAAAAATATCTTTAATCTTGAAAATGTATTCAATTTCATAGGTTTGTTTGATTCTAAATCATTTTATTGCTTGGTAGATGCTCTCTTGTTCAAATAGCTTAGTTTACTTGATTAAAGCGGCACTCCTTTTGATAGGTTAGATATCACATGTTATAGATTATTAATTTTTTTAAGAAAGGCATTAGCTTAGGTTTCTAAAATTTCATGTTCTCTCCATCTCTCTCTCAATCTCTTAAAATTTTCATTTCCCTTCTAGAATCATTTATTAATTACTATAGTTACATGCTTCTAAAACACATTGCTTGCTTGGTAGTGTTCTTTTGTTCAAGTAGTTTCCTTTCTCATTATTTATTCATTGAGTTCTCCCACTTAGATGCTTATTATTTTGTGTTTATACCCATTAAAGATATTTGTGTCCTTTGTATACTTAATTGTGCTAACCTAACCTGGTTTGCAAATTTATATATAGCTTGGTGAAAGTTGGTAATTGGATAGACTCTATAGATATCTAGTATCCCATGGTGTCATTGATCCTAGTAGGTGTTTTCTTAGTATAATATATAGCCCCTTTCTAAACCCTCGTGGCTCCATTTAGATTCTTGGAGCTATAAAAACACACTGATATGCAAATAAGAGAGTTACATTTTGAGGTTGGGGACTTGGTTTTGGCACATCTTCACAAAAAGAGGTTTTTGAAAGGTAAGTACAACAAACTCAAGTAGAATAAGATTAGGCCTTACAAGATTTTGAAAAAAAATTCAGTTAATGCTTATGAATTATAATTTTTGGATGGAGTAGGCATTTCACCTATATTTAATGTAGAATATTTGTACACATATATTGAGGGACAAATAATTGATAGCATGGATGTTTTAGTTATGGATTGGAGGGAGTAGTTTCTTCTAGCAGCCAAAGAGGAAATGGAAACCATTTTAGACATTTGGATTGGCATGAAGACAAGGGGAAGTGAATATTATGAATACTTGATCAAGTAAAAGGACAGATTAGCCAGATATGTGACTTGGATAAATATATATGAAGTTAAAAAACATGGTAAAACTATAAAATAGATCATAATGTGTTTA
The DNA here is from genome assembly GCA_037957365.1 of Torreya grandis. Taxonomy (NCBI): domain Eukaryota; kingdom Viridiplantae; phylum Streptophyta; class Pinopsida; order Cupressales; family Taxaceae; genus Torreya; species Torreya grandis. Next base: position 64,201 of record JARHVA010002426.1, read on the forward strand.
TGATTAAGAGTTCATAGGTATTTTCATGACCCTGGGTGTTTGATGTAGGAGCATCCAAGGTGAAGGGAAGTCTTGCATCAAACAAAAATATGCTATTTTGGGTTTTGTTTTGTGTTGTGTCTATTGCATTCTTAGGGTAAGCTTGTAAACCTTCAAGAATGATTTTGTAAAATTATTCCTTTGTTGCATAATAATATGGAGATATTTTATACGCTTCTATTAGTCTATGTTGTTTCCTTAATCACAAACATTTGGCAAAATTATTCTTCAACTTAGATTCAAACTTATAGGAGCAACTTTGTGAGGTCATAATACCATAATAGCATTAGTTATGTCTTAAATTTCATATCATTAGAGAGACAACACTAATGTACAAAGAGTTATGACATATGTCATTTGACCTAAAAAATCACTTGAGCATTTGGAAGCTACAAGAATTGATTCTTCAACATAGAAACACATAAGCAGTAGAGATTTATAGAGGTACTTGGAGCTTCATTATTCAGCCTACATGTTAGTATTTTATTTAATGTAATTTAACAAGTCTCAAAATAATTAATTCATATTTTTAGATAATTAATACCATAAGATATATTATATTTTATATAATTCACAATATGGGAGTACAAATAAATAGGTGAGGATTATCCTTAAAATGAGGAATCAATATTATACTCAACTTTTCCTGAAATATTTTTGTAAGACTCTTTCACAAGAGACATCTTATGAGTCTTATTTATGCATTGCATATATTTACAATATGAATAAAGTTCATACTAAATTTCCTTAATATTCCCCCCCCCCCCATAGTATGAACAAGGGGAGAAACACCATCTTCTATCTCAGGAGCATACACATGTCTTGATCTTCCTATGTGCTACTTCCTTGCACTTTGATTGTGGGAACTAATCAACAAGAAAATGGGAACACTAAAAATCATGGCAACCTCCTTCATGGTGGGAACATGCATCAACCACCATCCATGCAAAAATCAACCAAATCTAGGAACATCAACCGAGCCAATCAAAAAAGTAGTGGGAACACTCCTACCAACTACTTTTATCAAGAACACCTCTTGTTTTAGTACTGATGGTCTGAATCACCTGTACTATCATACTTTTTAGGGGATTACATTTGGAAATTACATGAATAGGGATGCACTCATGTTCTTATTTCATACTATAGAAAAAATAGTAAAAATAGAAAGTGCCACTACTATAAAATATTACCCCATAAGTAGTGGCTAATGAGAGGTACAAGTGTCCCCCATCCTCCTTTTTCCTCCAACCTCTAGTGTAATTATCTAGTAAAAATAGTCTTCATCATTGTTTTGACCAATTGATTCTTTATCATTTGATTCATTTTAAAAAGTGGTTTTCACTTCCCAGTCACTTTCTTCATCTCTTTTTCAAAAATAAGATCCTTCTCTTTTAGTTTCCCATCAAGGAGATCTTTTGCTCTTTGTCTACAATATTTAAGACCATGTTCAGGTTTCTTACAATAATGACAAAGAAACATTTTCCTTGAACTCTCAGATCTATGTTTTTTAAACTTAGAAATAGATTTGTTTTTATTTTTCACATACATAACACTTTCCTCAAGACTAGTATTCTTATTTTCTTCATCTATCAATGAGGAAATTAGATTTTCTAAGCTAGGATTTACTTTGCTAAGTGTAAAAACCATGTTTGAATAATTACCTGGCATACTATTTAATAAGACAGCTTTTACATCATCATCAGGGACATCTACTTTTATTTTTTATAACTAATTTAGAATGGAGCAAAAATTACTTATGTGTTTCACTCTGTTGTCATCTTCTTCCTTTTTGAGTTCAAATAGCTTCTGCTCTAGGGTCACTATTGCACTTCCTATTTGTGATCCAAACAACCTGTTCAGTGTTTCCCAAATAACATTTAAAGTTTTTGATAGGTCTATATGATGCAAGTATGCATCAGATAACCCTATACTAATAATTGTTTTTGCTCTTTGATCCTTGCTTTCCCACTTGATGGCTTCATCTAAATTGTCAGTTTTGGTATTTTACCACTTGTAATCTCCCACAAGTCTTTGTCAATCAAATGCAATTGTGTTCTAACTTTCTAGGTATGAAAATCTTTTCCTTCTAATTTTTCAATATAATTTACTTTTTCCATTTTGACTCCACACAATCTAGATGTCGTATTCAAGTCAAAATACATCTAGTTACAATTGAAAATTGACATGACAATGAAAAAAATTCTATTTGACAAATATAAATTTAACTCTGATCTTGATTCATAACTTAACAAAAATAAAACACACTTAAAAATTTTGATACTAATTTTTTTTACCTTTTAACACAACTAAATAATTACCATGGACTTACTTAAGTCATGACTCAATTTTACCTAAGCGAGAAAACTAAAAATAAAAAATAATTTAAATGCTTCAAAAATTTGACCAATCCTTAATAATTTTTTACTTCACTTATGTGAGATGATTCTTGTGAATAAAATGTAACATACACATCTAGGGGGGGCTCCTCTATCTCTACACCTATATAGGCCTCTCCACCATGGTTGGGCAACATATCTATCTATACGGGTGCCTATATAGATATAGGGAGCCTAGACTAGATGATAGATGCCACCTCAGGTCATTACCAACAATAATTAAAACATTTAATTCTAGAAAACACCACCATGTGGATTTATTTTTTCCATTGAGACCATCTACTCCACCATCATGTTGTTCATAGAGCAATATTGATCTCTTGCCTTAATGGCAGATTTAGACTTATATAAACAGTGACTATGTATAGAATTATGCATAGAAACTCAAGTTGATTTCAATATGAAATAATATATATGTATATTATGCATAGAATACTCAAACTTGCTACACACATGGTGAACTACAAATATGTATAAATGGCTAAAGAATTGATTGATTTGCTCAATCCATGTTTGGGTAGGCCAAATGAAATCAAATCTCTTGTATGCCAAAGTCATAGATCCTTCCATACAAATCTGGCAGTTATAAATTCATTCAAATGAAAGATTGAATAGAAATATCTTACATAGTGCACAGTTAGAAATGATTATTTATTGAGTGTCCCATTTGCTGATACAACTTCAAATTTCTTCTCCAATTTTGACAAAAAGAAAAAAAAATCTTGAATAAATATGGTAGAATTATTCGAAGAAGACTCTCATGGTTCATAGGGTCAGGATCATAAATGGCTCCGATACCAAATAATGAAATTAAACAAGTCTCAACATAATTAATTCATATTTGTAGAGAATTAATACCATAACATATATTATATTTTATATAATTCACAATATGTGAGTACAAATAAATAGGTGAGGATGATCCTCAAAATGAAGAATCAATATTATCCTCAACTTCTCCCAAAATCTCTCTGTAATACTCTTTCACAAGAGATATATTATGAGTCTTATTTATACATTGCATATATTTACAATATAAATAAAGTTCATACCAAATTTATTTAATATTATTTTCTAGATGTCATGTGTTATCGTATGATAGTTAGTGTGATTGTCTTTGTTTTTATGATGTGTGGAAGGAATTGTTGATGATGGTTTGGTGTTTAATCTTGAGAGTTATGTAAACTAAAATCCACCAAACTCTTGCATTTTTTTGAGATTATGGAATCTGAAGAGACACCCCATGAAGCTATGGATGTCATAGGAATATTCATATTGGTCAGAGAATTCAATTTTACAAGTAAGCAAACTTGTGAATGGATAGGGGTAGAGCAAAGAAGAGGGTGGTTTTGTTTTCATGTTTTTGTTTGAATCACCATGTATGGCATTGTGGCATATTGTACATTATCCAACCATTGAAATTCTTAGAGTTAATGAAAGCCCAAAGGCTTGAAGTGTTCATGTATGTGTGTTTGGTCTGAATTGTATGTCCTAGTTTGCATGAATATCTAAGCATCACAGAGTTATATGTTATTATTAAGTGGATACCATGTTTGTATTACAGCAATTTTATATTTATAACATTATATATAATTAAAAATTTATATGACATGTGATTATTATATAGGTTTTATATGATCTAATGTTAAAATATGAAATTATTTCTAGCTTTTATTCTACGTTACACAAATTTCATGTTATGCACATGATTATGTTTTTTGTATTTTTCCATGATCCTTTTCATGTATCATGATGATGATTTTGCTATGTTGTTTTGATCCTTATCATACATCAATTTTTTATTGTTGTTATGTTTCTTGAACCTTATTATGCAAGTATTAGTATTCATTGTGCTCATACTTTGTTATGGTGTCATGATCCTTATAATGTAAATGTTAGTTTTATTTATAAGTATGTTTTGCTATATGGTTCTATGATCCTTATCATGCACACATTGGGGAAAAATGAGGGTAAAATATATTTTCCCTATGTGTGCTCTTAATTGTTAAATATTTGTGTACTAATGACTCATTGTTACAACATATTCAATGATATACTCTGTATGATTACTATATTCTATGTTGTAATGACTTTCATTTGCTTATATATTAAACCCACATGGGGAAAATAGATTTTTTCTATGTTTCTCAAATGTTACATATCTACACATGATATTATGTGATGATTAATATTATGAGTAATGATGATAACATTATCTATGGTTTTCATGGTATTGCATTGTAGGGGAAATTTTTTTCTTCTCTAGATACAAGTTTTGCTATGTTCCATGCAGTGCACTAGTATCTCAAGAGGGCAACCATATTCTACATTTATAGTTACTAATATTTTGATGTTTCCTCGGTGTACATAGTTACTCAAGATGATATGTGATTGAGGTTTCATCACCTGAAAACTTTAGGATTCCAATTTTAATTCCCAAATAATTATTCTCAAATGTGGAGGCCAATTCCCTAATGACACATAAGGCTCCAACTCCACTTCATCTTTCTATCTCCTTCAATAGTATTACAAACCCATGGGACTTTTGATGTATATTTGGGGCAAAGGAGGTATCTTGATAATAATTATTTTTTTAATCAACATTTACTATTTTTTCACTCACCCATTATTACACAGGAAAAGTAAGTGTGCTTTTGAGATTTCAACATTCGAAGACTAGAATTGGAAGTGTCCTTTTATATGTATTTACTTTTAAGTGTGTTCTCATGTCACCTACTTTGTGGCTAAATACACACCTCAAAGTGGAGAAAAATGTAAAACACTTAAAATGACCCCTTGACATTTATTTAGTGTTATTTTTTATATGTTTGGCACATTTATCTTTATATGGGTGATTGGTCTAAATTTTCCATTATTTAGTAGTTAATTTGACTTTATTGGCTTAAAACTCTCATTTTCTTATCCTCATGTTAACCCCCATCACTATTTTATGATTTTTCCTTTATCATGTGGAGATTATTTATATGGTCTTGGCTCTATTGCTTGTGTCTCCCTTTTGAATGGATGGGCCCATTTGACCCTTTTTACCTTTTCAATTTATAGTCATTACAAGTCGACATGCACATGAATTTCAAAAAAGTTTGAAGTCAAGCCACCTATAAATAGATAAATGATTAGTTTCATTTAATCACCAAAATATTAATAATCACTTATCATTTCTTACCTGACATTCAATTATAGAACACTTTTAACTACTTCCTGAAGTTTCTTTTTTGTAATTTCCATTTATCTACGTCTTTGTTCACTTTGAAGGATTTGACTATTAGATGGCTAGTTACTTCACACTAGCCACCTAAACCCTAATAAAGATCCTCAAACAAACCTTTATAAATTTTTAGATTGTATGATTGTTGATTACAAAAGGACATATGTTGAAGCGCATAAAATTAGGGCAAGAGGTGAAATAGCATAAACATATTAATAGAGTCATAAATTCAATTTTCAAGTGAAAGACACTAATGAAGAGCAATCGTACGATCCCAACACCCTACTTTGTTTATATCCATATTTTAAGGTGAAAAACCAAACAACTTTAGATATGCATTCCCAGATCTAAATTATGAAAACAAATTTAATGATGATATGTAAACTAGATTAAAACCTTTCAATATTTCTATTTCCAGATAAATATATGTAATTAAATAATTACCTAAATATTCTTTATTATATTTATAATAATTTGTTTTGAGATTGGCATATTTATATGCATACAATTTCTATGAATTTATATGGAAGTTGTCAAACTCTTTCCACTACCTAAACACTTTCTAAGGTCATTATTTGAATGTTGATTGAAGTTACCTCATTTTCTTGAGTTATCATTACATGTAAAATACTATATGACCACATCAATTGCACCCGCATCTAATGCTTATCATTGCCATAGAAAAATCATTGACCATGATATTTAACTAGTGATTTATAAGTCATATATTTGACTTAATTTTATAAATAGTTAAAACAAGCCTAACTACCTATGTAGTTTGACATAAAAAACAAACAAATATTTAATCAGATTCTAAAACTAAGGGTATTGTCAGCGTTGATATTGGGTTAGGAATTTTGAATTTTCAGCGTTGATATAAAGGGGCTCTAATCTCTATGTATGTGGTGTTGACGCCTAAAGCTCTTGCTTCAGGTTTAACAGCCTCCTATGGGAAGCTTTATAGGAATGCGACCAAATTATGGTCTATAAAATAACCTATGGGATTTTAAAATCTAGCTCTTCATTCAAATTTAGGGGTGAAAAGGGGAGAGAGAAATGTGAATAAAACTTACTAAGGTGATGTGTTGAGAGATTTAAAGCACTTGGACTATAATTTCATAAAATAGATCAAACCCTTAAACACTATAGACCATAAAGGAGCATAAAACATGAATTAAGATCTATAATGAAAGCAAAGATCGATACTATAGAAGCAGAAGAAAAGAGATAACAAATCAAGATAGTTTCCCACTCAAATTGACATAGCATACCACATCCTTTTCATTGTTAGATGGAGAAACAAATACAAAATGCCTCAAGGACACATACAAAATGTCCAATCACACCTGTGAGGGGCACGTATTAAGGTCAAAGAATGAGAAAATGCTAACTACTATTACTTCTACTCTATTACCAATGGTGATATACAAAAGTAGCTAATACAAGCAAATTGATAACTAGACCCTTCCAAAAAGGGTGAGCCTAGAATATATAGGTGAGACAGCCTCTCATGGGAATGACACCTAGAGTTCCTAGCACTCTCACCTATGATGATTTTATTGTAACTGAATGAGGGTCTTGAGTTCATGAGTGCAGTTAATCCTTAAATCTCAAATATGGTGCAACTACATCATTCTATTATGACCACAATGTTGAGGTGAAGCAAAGTGATGCCACATGTACATCTATGGATTTGTCCATGTTATATTGTGTTCCCTCGGCCTTAGTCTCTTATAAATCAATAGATTACACTTTAAGCTAGGCTTAAAGTGTTTCAAAAGATTTTCTAAGAAGGAGGGACCCACACTCTCATCTAATGGAACTACTCTAATCTTTGATAGGATAACCTTTGCCTTTGAAGAGTGTAGTGGTGTCACATGGAAATGCTCATCTCTTTCTTATTACAAACAACTAGTGCATCCCCTTTAATCTTCTCTGGCCAATGGCACTACTCTAAATTTTAATAGACCAAAACTACTCTTAGATAAGTGTAGTGATGACACTGGGGACTTCTTTGGTAAGGTTGAGTATGGGCATTCCATGTGTCAAGCAAACACTCTTCCTGGGGGAAGTCAGGCATTTTTTTACAAAATTGAGCATGAGGGTACCATGTGTTGAAATCTCATTCACCAAGTAAATGGCTTGATGGGCCCCATTTATTTACCTACTGGATAATAGTGCTACTTAGAGGTTTGACCTAAAAGGAAATGGATTTGAAGAGCATGGGGTTGTCATGTGGAAGAAGTGGATAGAAGCTGATACTTAGGAAAATTTTCAAAAAGGGGCCTCGAGAAAGGAAGAGGCTAAAAAGAGAACTGCTAGAAGGTGTCAAGGAACTATTAGTTATACTGAACGAGTCCAAATCCAAAGATGAACTACTCCAAAATAACAAAACATGGATTTTGATCTATAGTTCCTAGCAACTCACAAGGGCATCTGCCTACAGATGAGAGAACTCAAAATTCTAGAGTGTAGACCAATCGAGGCAAAATTTCAAAATAGGAGGCTCAAGAACCTGCAAAGGCACCCACTCTTCCTCCTTAGGTTGGGTCTTCTTCCTGAGAGCCTTGAAGGATCTATCTATATCAATAATCTCTTTGAAGGAGATGCTTCCCAAATCTTAAACAACTGGTAGCATTTGGAGTTCAAGATGGGCGAGTGGCTGGAATATCTACTCCACTTCAAAGACACTATGTGACTGATCGAGAGCTATAAAAATGGTCTGGTCATTCTACTTTTATTCCAACATTACTTTGATATATTCCTTGGGGAGGATGTTATTATCTACCAAGAAAGGGGAGGGGAGTCCTAGTTGAACTAGTTCTTCAATGTGCCCCCACTTATATTGGACCACCTACTCTAATACATTAAGGAATTCCTTGCACTTGTTGGTTACTTTAGTTTAGTTTAGAAACTCATTGACCTTTACCACCACTTGCCTATAGTCAACCACCCCTATAGCTTATAGCATCTCATTTGAGGTGTTGTAGAGCTTTTAGATGAGGAGTTGGGAATCTAAAACCTTGGGAGCCATGAAGGTGATGACCTGATCAATGGACATACTCACCTATGAACTTAGATTCTACAAGTTTTCAATGAAGGTGAGGACTAGCTTTAGGTTTGTGGCCATGCACTTGATCCTCTCCCAATAAGATTTGTACAACTATTAAACCATAGGGAGGATTTTCATGGCCTATAGATGGGAAACAAGGTCATTCTTCAATTTTTTAATTTCTTGGTCCTTGATCAAGGATTCTTATTGTGCTTACTACTATAATTATTAAAAATATTGATTATAATCTAAGAGCTCTCAGTGGGTCTATGCCAATTTAGTCTCTCTTTCCTATAACTTGGTTTTGGTGGCCACTCATAGATTGGCTTATGCCTAAAAGATCTCACTAGAGATGTGGCTCTGAAGGTCAGACCTTACTTTATTGAGCTCTGCATCTTTGGCCTTACCCTTAGTAGTGAGGCAATCAACCATAGCCTTCACCTTGGTGAGTTCCATCTTGGTCTTTTCTAGCTATCAGGTTAACTTAATATAGTTTATGGTTATAGACTTCTACATTTCCTCTATTAACTCGACCCTATTAGTGGGTCTAGTTTGGCTGAGATTTAGGTCAATAACTTGTATGGTATATTCCCCTGGATGTATCTATTCTTTGGGCTTAACTACTTGAGGGTCTAAATTAGCAATCATGAGCGATTATTGTGTAGGGTCGTATAATAACCACATTTGAGTCTACATAAGGGCACTGGTCTACTTTCCCCTTTTATTCTCCATTCAATCCTTATGAGCCCTCCTTTTGGAGTCCACCTATTGATATTACTACTCTAGTGCTTGAATGTTCTCCCTTATAAAAGGGATTCCCTATGGTAGTGTGAATGGAGAGGTCACTTGCTACTGTGAAGCAATAGACCTTGTCCCTATAGAGGTGAGTGAATAAAGGGTTAGGGTGGAAAGAGAAAAATGTGGGAGTCTATGGGGCATGGTGAATGGTGATTACACCATGATGGAGGATGAGACAGATGATAAAGGCAAAGGGCTTAGGAAATGCATGAAGGAAGAGATCAAGACCACAAAAGAAAGTAGTGAGAGTTTAATGGTGGGTTGAATGGATGAAGAGGAGAGTGGGGCTAGGGAAGTAATTAGTTGGGCCATAGATATTATCATAACCTAAGGTGATATGGTGGATAGACACATGGAGGTAATGAGGGAGGCAAAGGTGGAAAGAATGGGATCTACCAAGTGAATCTTCTTCTATATGAGCTCTGATAAAGGGCTGGATTTGGGTGCCTTAGGTCACTTATACTAGAGTGAACCAATTATGAAGTTTTCAAAGAGGGCTTATTATTGATACAAGGTTATGGGATATGGGTACAAGGAAGGTGGACATGTGGAAGATTTTTGGACCTCTAAGACCTCAGCCTCCTACTATGGTGCAACCCTCGCTCCTTACCTAGGGGCATCTCTTTCTTCTTCTTCTTCTTCTTCCTCTTCTCCTCCTTTTACTATCTCAAGGGAGGATTCTTCTTCCACTAGGCCCTCCTCTAGATGATGGTCATCCTAAAGCTTTTCAAAGGTCTCATCTATGTATTTAGCATCATAATTGGAGAATGGCTTCATAATTTCATACATGTATTTTATATAGGCATCTATTTTTTCTTCACTCCAATCCAACTAGGTGAGTTGCTTCTTCATCCCCTTTGATAATTTTTTAGATGGGTCATATGCCTAGATTTAATCATAAAATGAATCTCATGGTTTGAGGGCATCCAATGAGATCTGAGAAAAATCCACATAATTTTGGAGGATGTCTTCCATGGGTGACCTCTTTCATTCCAGATATGGTTAGGTATGATGCTTGGGAGCACTAGTGGTATTCAAGGATGCTATGTATTTATTTGGATCATAGTTATACATCTATTAAATCAAGGCCAATCTTTGCTAACTTGTCCATGAGTAGGCATCCCTACTACCTCTTTACCATTATGATGTCATCCCTTATGAAATGGACATCATATAAAGCCTTCTTCTTCTTCCTTGCTTTGTAGATGGAGTCCACCTCATTAAGTAAGTGAGCTAACTCTAGGTCCAATATATTATTTGTTAGCATATACAAGAGATAAAAGGCTTCTCCCTAAAAACCATGCACTCAAATAAATGTAAAATGGGTTCCTCAAAACCAGTTGACTAGGACCCTACTCCTAGTGAGCCATAAACACTACTCGTGCATCATTCTGAATGTAAGGGCCTCTATGTTGAAGTCAATGAGAACTAGATCCATAAAGAGCTCTAAAAAATCATATTATTCCCTAGTGACAAATAGGACATGGGTCTATACGATGATTGGAGTCACCACATTGGTGAAAATGTCCATGTTAGAGGAGTTGAGAGTGATGTACAAAAGAAGAACTGGGAATGTTGGTACAGAATAAGATATAGGAGAAAGGATGAGTACCAAAAAGTGCCCAACATCAAAAAATTCCCATCTTATCCCTTATGAAAGTGGCGATCGATTTTGTAAAATACATCCTGAACCCCTGTCCCTTCTCCACCATGGTCATGAGGAAGAGTGACCCTAACTAAAAGTCATCAACATTATCATCAGAGTCTATCCCTAAGATGAAGTCCAACATGGATAGAGTATCCTTTGAGTACTATGAGGGGAAGCTTTCCAAGGGGATGGGTAGAGGAGGTATATTTGTGATGCCACTCCTGAGGAGAAAGCTAAGGAAGTGCACCTTTTATTGGACTCAAGATTCCTGGACACTCTAAAGGCTCTCTATGTTATAGATATCAGCCTTGGGGTCACTTGGGAGATAGAGCATTTCCTTGATGTTGTTTTCACTAATTTTCACCCTCAAATGGCCATTACTAGTAATTATGTCAGTGTTGACATTGTACCTTTCCCTGTAGAGGGCAATGATTTATGGGCATAGATGAACATAAGGCACCATATATTGTGTTAGTGTGCAGTCTCACATTCTATAGCTGAAAGAATTACACTCCTCCCTATGGACCCTTTCAAACATTTAGGTGTGGCCACCCTCTTTCAAAAAATTTGGATTCTTAGCCAACTTGGGATCAAAGATATCATCCATGAAGTTAGTGACCAATGCTTGTTCCCTGTAGTTTCCTTTTGGTGCCTTCTTGATGTTCAAAAGCTTCTTTTTTTTCATTGGGAGTAGAAGCGTAGGATTTTCTCATAGCATATTTATGGGAAAGGTCTCCCTTGCTACCTGACCTATAGGTTCTCTATCTTGTGGGATGATTCTCACTTCTTGATGAATATGTAGAAGCCTCCATTGTTGAGAATTTTTCTCTAAAACCACTCTCTATCTTATGGGATATACTAGATTAATGGTTCTCTAATCACCTCTTCTTTCAACTCTAGGCTCGAGTCTCTCTACTCTTTTCAATTAATTAATGTGCTTGAGGATATCAATGCATCAAATGTTTAGCTTAAATGAGGTGAGGGTATTTATACACTGACACTACTATGTGGCCTCATTATGCAAAATTTGAAATTATGCACCCCATAAATAATAAGGGCAACACATACACTCGAAGATCCACTCATAAGATATTTGTGGCAGTCATTATGGGGAGTCACATAAAATGGAGTGTATGAAATTAATGGAAGGTGAGGTGAGTAGATAACCATCTTTCAGAGAATGTGTTTTGAGGTGAGGTGAGTGGATGACATTAAAAGTTTCATCCAATTACTACCCATAAGGGAATGGGTTGTTCGAGTCAACAAATAAGAACCTGATAAGACTAATCAAAAGTATGGGTTCTGAATGGTAATGGGAGTGGCACATAAACGTAAGAATGACCCTATAGGTGGACCATATCACTCCCAAATAGATCCTAAAAACCTCCCCATATGAACTTGTACATGGGAAAGAGGTAATCATGCCAGTGTCATCAAAAATCCCTACATTAAAACTTTTAAAAGTTGTTGAGATTGTGGAAAATAGAACAATGGAGGTTAGGCTCATAGAACTACTTAGCCTCTAAGAAGCGAGGGAGTAGGATAACAATGCAAAAATCAACTGACAACAAGCAATGGTTCAATAAGAATTCATCGCACCTAGGATTCAAACCCAAGGATTTAGTTTTGAAATATGATCAAAGGGTCATAAAGTTGGGCCAACATGCGAAGTTTGATTCTCTTTAGAGAGGATCATTTCACATCATCGACAATAAGTAACAGAGTTCTTTTGAGTTAGAGGATGAAGAGGGAAATGCATTGGAGATCTTGATTAACAAGATCAATTCAAAACATTTTAACTAACTTTCCTACCTTCCCCTTATACATAATTAGCTAGTCTCCCTTTATGTTCATGTGTTTCCTTTCCTTTGATATCATTTCCCTTAGCTTTGTTTCCCTTTCCAATGATTTTTTCCTTTGAATAAGCGTCATTGGCACTAGTGGATTGTTTAGCCACCATGCGTCCTCACCTTAATCCTCCCAAATCTTCAAAACACATTCTCTGAAAGATTGGGAGTGATGCAGTCCACCTATAGGGTCATTCTCACGTGCATGTGCCACTCCCATTACCATTCAGAATCCATCCTTTTGATTAGTCTTATCATGTTCTTATTTATTGAATCCAACAACCCATTCCCTTGTGGGTAGTAATTGGATGAAGCTTTTAAAAATATACCATTTTAGAGCATGAACTCAAAAAATTTAGACTTGATAAAGGCATTCATTTTATCAGAGATGACTGTCTTAGGTGGGCCAAACCTAGCCATGAGTTGTTTCAAGACCCTAAGGATCACAATCTCAATTGCCTCTTTCAGTGGGACTTACTTTAGTCCACCATGTGAAGTAGTCGATCATTGTCAATATCCACTTGTGACTAGTATTAGAGATGGGATTGATCACCCCAATGAAGTTTAAGCCCCACTACACAAAGTGATCCAGGAGGATCTATATTTCACTCCAAAAAATAAGTCATCAAATCACAAGTTGATCATTGTCATGGAAAAGGGCTTGTCAAAATATTTTCAATGCATTTTATGGATCACAAAATGGAGCCCATATGCGCAAGTTATGACATATGAATCGCAAAATGGAGCCCGTATGTGCAAGTTATGACATATGGAAGATCAAACTGAGCAAGTAAAAAGAATGGGGTTTGGACATCGACAAATGGCAAGTTCTTAACAATCGATGAGTGAATAACAAGTGGCAAGAGGAGATTAGACCATGTGGTGGGTCCTCAAGCCACCACATGGCTTACCTCTATTCACTATGGTCCAATTTTATATATTATGTAATTCATTAAATTTCATGCCAAAGCCCCTCCAACTTTCCACGTGACACCTCATACTTCCCATGTACATGCCACAAGAATCTACATTTCATGCCACATTTCATTCTCTAGCATCCACGTTCTATCCACCTAACACCCATGTGAATAACCCATGCCCCACACACATCACATGCTACCACACATTCCCACGAAATACCAAACTTTCCACATACCATGAATTAACCAACATGTCAACCATCCACTTCATGGAATATGTCTCTAAAGGCATTATTTACCCCAAGTTTCATGGAATTTTAATACCCAAATTTAAACCCATGTCCCAAATGTGGGACAAATGGATTTATTTTTAAACACTAAAGTTATGCCTACGAGTTTCGAACCCTATCCTCCCAGCCAAAAGTGATAAGGCCCTACCAAGTGGGCTATAGGTTTTAACACTATAAAATGAGCTTGAGTTTGTATTTGAAGGCATGTTTTTCAATATAATTTCATGGAGACAAGGCAAGCATGAGGGTGATTATAGATCTAGATATTTTAAAGGCCTCAAACAAAATTGTATTATTTCAAGAGTATCTCTTAGACAGAGTAAAGCTTGAAAAGATGATTTTGAAGACTTATTATTATTATAAAGTTATTTTTTGTACAATTAATAAGGAATGATCCCCCATTGGAGAAGATCTAAAGACATAGGTTTTATAGCTGAACTCCATTATCAAATCACGTTTGGTATTATCTATTGCTTTTTTCTCATTTATTTACACTCTTAAATATTTCATCAATTGTAAATTATTAAAAAATTTGTAATCATTTTAAAATGTCGATTTTAAGTAAATCATTATATTAAGGTTTTGATCTATTGCAAGTTTGTTCTATGTTGCTATGACACTTGTTTGATTATGATTATGGATCAAATTTTTAGTATCAGAGCAGAATTTGTATTTAACTGTGTGGATTGCTAGTGTATGTTGACAAGTCAAGATCTAGGTGAGGTGAAGGAGAATTAACAAAGTACAATCTAGAGATTAGATCAAGATGTACTATAAAAATGGGAGATGACTTTGATTCTAAACAATATTTTTTACAATCCTTCTTTGAAATGAAGGATATGGTCGAGGAACTTTATGATGAATGATAAATTAAGATGGAGCATGATGGAGGTGGTAAAAATTCTAAGAAACCTCCTCCTCTTCGAGTGATGGTAAAGACAAAAAAGTTGTTGAATCTCTTCCTTCACTAAATTTAGATATTAAGTTTTAATTTCCAATGTTTAATGGTGAGATTAATGCAAAAAAGTTGGATAACTAGATAAAACAAATTAAAGTATATTGCAGGGCCCAGAAGATTATAGATGATGAGGCTAAAATTCACTTGGCTACCCATCATATAGGAGGCATAGATCTCATCTAGTGGGAGAGTAAGTTGAAGGAAAATGAGATTAATACAGGTAACTCAATTTCCACTTGGATTGAATTTTTTGATGCACTCAGAAAGCAATTTTATCCTTTAGGCTATATGCAGTAAGCCATGATGGATTGGCAATCTTTTAGACAAACTAAAGGCCAAAGTGTTCAAGATTATACATAAAATTTTATGAAAAAGGCTTTACTTTTGAATATTCCTCTTTATACATAGAAAATGTTGCTTAAGTATATAGGTGGATTGCATAGTTACTTGAAACACATGATTATGGTTCTCAATCCCACTAGTTTAAATGAAACATGTGTTAAAGCCATTAATTTAGAGGCTAGAGGAAAATAGATAAAAGAATCTTTTCCTAAAGTTAGAAGTAAGTAATCTGAAGTTAAGCATTCTAAAGGGAAAAGTTCTGGAAAGGGTAAACAAAAATCCACTGTTACTATTCATAAAGAAGAGGGTAAGCCATTTTGAAATCATTGCAAAAAAAATCATGATGAGTCTAAGTGTTGGAAATTACATCATAAGTTAAGTCATTTTAACAAGTTTAAGAAGAAAGATAAGAAAGCTAATGCTATAGTTCAAGATCTAGGATCAGACTCTGGGGATGAAACTAAGATCACAACTATGAGTATGCAAAATTATTTTTCTCTTTATAGCACTAAGTCATCGAAAATTTCTTCCTCTTCAAAATAGAAATATGTGCATGATAATAAGAAAAGAAATGAGTTGTTCCATATTAGGGTTTTTACAAAACATACTAATATTGACACTCTATTTGATAGTGGATCACAAGCAAATTTGATTTCTAAAGAAATTATTAAAATGTTAGGCTTAAAAACCAATCCCCATTCAAAACCCTATCCACTTGGTTGGGTCTGTGATGATGCAAAACTATAAGTAACCAAAACTTACAGATTGAAATTTGTCATCGCATCCAAATTCATGGATGAATTTGATCTGGATGTAGTCCCTCTGTATATATGCAAGATTATTTTAGTAAGTTCTTATCTTTATGATAGAAAAGCAATCTATTATAGGGGGAGAATAAGTACTTGCTTGTTAAGGATGGCATTAAATATATATTCAGAGCACATCATGTTAAGATGAGTCTTTCCTTGGTTACAGTAGGGCAAATGAACAGGCTAGTCAATTCAAGAAAGAATTTTTGTCTCATGTTGATTAAGTCTAAGGAAAAAGAATATTCTTAGGCTATGGAAAATTGTGATCCTAAACATAAGAAAGAATTGGTTGAAATCATTTATAGTTATGATGATGTGTTTCAGGATCCCAAAGGGTTACCCCCTAAAAAGGGAGGTCAACATGAAATTCAATTATTACAGGATTCTCCTCTCCCTAACATTGGCATGTCATGTATAGGTTATCAGTGGTGGAAAATGAGGAAATCAAGAAGTAGGTAATATAACTTTTGGAGAAGGGTGTTATTTGTCCTAGTACATCTCCTGTTGGTTTGCCTATCATTCTAGTGCCAAAGAAAAATGGTAAATGGTGAATGTGTGTTTATTTTCATGCTTTGAACAAATTACTACTAAGAATCATTACCCTCTTCCTCGTATTGATTATTTGCTAGATCAATTAAGAAATGTTATCTATTTCACTAAGTTAGACTTGAAAAGTGGTTATCATCAGGTTAGGATTAATGATGGTGATATTTCAAAAACTACTTTTAAGATAAAATATGGATTACTTGAGTGGCTTGTCATGCCTTTTGGGTTGTGCAATGCACCAGCTACATTCATATGATCGATGAATGATGTTTTCAGGCCATTCCTTGATGATTTTTTTATAGTATACTTAAATGATATTTTGATCTTCAGTCAATCTTGGGAACATCATATGATTCATATTAAGAAATTCATGGATGCATTAAGAAGGGAGAAACTTTATTTGAAATTGTCTAAATGTGAATTCAGCAAGACCTCTTTGGTTTACTTGGGTTATATTGTAGGACATGGTGAACTAAAAATTGATCCTGCAAAAGTGGAGGTTATAGTTAAATGGCCTAAACCCAATAATGTAACTAAGGTTAGAAGTTTTCTTGGTGCAATAAAATATTTTAGAAAATCCATTGCTAATTTCTCACTTATTGCATCACCCTTGCATTCTTTGACTAGTACAAAATAGGTTTTTAAGTGGGAAGGAAAGCAGTAAATGGCCTTCGACACTTCAAAGACAAAGACTAGTACTACTATCTTGGAACTACCTAATTTGTAATAGCCATTTGAAATTGAGACAGATGCAAGTCATTATGCTATGGGAGATTTTTTGATGCCAAGAAAGAAGCCAGTATGCTATCATTTTGAGACCTTCATAGGTACAGTAAGAAACTATTTGACTTATGATAAAGAATTATATGAATTGGTTCAAAGTGTTAAAAAATGGAAACATTACTTTATGGGCAAAGAGACAGTGATACATATAGATCATCAGCCCCTCCAGTATCTCTAGTCATAGGCCAAACTGCAATAGTCTAGGCATCTTCATTGGATGGGTTTCCTACAATAGTTTCATCTTATGATCAGGTATTAAAAAGGTATTTAGAATAAAGTTGCTGACATGTTTTCTAGGCCTCTTATGGTAGTTTCATCTATTCTTTTACAACATAGTTCTTTGACTCATGAAATTTATAAAGATCAGTATGTTGATGATGATGACTTTAAGAATGTGTACAAAGACTTGATGAGTGGTAAATAGGTAGAATAATCAGACTATAATGTGCATAATGGACTTTTATATCATTTGGGTAAACTTTGTATTCCTCAAAATGAAAGGGTGCACATGATTAGGTAAATGCATACTTCTCTTATTTTTGGTCATTTTGGAGTTGGTAAAACGATTGAACATTTGAGAATGTATTGTTATTAGCCCTGTATGTAGTAAAATGTTGCCAAATATATCAAGGGATGTGTTCTTTGTGCCACAAGTAAACCTAGTAATAGGAAACTAGGACTTTACACTCCCCTACCTATTCCTACTCGTCCCTGGGAAAGTATTTCCATGGATTTTGTAGGGGGTTTGCCTATGTCACGAAGAAAACATGATTACTTATATGTGGTAGTGGATAGATTTAGCAAGATGTGTTTTTTGATTCCTTGCACTAAGCAGATTATAGGGGAAGGTACAGCACACTTATTCTTTCAGCATGTATCAATTCATTTTGGTCTACCCACTTCTATTATTTTTTATCAAGATTCTCAATTTCATAGGGAATTTTGGTCAACACTATGGGAATTAACAAACACTAAGTTGAATAAGAGCATGGCATTTCATCCACAGATTGATGGTCAGATAGAGGTTGTAAACCACATAGTGGTATATTTGCTTAGGGGTTATTGCAGTAAACATACTAAGTTATGAGATGAGCATTTATGTTATATATAGCATGCTTACAACCATGCACTTCATTCTTATACTATGAAATATCCTTTTGAATTTTATTATGGATATTTGCCTAAATCTCCTATAGATGTTTCTTATGGACAAGATTCAGCTGCTAACAAACGTAAAGATGCTATTAAAGCTAAGAAGTTTATTGAAAATATACAATAGGTACACTAGAATATCCAAGATCAATTAGATAAAAGTTAGGGAAAATATGAATCAAGACATGACAAACATCATGTTGATTACCAGTTTGTTGTAGGTGATTTGCTATGGCTTCACATCAGTAAGGAAAGGCTGATAGGTGAAGGTAAAAAGTTGAAGCCAATCTGGTATGGTCCTTTTTGGATTACAAAAAAGATTTGTAAAAATGCTTTTTGGTTGGATTTTCCATCTAATATGTAGATTTATTCAGTTGTAAATATGGAAAATATGAAATTATATGAGCCCCCAATTATTATAGATCATGATGAGAGTGTATCCATTCCTTCTATTGATGATTTTTCTCTTGAGTATCTAACAGAACTACAGGAAGATATAATACTTGACAAGAAGGTTCAGACTTCATGAAGGGGAGATTTTGAATATCTGTGTGTTGGTCTCAAAGGGATGCCCTTGAACAAGGCCAAATGGATGGAAGTTAGAAGAGTGAGGGAGCAATACCCTCACCTCTTTACCAAATAATCAACTTTTAGAGGTCCAAAAGCTCCTAGTGGAGAAGATTTATCTAGGAGGATCTATATTTTTATTTAAAAAATAAGTCATAAAATCATAGGATGATAATTGTCATGGCAAAGGGCTCATCGAGAGATTTTTGGTGTATTTCATGGATCACAAAATGGAGACTATATGTGCAAGTTATGGCATGTGGAAGATCAAATCAGATTTAAAAAATAGATTTAGACGTCAACAAATGGTGAGTGCTCAACAATCGATGAGTAAATGACAAGTGACGAGAGGAGATTAGACCATGTGGTGGGTCCTCAAACCACCACATGGCTTTCCACCATTCACTATGGTCCAATTTTATATATTATGTAATTAATTAAATTTCATGCCAAATCCCTTCCAACTTTCCACGTGACACCTCATACTTCCCACATACATGCCACAAGACTCTATGCTCCATTCTCTAACATCCAAGTTCTATCCATCTAACACCCATGTAAATAACCCATGCCCCACACACACCACATGCTACCACACATTCCCACTTCCCACATGCCACAAGACTCTATGTTCCATTTTCTAACATCCACATTTTATCCATCTAGCACCCATGTGAATAAATCATGCCCCACACACACCACATGCTACCACACATTCCCATGAAATACAAAACTTTCCACATACCACGAATTAACCAACATGCATACCATCCACTTCATAGAATATGCCTTTAGAGGCATTATCTACCATGAGTTTTGTGGAATTTTAATACCTAAATTTAAACCCACATCTCAAATGTGGGATAAATAGATTTGTTTTTAAATACTAAAACTATGCCTATGGGTTTCGAACCCTGTCCTCCCAGCCAAAAGTGATAAGGCCCAACAGAGTGGGCTACGGGTTTTTAACATCACAAAATGAGCTCAGGTTTGTATTTGAAGGCATGTTTTTCAATATAATTCTATGGGGACAAGGAATTCATGAGGGTGATTATAGACTTAGATATTTTAAAGGCCTCAAACAAAATTTTATTATTTCAAGAGTATCTCTTAGATAGAGCAAACCCTGAAAAGATGATTTTAAAGACTTATTACTATTGTAAAGTGACTTTTGCTACAATTAATGAGTGATCCCCCATTGGAGAAGATCCAGAGATGTAGGCTTTATAGCCAAACTTCATTATCAAATCACATTCGATATTATCTTTCAATTTTTGTCTCATTTATTTACACTCTTAAATATTCCATCAATTATGAATTATTAAAAATTATGTAATCATTTAAAATGTTGATTTTAAGTAAATCATTATATTAAGGTTTCCATCAATTTCAAGGGTGTTTTATGCTAATACGACACTTGTTTGATTATGATTATAGATCACAAAGGGTTCATCGGTCACAATTGGGTTCAGCGGCATGGCTGAATTTTTCCTTTTCCCTATAAAGAATTGGCATTTTTATCATTTTTTGACTAACTTATGGTAGTCTACAAATATGGTCAATCAGTAATACCCTATGCATATGATATTTGTCATGGTGGTTTTTTTTATAAGTGACTGCCTATGGGAGCAAAATATATGTCTTGGAGAATCTTCTCGGCCTAGTGTCTTTCAACACATCAGAGCAGGTCTCCATCAAAGTTCCTTTTGAATAAGACTCCTTGGACTAGTGTGTAACTAGACCCATGGAGTCCATAGAAACACCTTTTATGTATGTGAATTTTTTCCTGATACTGACTAGTTTGCATGAAGTGGATCGGTCGATCACCCAAGATCCATTGGTCTCAAATTGGTTGAGTAAGACCACTTTTAGCATGTCTTATTCCTCTAGTAGAACATATGTGCATTGGGATAGGTACTCATAGATTATTCTTCCTCTAATCACCTTTATTGGCTTGACCTCAATGTTATACCATAGGATCTTGGTGATCTAGTAAGATCATTTTCCATGATCTTTCCTCTATGATGTATTTGTGGATGATGGAGTGTGCCACGTACACCATAATATTTTTGCCCATGATAATGTGCCTAAACTTTTTGATGCCCTTAAATATGGAGAAAGCATATATCTCTATGAAATTATATTTGACTTCATACCCATGTAATTTTCTTGAGTAGAATGCGACTGGTTGTTCACTTCTTCCTTCCTCTTCCTTTTGGGTTAACACTATTGTCAGGCTATGTTCATTCCCATAGATGTACATAATGAAGTCTTTTGAAATTTTGAGGTTAAATAGTATAGGTGTGATATATAGTGTCTTTGATTTCATCAAATGATGCTCTTCCTTTGGGAGTCTACTTAAAGGCCTAGTCTTTCTTCAACATCAGCGTGATCTATCTCACCAATCTGGCGAAGTTAGATATGAACCTACTAAGAAAATTAATCATTCCAAGGAAATATTAAACTCTTTTCCTATTTATTGGCAAGGATAAGTCTTGGATGGCCTTTATTCTCTCTGTATTGATGGCAATCCCTTCTTTGGATACCACGTACCCAAGCAGCTTACCTTAAGGGACTTCAAAGACACATTTCTTGGGGTTGAGAGACGCCTCAAATTCTTGACATTTTTAGAAAACCTTCTCCAGATGGTTGAAGTGGTCCTCCTTATAAAACATAGTGAGGTCATCTAGATAAATGAGGATGATCTTATTGATTAGGTCCCTAAATGTCATGTCCATTGCTCGATGGAATGTAACCCCATCATTAAAGAGGCTAAAATGCATCTTTACATATGTGAAGGTTTCCCAATTAATGGTGAAGGTGGTCTTACATTATTCCTCTTCATTCACCCATACCTGACTATATCCAGAGAATCCATCTAGCAAAGAAAACATCTTTGCACCTATTACTGTTTGGAGGATTTGCTCCATAGAGGAAAGGGGGTAATGGTCCTTCAAGGGGGCCTTATTTAGATCATGTAAATATATGCACAATCATATATCTCCACTCTTTTTTTGCATAAGAACTGTATTGGACACCTATGTTGAATGTTTAATTAGGTATATAATCTTAGATTCAATTAGTTTCTTGAGCTCTTTGGCCTTCAAGGATTCGATATTTGGGTTTATCAACCTTTGTTTATGCCAAACTAGTTTGGCTCCATCTACCAAGTCTATAGTGTGTTGAATGACCTCATGGTCATATCCCTTCAAGTCATCATAAGTCTATGCGATGACTACTTTATATTTATTATAGAAAGAAACCAATTACTCTTTATCTTTATGGGGAACTTCTTTTCACCCTTCAGCTTCTTTCCACCTCCAACATCAAGCTCAGAGTAATCACCCTTATCTATGACAAACTTTTATTTATTATTTCTTGCATCATCAGAGTCAAAAAGATTTTTTAGGGTAATGAGGCCCTTCGATAACTTATTGGTCTTTAATTGCATGATCTGGTCTCTGTGGGATTCTTCAACCTTTGGTTGTAGTTGCTCCACAAGTTTGTATGATTACCAGAGGAACATGGCAATCTAAGTATCATTTTCAAATACCTACTATTTTCGGTCATTATTTAGGATAGTGGGCCTAATGATTACCTATATTTCTTGCTTATTGGTGAACAAATTTGTTACTAGGTCAAATTAGGAGCCAATCATTGCCATTTTATCAACCTTTGTATTTGTGGCCCTTGGGATGATTTGAATGTTGAAGGCTTTGAAGGCTTCAATCAGATCCCATATACGATGGTGGAAGGATCTCATGCACATATTCTTTGTAATCATGACCCTCTTACCTATCTTACTACTAATGCATAATCATCAAATACCTTCAACTATTTTACACCCATCCATTTGGCAAGACTAAGGCCATAGACTAATACCTCATATTTGGCCTTGTTGTTTATACAGGCAAACTAAAATTTGAAGGCTTAGAGGTTCTCTTCTTTGAAAATATATGTTAGTTGGATGTCAGCTCTACAGTCAATCTTGCATTTTGCACCATTGAAATGTAGAATCTAAAATACAGACTCATTTTCAAGCCCTTCACTTTGATATCCTTTTTTCTTTACGACCTTGGGTATGGCCTAGTCTTCATCATGGATCATGTAGGTTTCAAGGCTAGTGGCATTGAAGTTTTCAAATGGGTCATTCTCAATGAATTCATTGACAAGGGCTTCCTCCTCTATATTTATGGTATCTATAACCTTTTCTCCTTCAAGCATTTCCACATAGTACATTTTTGTTCTTGAGAAGGAGGTGTGCATTGCTTCAAAGTTTGTCATAAATTTGTCCACTATGTGTTCAGGGTGAAGTGGTTCAGACAACACTTTCAATTTTGAACCATGCTTGGTCCTCAAAATTAGATGGGACCAATACAATTATAAATACCCACCTATTTTGGCAGTGAAATTTCTTGACAAACATAGCCCAAAGATAGGTAGGATGTCTATCACTATAATGTCTTTTGGTACAGTAATACTAGGACAAGAATATAACATGAGGGGAAGAGCCCTGATGATCCCTAAGGTTTGAACCTTCTTCCCAACCAACTGCATCACTCCTTTATTCAATGGCTCATACTTCAATTATAGTGCATCTGATATTTATTTAGGCATCACTATCATGCTCACACCCAAATCAATCATGGAGTTGTGCAATAATTTCTTCCCCATAATTAGTGTCAAATAGAATGGGGTAGGTTTTGTTTTGTTTACCCCCTTTTTGATATATATGAATGTAAAGGGCATCTGGGATTGTGCACTCATGCTAGCTTCCTTCCCCTTTGTCCTTTCAGGTTTTGTAGTCAAATTTCCTTGTATGGGATTTTCTTATTTCTCCAAGGCTTCTTTCAGTAGAGACTTATAATCGAGGATCGATAGAACATCCCAAAGGGAGATATTAGTTGGAAACCTCTTTAGTTGTTCCACCACATTATATAACCCTTGAGATGAGACCTCAACATATTTTTATTTGTTCTACACTACCTCACTCCATTTTGGGTATGTTGGAGGTGAGGACTGAGGTGTTGGACATTTCTCAAAGGTCACTTTTGGCACTTTGATGGCTTTAGGGCTTTCAGCCAATCTTTTCTTTGAGTGAGTGTAGTAGACTTCACTCATGTAGACTGTGTCTTCACCTTCAACCCAAGAAAATAGTGCATGATCTAGGGCTATTTCTTCTTCTTATTCCAGGGACATCCCCTGGATTTGCACCATCTAGACTACATTCTCAATCCCCAAAGATTGGTATGTGTAGGCCGAATCAAGGGCATACCTTTGTCATCACTATTCAAAAACTAATATTATAGGTTGCCCCTTGGATAGTTTTAGGGTCCATGAGAGTCATTATAAGAAAAGCACCATGAATTAGAGTCATAAACCAAGTTGTTTTGGCCAGCAACTAGCTCTTTTTTCATATTAGGTGCTATCATATGCAAGGGGTCTGGTACTGCAACCATTTAGTTTGTGAGCCATGTCTAGTGATTCAGTTTTTCAAGATTCAGAGCTTGATGGTTTGGCCTTTATTTCTCTTAGTATTAGTTTTGTTGGTATGGTGTTTTCCTTTCTTAGTAATTATTGAAAGGGGGCTTTGAAGGCATAACTTATTACCTTTTGAGACTAATTATCTCATTGGAGAAGTTTTATAAGATACTCTTCATATCATTCATCTCCATGGTCAGGGAGGATTGAGTAGATGTACTTGCTTGAGTGGGAAGATATATATGCATAGAAGGTGGGGTTCTTGAGGTACTCATGGCTTATTCTTGTGGAGGCATTAATATCTTTGAGAACATCAGCATCAGTAGACATGGAGGTAGCCTTCTTGTATCTATCAAATTGATTTTAGCCCTTACTACTAGGTCATAATCATCTAGAATCATCTAGCTTCCAAGTGAATGAATCATAACTATGGTGTCTAAATTGAAGGCCTTGAGGTAGAACACAATAGCCATGCCTATAGGCAGTCAAGGCCACTATTGGGATCCTTTGTCAGGTCTTTTTGAACCTAGTGTTGAAGTTGATAATGGCTTCTTACAGGCCTCTCTTGATGGTTATTAGTTACTATAAGAGGGACAATCAGTCTACTTTCTCATTGAATCTCTCAAATAATTTGTCACCCAAGTCATCCTAGGTGTCGATGAAGTTGGCTGGCAAAGATCGGTACCAATCAAGAGCCCATCCTTTAAAATATGTTGCTGGTAACCTTAAGGATACATTTTGTACATTGATGTAGTACATAGTATACACATTTGCAACATCTTCGAGATGTTCTATTTTGGTCTCAAAATCCTCTCATGAGAACTTGGGAAGTGCCTTCAAGACATTCATAGGAATAGGGTCCCATGTAGCTGGTGGTGTCAGAGGGATAAGTGGGTTGCCACTATCCCACAATATGAATTTCCTTAGTGGGCCTTGAATAGACATTTGTTATTGTTAAGCAATGATAAACCCTATGGTCTTTTGGCAAGTTGGATCTCCTAGAGGTGGTATTAGCAAGCTCAGATTCTTTGTTGTTTATGACCTTGTTACAAGCCTTTAGCTCATAAACTTGGGCTCCTAGTCAATTAGACTAGTAGATTTGGTCCCACTAGGCATGCCAGAAAATAAAAATTGTTGATGCCTAAAACTCTCACTTCATGTTTAACAACCTCTTATGGGAAGCTTTATAGGGATGGGACCAAATTACAGTCTCTAAAGCAACCTTTAAAATTTTAGAAGCTGGCTCTTCATTCAAAGCTGGGGGTGAAAAGAGGAGAGAGAAATGCAAATAAAACTTACTAAGGTGATGTGCTGAGAGATTTAAAACACTTAGATTATAATTGCATAAAATAAATCAAACCCTTACACACTACAAACCATAAAGGAGCATATAGTAGGAATTTAGATCTATAATGAAAGCAAAGATCGATATTATAGAAGTAGAAGAAAAGAGATAATAGACAGAGATAGTTTCCCACTTAAGTTGACATAGAATACCACATCCTCTTCATTATTAGATGGAAAAAAGAATATAGAAGGCCTCAAGGACATATATAAAACATCTAGTCACACTTGTGAGGGGCACCTATTAAGGTCAAAGAATGAGAAAATGCTAACTGCTATTACTTCTACTATTTACTGATGGTGGTATACAAAAGTAGCTAATACAAGCAAAATGATAACCAACCCCTTCCAAAAGGGATGAGCCTAGAATATATATGCAAGATGACCTCTTGTGGGAATGACACCTAGAGATCCCAAAACTTGTGCTTATGATGATGTCATTACAACTAAATGAGTGTCTCAAGCTCATGAGTGTAGTTAATCTCTAGATCTTGGATATGGCACAACTACATCATTTTGTTATGAGCATGATGTTGAGGTGATGCAAATTAACACCACGTGTACATCTATAGATTTATCCCTGCTATGTCACGTTACCTCGACCTTGGTATCTTAGAAATCAATGGATTACACTTTAAGCTAGGCTTAAAGTGTTTCAAAATCTTTGTTAAGAAGGAGGGACCCACACTCTCATCCAATGGTGCTACTCCAAGCTCTAACGAGAGAACCCTTACCTTTGAAGAGCATAGTGGTACCACATGGAAAGGCTCATCTCTTTATTATTACAAACAAGTGGTGGGTCCTCTTTAATCTTCTCTAGCTAATGGTGTTGCTTTGAATTCTAACAGACCAAAACTGCTCCTGGATAAGCATGGAGATGACACATGTCAAGTCGACGCTTCTCTAGGAAAGTTGAGGACTTCTTAGGCAAGGCTGAGTGCGAGGGTGCCATGTGTAAAGTACATGCTCCTCCTAGGGGAAGTCAGGCATTTCTTTGCAAAATTGAGCACGAGGGGGCCACATGTTAAAATCACATTCACCAAGTAAACAGCTCAATGGGCCCCATTTATTTATCAACTGACCAATAGTGTTGTTTGAAGGTCTGACCCAAAAAAAATGGCTTAGAAGAATGTGAGGCTGCAACATAGAAGAAGCAGATGGAGGTCAATACTTAGGCAAAATTTTGAAAAGGGGGCCCTAGAAAGGAAGAGGTTGAAAGGAGAACTGTTAGAAGGTGCCAAGGAATTGCTAGCTACATCGAACGAGTCCTAAGCCAAAGATGAACTGCTCTAAAATAACAAAACATGGATTTCAATCCACATGTGGAAAATGATATAATAATTAAATAAATATTAAATTTAAAATTATTTATTTTTATTAATATTTTATATTATTAGACTTCACCACTCCTGAATGATCATTATAAATTATATTTATCAATGTAATAATAATATTAAAAAAACAATTATACTTATTTACATCAGAGGCATCTTTATGGATAAAAGACAAGAATTATTTTGTCTAAACTATAATTAGCATTAATCAAAGTCACTAAACATATGTTTTAAATGTGTACAAATTAATCATTATGCATAATTTTTAATCGAAACTATTCAATTCATGTAATTAATAGTTGCTTTGGATGTAATAGATTTTCTTATAATTTTTTTGGCCTTTTACAATAAAATATGTGGTCATCAATTAGAAGTGATCACGTGACATGCATTGTCGATATGAATATTGGTACGATACAATAACATAAACTATTGATATAAATATTGGTAAGCTACAACTTTCCATTAAATTTAATTTACTTAAGACTAAATTAAAAGAAAATTGCAAACTCAAATAAACGAACAACATATAATTATTTTTAAAAAAAAGATTTCTCTAAAACACTGTAAAAATTATTTATTTACATATCTTTAATTTCATATCATATAATATAAATTACAAAAATCTATACAAATAAATATTCGCCACTTAATTTAAACATCTCTATAAATAATTATGGATTGTGAAAGCCATAATACATTATTTATTCTAAAAGAAAACAAAATGCAAAACAATAATACTAAGAGAATAAAACACAATTAAATGGTTTTAAAAAAAAAATTAACAACTCTCATTCTTAAAAAGATATTGCAACTATTAGAAACTACCACATATTCACATTTATATTGCGTGTTATCAGCTTTCTTTAATTTATCCATTTTTATTCCAATTATCAACTAACTTATATTATAATATTAACCCCCTTCCTTTCAATAATGCACTCCCATTAACATCTATGCACTTAAATAATATACATATATTATAGTTATTATTATATTATATACTTGCATATTATATAGACATATTAATTATATATTATAATTTTTCCAGCCTAAAGAGCATCCTCTCTCAACAGCAGTCTTAATAGCAAGAGCCCCCATCAAATTATTCGAGTGTTGGCCCTTGTAGATAGAAAAAAGGAAAACTACCTCCCCATCATTACTTCTACCTATGACCCCAATACCAGCATGACCTGGATTCCCCCGAGAAGATCCATCAGTGTTAATCTTCAAGATCCCAGTCGGGGGAGGAGTCCATCGTCCAACACTACAAACACGTTGCTTACCCTGGCAAGGCCTTTTCCTAAGAGTGCCTCCTTGATTATTGTCATCTAAGTTCAAATTCCTCACAATAGCTTGATCACCAGGATCTATACTCTCAAACATATCACATTTTGCCAAGATAGTCTCCTAAAGCCTATTAAGAATCTTCCTCCACAACTGAAGGCTATCTAACTTAGAGTCACAAAAAATTATGCAGTTCCTTTCCAACTAGAGGTTCCAAAGAATAAAGACCGGTCCAACCATCCAGGCAACCTGCAAAAAGGAAGTCTTTGCTAGAGGTTTGCCCAAGCTTTCCCAAAAGTCATTGAGAGAAGTGGCATGAATACACCCATGAATCCAAGCCTCCCACCATCTATGCCATATATCCCTCAAGAAAGGGTAAAGAAAAAATAGGTGAGAGGTACACTCTTCATTGTGCATGCATAAGAAGCAAACAGAAGGTGAGAGGTACTCTCAAATTGTTGTTGACATGCTGAATAACCAAAGTTTGGAGAATGTTAATTGGAAATTAGCCTCTTTAACTAAACAAATTTTAAGTCTGTGTAGTTCCTTGGATTCTATTTCCTTTTGTCATATCCCTCGCGAATGGAACAGAGTTGTAGATTGTTTGGCAAAGTGGGCTGCTGAGAATGAGGATAGCTGGGATATTAGCGGAAGGGATGAGCTTCCTTTGGATTATCATGGGATTTTTTATCAGCTTTTATTAGAGGATAGGAATATGTCGTCTTGTAGTGGGCCTTTGGCCTTTGCTCTGTAATTTGGATTTGATTGAATAAATATTTACCCCTTTTCTTTTTTTAAAAATTATATATTATAATTTTATATAATATATTAATTATAATATTTTTTATTATATTGTATATAATATATGAATTATTTTCATTATATTGTATATAATATATTATACAATTATATGTATTATATACTATATTAATATTATAATTATGTATAATATTATAATTATAATATAATATATACATATGATTATATTTATATTAATATAATGTATATATTTGTATTAATTTATTATATTTATTAAAGTATAATATATTATAATGTATTTATGATATTATGATATGTATAATTCAATGTATTATAATATATTGTATATATTATATTATATTAAATTAAATAATTTTATATATTTGTTATTTGCATATTTTTTACGATTTTTTTTAATATTTCGTTATTATTTAAATTTAAAATGAAAAAAGCTTCTCCTTAACATGTTATCACATTATATAAAAATATTAAATTCTATTTTTCACTATCATCTTTACAAAATTTGAAATTATTAAAAAAACAAATCAATAATCATAATTTAAATTTGATATACAAATATCAATTCACATTCTTTCAATTCATAAAACTCTTTCACTTCATAAAACATGCATAAGTAGCACCTTTGGTGTCACTTACGAATTTAAAATAGTAAATAAAAGTTTTAGTCAAATGAGACTCTCATGCGAACTTTCCTCCACGTCAACAATTTTATACATGATAGCGAATTCCACTATAAACCTTTATTTTTTCCACTTAGTAGAGCACATTGATTAGAGCCTTTAGGGCATCAATGTGTGAATAGGGTGAGACCCTTGCTTTTTCCATCACCATGTGTTCCTTTCTTTTGTTTTTATTTTGTTTATTTTTTCCACTTAGTAGAGCACATTGATTAGAGCCTTTAGGGCATCAATGTGTGAATAGAGTGAGACCCTTACTTTCTCCATCACCATGTGTTCCTTTGTTTTGTTTTTATTTTGTTTATTTTTTTCCTTAGTTTTTTTTTTTTTGTTTTATTTATTTTTATATGAGTGAAGTATTATGTAATTTATGTAAAAAATAAAGGTTTTAAAATTATACAACCTTTGAAATGTAGTTTAAAAATATTAGTCGATGTTTGGTACATTTTAAAATTTGGTTTAGATGAAAAAACTTAGTTTATTGTTGTAATCAGTTTAAATTTAGTTTAGAAAAGAGCTCTTCTCCAAAATTGTCAATGGTAAACTTGGTCTCAAATATCTCCAAGGTCTAAGGTCTTGCACACAAATGGTCAAATGAAAGGTAAGTTTGAATCTTGGTTTTGACAAAAGTATTTCGAACAAATCTAATCTAGGTCTAAAACAAAAATGGTGTTAGTTCTTTAGAAACATGGCACAAAGCTAGACTCAAAAGGCATGAACTAAATCTAAAAACTAAGGTAAATGCTAGGTCTTTGGTAAGAAGGCACAAACCTAGACTTTAAAACAAACTAGGTCAAGGTAAAGACTTGCAATTAATCTAATCTCTAAGGCAAATTATTCAAAACACTTTGACTCAATCCCGACACATGGATTTTAAAATAAACTTGACCTTGGTATGAGACATTCACTCTAGGCACATGCTTAAAACTAATTAGGAAATTCAATCTTAAGTAATCAAAATAAGAGCTATGAGTAAAGTATTCAAGCCCAAGTGATAAGCAAGGCTCCAATGTAAACTAATTATGCTTAAGGTTGTACTTAAAAAGAGAGTTTTGACCTTTGTTCAAGGCAACAAATTAACTTGAGGGACATGTAAATAAATGACCTCCTAGATCTAGGCATAAAGAGTCTTTAATGAAAGTAAGGAATTAGTCCTAGTTACATAATTCAAAGGTAAGAGGTAAACACCCAAGCCAAAATTAAGCAAGACATCTAGGTGTGAACCAATCAATATTGAATCTGAACTTCATAAGATAAATTTTGAACTTGGTTTAAAAGACTTGGATTCTTCAAATGGATAACATTCTAAACCCAAATGGATGGCATAACGACACCAATTGTAGATCAAAGGCATACATGGTTTTGAACTCGGTTTGAAACAAGTCATTGTTTTGAAATAACATGAGCAACATAATGATGCTACTTTAGTCAAAAAGTATGACAACTATTTTCGATTCAAAACTCCAAGGTAAATACTTGGGATTAAATGGGCAACATAACGATGCCCCATTTAAACAAGTAACATGCACACAATTTTTTTTGGAAAAAAGTCTAAGGCAAAAGTGTGACACCAAATAAACAAAATGATACTTCTTAGGGTAAAGTTGTGTAAAAACATGTGATGGTTATGACTCATTTTGAACAAACAAATAATTTTTAGTCTTAAAACACACATGTAAATCAAAAATAACTATAAGTAGCACAAATGGCTCATCCTATCCCTATAATTGACATAAGTATGTGTAGCTTTAGCCAAAGTTTCCACCGATATACCAATCCTTTTGAGGAATTAAATGTTAATCTAAAAATGAAAGTATAGATGTAGGTGGAGTTTTTACGCCCTCTTGTCTCTCAAGCATTGGTACATGGCACAAACTTAGAGTGAGGAGCACTCAACATTTGGCATGAAATTCCATAGCAAGTGGGGTTTGAATAAAAATTTATAAATTTCACATGTACTAGATGGTCCCAAGTGTGGCTAACACAAGGGAGCAATCATGTCAATTGAATCCAAACTACCTAGCTTATTATGAAATAGTCTTATCTTTTGCATAATGAATTCATCTATGTATTTCTTAGTGAATTATGATGTTTGGTTGTTGTATGGCCCAAGTACCCATTGGGATGGTCAGGGTAATCGCTCACCACTATCCCATCTAGCTGATTTCTCAATTTCTATACTCCATCATGGAGTGGAGTTGGTACAATGCTGGAAGATGAAACTCGAGGTCAACACACCCCTAAAGCATTCATAGTGAGGTGATGAACTCCTGCCCATAAGCCAAATGCATAAAAAAATGAAAATGGAAAGACTTTAGAGGTCTCTTTTGAATCACCCAAGTCATTTGGAGCTTGCAGAGAATATACAAAACATTCTTTCTGACATAGCTTTACAAACAATGGCAGTAAACTAAGTGCATTTGATCACCTGAGTTCCCTAAAGGAGATGGGGGGCGAGCATATACACTCAAATTTGTGTTTTTTTAAATCAAAGAATCTAATCTAAGTAATTTTAAACTAGTCTAAAGAACAAACAAAAATAAAAAAATCCCTTAGGAGCTCTAACTAGAGATGTAGGTTCTTTTTACTAACACCAAATTGAAATGTGTTTGTAATTTCTAGCCCCTCGATCATGTTTTCACTTGTAAAAGCTTAGAAAATTGTTAAAAGATAAATTGTTTAAGTGAATTTTAAACACCTTAACCAAATATGAGTGAGTTTTAACCTTTGTAAAATTTGACTTTGCAAAATTTGGCTTTACAAAATAAAAAATTGATTAAAAATCACCTAAACTTCTTATTTCTTGGTTTAATTCCCTACAAACAAATTAGTGGATTAATTTGTTTTTAAGCAAAAGTTATATTCTTACAAGTTAGCTTTGTAGACACCTAAATTTGCTCACCCTAACATTTCCATTAGTTCCACTAATTTAACCCATAATCACATTCCCTAACCAATTAATCAATATCTTAATTCCTACATAAAATCCCTTACATCCCATAAACCTTACTCCACCCTTGCAACTAAGTAATCACCCTCATTAACCCCTTAACTAAGCCTACTTACCTACTAATCTACCTATTATCCCACTTGCCAATTTAAAAATAGCTTTTATTCACCTACCCATCTACCACCCTACTAACCTAGCCTTTCCTACACCCCTACTCCCTAATGGAGATTCTAGAATTAGAGGATTCTAGAATCTCCTCTAACTTAGCCTTCCCCATCTAGAACCTCTATTTTAGAGGTTTTCAGGGAATTAAAAATTCCTTGGAAATTCCCCAACCAATAATCTCAATAGTTTAAGATTAAATATGAGCCATTGATTTTCCCTTCCAAGCCTTATATAAACAAGCATCTCCTCCATTGAAGGCAAATCATGAATCCATAATATCTTCATGTCCATATGATCAACTACTAATCACACCCATTGAATTTATAGAGTCTTCATGATTAACTAATTCATCTAAATCCATAAATCTAGCTATCATAATGTTCAAATTTTGAGTCCCTGTAATATACGATCAACAAAGTCCATTGGAAAATCTTAGAGGGAAGCCGAAGAGGAGTGAGATCATGGTAAGATTCCATTATTATTTCTAATTGATCCTTTATATTCTCTTCTATTAGTGATCATTTTAAGGATTTGAGTTAGAGTTTATATCATTATGCATATTGAAGTCTGTTTGCTCAAATTTTACAGGGATTCATTTGGTGACCACGGTGGGACCGGCCCTCCTCTTATACTAATGTTCTTGAGCTTTGAATGTGTTTAAATAATATTACATGACATATTGAAAGAGGATAGGTAGCCTCAAATTCAAAAATCCATCGAACTTCATATGTTTCTAATCGATCAAAATTTGTTTGCAATTGGTTTTGACTTGTCAATAACTAGTTTTCTGGTATATTTTTATTGATAAAAATATCTAATTTTATTTTGAAAGACCTATAAACTTAGGTTTTTCATTGATCCCATAACCATGATTTTTTTATCGCTAACAGAGACATTATCTTGTATATAATAGTCCTTAACTAATTTTGTAACTCTATTTTTTACTAAGTCTTTATATGTGTCTCATCAATTTTGGTTCTATTTATAGGGAATATATAACACTTTGTTTTTTTTGTGGATAACCATGTTTGATGAAAATCTACATGGCCCATTCCACCCACTCCCTCCTCGACAGACCTGACCCTAACTCAGTCAGCATCCATGCATTTATCTAACATCTTTCTTCAAATTAGGCCATATACTCAAGCAGCTCTAAAAGTTGAAGTCTGATCTCATTCAAATCACCACACTACTCCATGACATAGTCCCTTCATCCACCTCAACTCAGCCTCAATCTAGTTTGAGAAGATTTTATGTGAATATTTTGGGGTCATGCTATCTTCCTCCATTTCATTGTGCTAACAACTCAGCCATCATGACTCTCCCCATAGACTACCTCATTTTTCAACTCAAGATTCCTCAGATCTACATCAAACCATCACAACATTCCTTCTACCCATGATGATCTCTCTCACCATCCACTATCTACCTCAATCACCCTAGATCAACTAACTTAACTTTGGCTCAGTCTCATTACATCATTTTAAGCTATGTATCTCTCGTAAAGTGGCTTATTATCATTAATCAACTTATCTAATCTCCATCTTAGGCTTTCAAGCCCTCTTGAGTATGTGTCCTTACTATGAGAATTATCAATAGCTTGTAGCTTATTTCATCCCTTTATTTCTCAGACCATATCTCTGTTTGGGATCTTCACAATCTTATCAATCACCCTCCTTTCTAGACATTATTTTTTGTCTATAACCCATCTCTTGAGACTAAGCAGCTTTCTCCCATAACATATATGCTTGGGGCATCTCAATCATAACTACATCAATCCTCAGGGCATACCAACCCTCTCTCATTGTTTTGGTCTTATCCCACCCCCAGGATTGGTTTGAGTGGCCAACCAAGTCATTTCTCTCTACATGCTCTCTCAAGGGGGCATCATACCTACTAACAATGTTTCCATTCATGATCGTGGTTTTTCTTTGAAAGACCATTACTCCTTCCATTTTGTCCACTTTCAATACCCTTTCAATGAGGGGCAAAATGTATGCACCTAAATCTGCACACCCTAACAACTCCATTAGTTCCACTAATTTAACCCATAATCACATTCTCTAGCCAATTAATTAATATCCAAATTTTTACATAAAATCCTCTACATCTCATAAAACTCATTCCACCCTTGCAACCAATTAATCACCCTCATTAACCCCTTAACTAAGCCTACTCACTTATTAATCTACTTATTAACCCACTTGCAAATTTAAAAATACCTTTTAATAACCTACCCATCTACCACCCTACTAACCCAGCCTTTCTTACACTCCTACTCCCTAATGGAGATTCTAGAATTAGAGGATTCTAGAATCTCCTCTAACTTAGCCTTCCTCATATAGAACCCTCTATTCTAGAGGTTTCTAAGGAATTAAAAATTCTTTGGAAATTTTTCATCCATTGATGTCAATAGCTCAATATTAAATATGAGCCATTGATTTTCCTTCCCATGACTGATATAAACAAGCCACTCCTCCATTGAAGGCAGTTCATGAATCCATAAAATCTTCATGTCCATATGATCAACTAGTAATCACACCCATTGAATCCATAGAGTTTTCATGATCAACTAATTCATCTAAATCAATAAATAAAGCCATCGTAATGTTGGAATTTTGAGTCCATTGCAATCTATGATCAACAAAGCCTATTGGAAAATCTTGGAAGGAAGTCGAAAAGGAGCGAGATCATGGTAAGAGTCCATTATTATTTTTTATTACTCCTTTCTATTCTCTTCTATTAGTGATCTTTGTAAGGATTTGAGTTATAGTTTAGATCATTGTGCATACTGAAGTCTGTTTGCTCAAATTTTATGGGGATTCAAGCTTAATATAAAAACATGAAATTTAATTCTCAAGTTGCAAACAAAGAAAAACACAAAGAAATCATTGATGATTACTGTAGGGATTGTTATCTATTTCTATGATCGATGTCAACTCTATTACAATCATTGGCAATTCTTGTAATCACACCAAAAATAAATAGGTTTTCAATGAAAAATGTTTGACAAATAATGTTTCAAACTCAAACTTCCTACTACCCTGCAAGAAGAAAGTTTATACAAGAAATAAATAGATTGTTAGGTACCAAGAAAAGCAAGAAAATTTTGATTTTTACTACGTTTTTGGTTCATCTATGTTTTGACATAGAGTTCATTGTTAATTCCTTTGATCGACATCGATTCTAGCAATCGACCATGATTTTTTACAATCATCATTGATCCCTGTGGCTCGATCAAGAGCTTAAATTTCTTCACTTTTTTGGCAATTAGATCAAAAACTTGGCATAAAAATAGATAGAAAAACATCCTAAGAAGTAGATAGAAAAGCTTTTTAGGGTACGTGTCCCACTAGGTATGTCATTATGTGATCAATAAGAATCCAAGAGGGGATATTAGGATTGTGTTAGTATGATTTAAAAACACACTAATAAAACTAACACCTCAAGCCTAGACACTCAATGAGGATGAGAACAATGCAGGTAACTATCAATAGAAGATAAAATAACCATTGTTTACCTTCTTTGAGAGCAAGAGTTGTATGTTGGCCATAGAAGAATATGCTTGGTTATGTGATCAAAGAATATTTGGTATTGGTGTTCCTTGCATCATCTCTCCTTGCCACCTTGGCAATGTTACGCTTGGATTTGGCTTTGGATTTCTAAACAAATGAGCATTATAACATTACACAAAGAGGTTCCTTGAAAGTATTTTTACATCATAACATTACACCAAAAGAGCTAATTGAACAATGTGTGAAGCCTTGTATTTATAGCCTTTTAAACTAACCTTAACCCAAGTGTAATAATGTTAGAGTTAATCATGGTTAAGTTTAGTTTAACCATAGTTGAATTTGGGAGGGGACAAGCCATTAATATTTTCAATCAATAAGCATGGCTCACAAATCCAGATATTTGTTTGATATTTTTTGAGTGCGTGACAAATCATAAAAGATGATGTCATGATGGTGACATCATTTTAAAAAAGACAAATTGTTTAAGTGAATTTTAAACACCTTAATCAAATGTGAATGAGTTTTAACCTATGTAAAATTTGACTTTGTAAAATGAAAAAATGATTAATAATCACCTAAACTTACTCTTTCTTGGCTTAATCTCCTACAAACAAGTTAGTGTATTAATTTGTGTTTAAGAAAAATTTATATTCTTGCAAGTTAGCTTAATAAAAACACAAAATTTAACTCTTGAGTCTCCAAAAAAGAAAAACACAAAGAAAGCATCAATGATTACTACAGGGATCATTACCAATTTCTATGATCGATGTCGATTATGTTATGATTATTGTTGATTCTTATAATCACACTAAAAACAAACATTTTTTAAAATAAAAATTCTTGACAAATAATGTTTCAAACTCAAAATTCCTACTACCCTGTAAGAATAAAGTTTAAATAAGTAATAAATAGATTGTTAGGTGCCAAGAAAAGCAAGAAAAAATATTACTACATTTTTTATTCAGTTGTGTTTTGATGTAGAA
The DNA here is from genome assembly GCA_037957365.1 of Torreya grandis. Taxonomy (NCBI): domain Eukaryota; kingdom Viridiplantae; phylum Streptophyta; class Pinopsida; order Cupressales; family Taxaceae; genus Torreya; species Torreya grandis. The sequence continues at coordinate 102,090 of JARHVA010002426.1, forward strand.
ATCATTGTTGATTCCTCAGATCAACATCGATTCCAATGATCAATGTTCATTTATTACAATCATCATTGATCCCTATGGCTCAATCGAGATCTCAAATTTCTTCACTATTTTGGCAATTAGATCAAAAAATTGGCATAAAAATAGTTATAAAAATATCGTAAGTAATTAGAAGATATTTTTGGGGTATGTGTCCCACTGAGAATGCCATTATGTGATCAATAGGAATCCAAGAGGGGAGATTAGAATTGTGTTAGTAGGAAAAAAACCAAATAAAAACACACTATCAAAACTAACACTTCAAGCCTAGACACTCAATAAGCAAGAGAACAATATAATTAATTATCAATAGAAGATAAAACAACCATTATTTACCTTCTTTGAGAGCAAGAGTTGTATGTTGGCCATGGAGGAATGTGTTTAATTATGTGATCAAAGAAGTTTTGGCAATGGTGCTCCTTGCATCATCTCTCCTTGTCACCTTGGCAATGTTAGGCTTGGCTTTGGCTTTAGCTTTCTCAAAAAATAAGCAATATAACATTACACAAAGAGTCTCCTTATAGGTATGTTTGTATTGAACATTGGGTGAAGCCTTGTATTTATAGCCTTTCAAACTAACCTTAACCCAAGTGCAGTTAGGTTAAAGTTAATCATGGCTAAGTTTAGTTTAACCATAGTTGAGTTTGGGAGGGGACAAACCACTAATATTTTCAATTAATAAGCATGGCTCACAAATCCAAATATTTGTTTGGTATTTTTTGAGTGCTTGATAACTTACAAAAGATGATGTCATGATGGTAACATCATTTCAAATATTATTTAAGCTTAGAAAAATGCTAAAAGATAAATTGTTTAAGTGAATTTTAAACACCTTAACCGAATGTGAATGAGTTTTAACCTTTGTAAAATTTGACTTTGAAAAATGAAAAATCGATAAAAAATCACTCAAACTTCTTCATTATTGGCTTAATGCCCTACAAAAAAGTTAGTGGATTAATTTGTGTTTAATCAAAATTTATATTCCTGTAAGTTAGCTTAATAAAAACACAAGATTTAACTCTCAAGTTTCAAAAAAATAAAAACATAAAGAAATCATCGATGATTACTACAAGGATTGTTGTTGATTTCTATGATCAATGTTGATTTTGTTATGATCATTGTTGATTCTTGTAATCACACCAAAAATAAACATGTTTTGAAAGAAAAACACTTGAGAAATAATGTTTCAAACTCAAACTTAATACTACCCTACAAGAAGAAAGTTTAAGTGAGCAATAAATAGATTGTTAGGTGCCAAGAAAAGAAAGAAAATTTTGATTTTTATTATGTTTCTAGTTTGGTTATGTTTTGATGCAGAGATAATTGTTGATTTCTAAAATTGACATCAATTCTATCGATCAACCTTGATTTGTTACAATTTTTATTGATCCCTGTGGCTCGGTCGAGAGCTCAAATTTCTTTAATTTTTGGTAATTAGATCAAAAAATTAGCATAAAAATAGTTAGAAAAACATCTTAAGAAGTAGATAGAAGAGCTTTTTGGGGTACATGTCTCACCGGGCATGCCATTATGTGATCAATAGGAATTCAAGAGGGAAGATTAGAATTGTGCTAGTATGATAAAAACCAAACAAAAACACACTAATAAAACTAACACCTCAAGTCTAGATACAAAATGACCAAGAGAACAATGCAAGTAAATATCAATAGAAGACAAAACAACCATTATTTACCTTCTTTAAGAACAATATTTTTATGTTGGCCATGGAGGAATGTGTTTGGTTGTGTGATCAAATAATTTTTGGCAATGGTGCTCCTTGCATCATCTCTCCTTGTCACCTTGGCAATGTTAAGCTTGGCTTTGGCTTTGGCTTTCTTAATAAATGAGCATTATAACATTACACAAAAAGGCTCCTTGAAGGCATTTTTGCATCATAACATTACACTAAAATATCTTGTTGAATAATGGGTGAAGCCTTATATTTATAGTCTTTCAAACTAACCTTAACCCAAGTGCAGTTAGGTTAGAGTTAATCATGGTTAAGTTTAATTTAACCATAGTTGAGTTTAGGAGGGGAAAAGGCATTAATATTTTCAATAAATAAGCATGGCTCACAAATCCATATATTTGTTTGACAATTTTGAGTGCTTGACAACTCACAAAGATTATGTGATGATGGTGCAATCATTTTAGATATTTATGTGATGTCATCAATCTAAATTTATGAATTTATAAAAATAAAAATTCAATAATTAATTAGCCATGGGATTTTCACCTATGCATTTAATTGGGTTTAACTAATTAAACAATTATGATCAGGGTAATTGCCATTTCTAAATTTGACAAGTTGTCCCTCACACGTGTTTGAAAAGGTCAATTTGCCAGGTCGCAACTTGACCAAAGATGAATTAGAAAAAGATGATGATTGCATATAGTACATTTCCCTAGTTAGGGATACATTGACGTGATTTATAAGATACACGTGATGTGCACTGATGAGTCAGAGCATTTTAGTGATTTTTAGGCTTAACATGCATTATTTACAAAAAGTTGCTCCAATATTTGTTTATACACAGAAGTGTCCAAAAAAGAGTGTCTACACTATGATCCTTATCATGTACACATTGGGTAATGTGAGAATAAAATATCTTTGCCCTATGTGTGCTCTTAATTGTTAAATATTTATGGACTAGTGACTCATTGTTACAAAAAATTCAATAATATACTTTGTATGATTATTATATTCTACGTTGTAATGACTTTCATTTGCTTATATATCAATCCCACATGGGAAAAATAGATTTTTTCCATGTTTCTCAGATGTTATATCTTTACATGTGATGTTATGTGATGACTAATGTTACATGATTAATGATGATATGATGAAGATGATATTATCTATAACTCTCATGGTATTGCATTGTAAGGGCAATTTGTTTTCTTCTTAAGATACAAGTTTTGCCATGTTCCATGCACTCCAATAGTATCTATAGAGAGCAACCATATTCTACATTTATTACTACATATATTTTGATGTTTCCCATGGTGTACATAGTTACTAAATATGATATTTGATTGAGATTTCATTGCCTAAAAACAATAGGATTCCAAATTCAATTCCCAAATATTTACTCTCGGATGTGGAGGCCAAATTCCTGATGACACATAAGGTTCCAAATCCACTTCATCTTTTTGTCTCCTTTAACAATATGACAAACCCATGGGACTTCTGATATATATTTGGGTCAAATGAGGTATCTTGAGAATAATTAGTTATGTATTTAACATTTAATTTTTTCTCACTCACCCATGATTCTACAAGAAAACTAAGTATGCTTTTGATATTTCAAGACTTAGTATTTTAACATCCTAAGACTCGAATTGGAAGTGTCCTTTTATATGTAATTACTTTTAACTAGGATCTCATACCACCTACTTTGTGGGTAAACACATACCTCAAAGTGGAGAAAAATGTAAAACAGTTAAAATGGCCCCTTGACATTCATTTAGTGTTAGTTTTTTATATGTTTGGCACATTGGTCTTTGTATGGGTGATTGGTCCAAATTTTCCATTATATAGTAGTTACTTTAAATTTCTTAGCTTAAAACCCTCATTTTCTTCTCATCGTGTTAACCCCATCATTATTTTATGTTTTTCTTTTCTCATGTTGAGACTATTTATATGGTCTTAGATATGTTGCTTATGCTTCCTTTTTGAATGGATGGGTGTTGGAAGAAGAATTTAGATTGTAAAGTTGCATAGGATATTTGTTTGATATTCATGCCTTATGTACTCATTTTGTCAGTGTATAAGTCTATTTTATTCTATCTTCATGACTTATAATAGGCTAGAATATGAATAGACTCCACTTTTGGCACTAAGTATGATAAGAAGATGAACAGTCATAGACTGGAAATATATGTGTGTGTGTGTGTGTGTGTGTGTGTGTGTGTGTTTGTGTTTGTAAGAAGAAAAGGGTTCCAATTTTGAGGAGATCAATAGAGATTTATCTGGTTATGGTTACCTGTGTGATTTCTTATTATGTTTTTTGTGTGCATTCTCATGTATAATGTTTGGTTAATTTTTGTCAAATTAACCCGAATGTTTTATTTTTGTTTATGAAACATTGGTTGTTCTTAATTTATAAATAATGTAGGATAATTAATGCTTATTATGTTTCTTTTATCCAAACTAATATGTTACTCTATGTACATGCAATGTATCATAATTATCCTCATCCTTAGCATGTTCTAATGTTTTAGGAACCTATGCTAGCAATGATACGGTGAGAGTGAAACTCTTTTTTGGAGGGAATTATGCTAAGATGGTTACCAAGGCAAAGAGATACTGATATATGGCTAAACCAAAGGATATTTAATTTTGTGGAAGAAGAATCAAAATGGATTTGTCTTACCATATAATAAATCATTCGAGAGCATATTTATGGAAAGATATAAATTCTCTAATACAAGTTGCTTGAATTGCTAGCTAACTAATTAGCCCGATTAAAATATTATTGCTTCAACCCAAGAATGAAAGAAACTATAATCTGGACTGAAGAAAAAATAGACTAATTGTAAAGATTATAAACTAACTGGATAAGCGCAATAGATCATTGGGTTACTACTACAGTAGATGGATATATAACTGAGTTTGCAATAAAAATATATATAGTTTTTGAAACTATGAAGGACTTATTTGTAAGAGGAATTTGAGGGAAATTTTTGTAGTGACTACCTACCCTTATGAAGATGTTGGTTGTGGAAAAGGCTATGGTGCCTACTCTAGCCAATATGGAGTATTCACTTCAGACATATGGGGGTGTGTGCAACATGATAGTGAATGATGATTAGATGAGTAGATAAGGCTTGAACCGAAATCTAGAATGAAGACATGAGAAGAGAAGAGTTAGAAGAAAAGTATGGATTCAAAATGTGAGTTGTAATAATAGAATAGATGGAGTAAATAGAAAAATAGTCAAGTAGCTATGATTAGAGTTAAGAGTAGAAGTAAAATAGATGAATAATGAGTAGGTGTAGACACCTAAAACTAGCCATCGATAACCTTCAACTAGGCTTTTGACCAATTTCTACCTAAGTGCACAATTTGGCTTAAAAAGACTAAAATGCATTAAAAGAGTTGAATTTTTTATATTCAAGTGTTGATTTTTTCCAGGGTATCATTAAATGGAGCAATGAAATTTATAAATCATCTAATTTTGATCAAATCATTTTGAGTCAAAATGACATTTTTGCACCTAGGTGCTCTGGATTGCTCTTTTCTATCAAATTTTTTATATGAAACACATGCCTTTGTTATTTTGTGTTGGTAACATCTTAAATGGGAATACAGTTCTAATGCATCTAACATCGACTTCCAATTCTAATCCAGTAAAATTTTGAGCCAATAATAGAAAATTTTGACCAATTTGATTAATTTTTACATAAATTATTAAAGTGTTGCATCAAAGTTGATTAATCATGTTTAAGGCTAATTAAACCAAATCAAAAGCTTAAGTTAATTTTCTATGGAACTTTTTAAATATTTATTTTTAGAAATTGATATTGAATATCTACATCATCAAATGACATCATTTTTTAAAAAGACATTCCTAGGCCATAAATACATAAAATATCTCATCAATCTACCCCATGCCTCATTAAGACCCTCCCATGCCTCATCAATGCCTCCCATGCCTCTTAAATGCCCCTTATTTCCAAATATTTATGGGGGATATTTATGAATTTAATTACATAATTTGTATTAATTCATGGGCACACATCTCAATCTTGAGATGGATGGTCATGATTGATTCTAAACCATTTCAAAAATTTAGAAATAGGAGGCCTTGCCTATTGAATTTTAAGCTTAGATAATGCAAAGTTATAATGCACAAATAATTCTAAAAGCCATTACAATTAGTGTTATAATGCCAAATTTTTGAGCTAAGTCAAAGCCAAATAAGGTGCCAAGGAGAGATGGAGGTAGTCACACTTCATTGATGCAGAATTCATGAGCACAAACCAAACAAGTCACTACAACAAGCATTTTGGAGCATCCAAGGAAGGCGAAAGAAGGTCTTTCTTTCATGTGTTAGTTGTGTTTTCCATTTTTGTTTTGTTAACTAAGATCCTCCTTTGAGATAGGCTTAGGTTGTTAGTTTAGTGTGTTTTTGATTGATTTATTATATTCACTAACATAATACTAATCTCCTCTTATTGCAATTCTATGTTCATAAATGGTACGCTCGATGGGACTTAGCCTCACAAATTTGATCAAATTGAACCTACAAGTAACCTACTAACCATTGTCATGTAGGATCTTGGAGTCTGGAGGAAAATAAGGTAAATATTTGAGCAAAAATCCATTTTTTGTAAGCCATAGTTTTATTCTTGAGACTATGTAACCTAGCTCGACTGTGTGCCCAACTCATCCTAACTCGCCCCAACTTGACCCCAACTCGGCCCCAACTCACCTGTCAACCTAACTCACCTGCTAATCCAACTCACCTATAATTTGTGCACAAAGTTCTTAATCATGTTTAAGAGCTAATTAATCCAAATCAAGGCCAAATAAAAAATTCCATAGAAACTTGTTGAATACTTATTTTTGGAAATGAATATTGAATATCAGCATCATCAGGTGACCTCATTTCTTGGGAAGACATCCCTAGGCCATAAATGCCACAAATATTAGGATTCATGCCTTTCATGCCTCTTAATTGCCCCTTCTTCCAATGTGATGATGAGGATAATTACAAACTTAATTCTGAAATTGAATTAATCCTCAACCACACATCTCAATCTTGAGATGGATGGTTCAGGTTGATTCTAGACAATCTCAAAAGTCTATAAATAGAGACGCCATGAACATCATTTCTTAGACATGATTATGCAAAGTTATAATGCCAAATTAGTTCTAAAATCTTCAAGCAACTAGTGTTGTCATGTCAATTGATTTCAAGCCAAGCCAAGCCACAAGCCAAAGGTGCCAAGGAGAGATGGAGGTAGCCAAGCTTCCATTGCCAAGGACTTCATGAGCACAAAGCCAAGCAAGCTAGCCACTACAAAGGTATTTGGATCATCTAATGAAGGTAAAAGAATCCTTGTGTTTTATTCCTTACTTTTTAGTTGTGTTTGTCATTTGTTTTTGTTAACTAAGCTCTCCCTAGTGTCTAGGCCTAGAGATATTATGCTAGTTAGTGTGTTTATTTCATTTTGTTTTTATTTTAGAACTAACACCATACTAACCATCCTCTCTTGAGTCAAATTCTTAGATTCACATATGGCATGCCTGATGGGACTAGATGCATTTCACACCTGAAGAAGATCATTTTGCATTTCCAAAATATTCATTTGGACCCTTAAAACTTGTGCAAATTAATTTTCTAACTTTATTTTGCCATTTGTTTTTCCACTAGTTTATATAGTAACTAACATCGGCAAGTAAGACTAACATTGGTTATATAGCTTAACCAATGTTGGTTAGCAAAACCAACATCAGTTAGATACTTGTCAACACGGTCACATTGGTAAAACCATCTTTGGTTGTATATAACCAATGTCGATCACTATGTTTTTCCTAAAACACATACTTGAGAGTTATTTTATTAAAGTCTATTATTTCAAACCCAAAAGAGATTCAAAGTTAAAGGACATGCTAACATTTTTGCTACAGGACCAAGTTTGACATTTGCTAAAAACATGTTTTAGATTACCTTTGCATGCTTAACACTCAATTAGGAACCTTATTTTGGTGTTTAACAAATAATTTAGATGTTTATGGTGAATATTTTCAAAGTTTGCAACTAAGACCAAGGGGTCAAATGAACACCACCAAATGTTTCTCTTGGGCTTAAAATTGAACACACTTGTCAATTCTTGTTTTACTTAGTTGTTTAGATTAAATTTTGTTTGGAAAAAAGAGGAATGTTGCATGTATGATCTTCCATTTTCCCACTTTAGGGAACCCTAGGAATCAAAATCCCCATTCCTAATATAAATAGCCTACTCCAAGGCTTAGAAATAAAGTCATCTAAAGCACTCCCCAAAAACTCGTTAATGTTTGGGTGACCTTAAAAATGACCCTAAAGTCTTTCTATTTCACGCTTTCTTTGTTTTTATGCAAACTTGGCTTATGAGGGGGATGTCATTACCTCCCACGAGTTCTTTAGGGAAGCTTTGACTTGGGGTTTCATCTCCTAAGATTGACTTCACCTACTCTTTTTGAGTTGCACATGGGACGTATCTATATTTGGACATCGCACTACACTAAGTGAATAGTAGGATGTAGTGGTTGTAAGAAGGGCTACGCCTTTTTACAACTAGTTAATACCACGATCACCCAATTTTTTTCTTGTCTTTTGCATCATTTGACATGAAAGTCATTGTCCAACTGATTTCCCTAGATATGTTCAAAAGCTTGTTTGTTTAGTCAACCTTAGATTGATATACCCTTGCTAGGATTCGGAAGATTATACTTAGTGTATTTTTATCATTTATCTTATTTGGTATGTTTTGAGACTTAACTTGTTTATTTGTTCATAAGCCATATCAAAACCAATTTGTTTATACGTCACTCTTTTGTCTAAAGAGGCGTTATGCTGGCCATTTTACACCACACTTGTGCCTTGAAATTTTTGCTACACTTTTGTGTGTGTGTGTCATTTGAGTTGTAGAGGGTAGTGTTATATTGCCCAAATCATGTCAAAACATTTTGAGATTTTTAAGTCTTTGAAACATAATATTGATTACATTATATGAGTATGCTTACATTGTTAGGCTGCTCAATTTGTTTCAAGACTTGTTTACTATTGTACCAAAAACCCTTTGTTTCAAACCATGTCATGTATACCATTTGGACCTTTGTCTTGTGTTGTCATGTTGTCCAATCTTGTCTAGCTTGTTTGGTCAAATCCTAATTTTAACATTGAGTTTTCAATTATCCTTGTTAAGTTTGGATCCAAACATTGATTGATTTCTTTTTAGGCCTCAATTCATGGAGCTGATACACAGATCTTTCTCTTTTAGGTTACATAACTTTGGTTAATTGATTACCCATATTTAAAAACTATTGATGGTTTGTTTGTTTATAGCTTATCCTCATCATTGTTTGTGCTTTTATTTGGGAAAACACAATATTTCTTCCAAAAACTTTTTGTCATATGCCTTATGCTAATTGATGGTGTTTATGTTTGATTTCATCTATTGAGTCTGTGTCAAAGTTGTTTCCAAACTTGTTAGATCAAATCAAATCACATCATGCCTATTTGTTTGAGCCTAGCTTTTGACTCTACATTTAGACAAAAGACCTAGCAACTCAACTTTTCCCTTTCCTAGTTTAGACCTTGTTTGGAACACTTTGACCTAGACCTTTGACATGCTAATTTTTATTCAAATGCTTGAGATTTTGTGTATGAAATTTGACATTAGACATTTGATGTTAGACTATTGTATGCCAAGTCTTATCACAAACCATTTGGGAGATACAACTCCACATTCAAACCACATTGGAGATACTATTCCACCGCTTCAACTAAGTTAGACCAAGTTTGAACCATTTGTCCTTTAGTTCATTTTAAAGAGTTTGTAGAACTTTAAGCCTTTTTGTTTTCAGATTTTTCATCATTTACGTGGATATGTCTCATTACACTTATAGTGGAGTCACTTACAATCCAATTTATGATATAATGGCCACACAAAATGATTTTTATGGCTTTAGTCAAGACCCTAATGATGTTAATATGGTTGGTGAGATAGATTTATATCCACCTCATATTAATCATTCATGAGAACAAAGTCATGAAATAACTTACGATCTAGCTTGAGACCTTGATTAGTATGCAGAGGCTTGTGAAGAGGAATTTGAAGACCCAACTATAGATAATATTGTTTGGGATACAAATCCATACCCTCTTTGCAATAATTAGTACGTGGAACACAATCAAGAACCAGCTTATGAGCCAACTCATGACTGGGATGATTTGGTTTATAAGAAAGACTTGAATACTTTGGCTTATGTGAGTAATCAAGCTCCACCACATCATACCATTTCTATTATAAGACCACAATATTACACCATTCCCATATCAAGCTCCATAATTCCCCTTCATCATTTTAGGACTTAGTCCTTTGGGTTGTGCGAGCAATCATGCTCCACACCACCCTATCATTACCATCTCAATACTTTATTCTTTGGCTCATGCAAGTAATCATGCTCCCCAAGGCCCTACCATTATCCAACTAAAAGTCATTCCTCCTCCATTACCAATCCCAGCCAAACCTCAATCGATCCAATCCTTTGAAGACCAAGCTATGTTTAAAACTGGTATTTTCTAACTCATTGGAAACCAACTAATTTGAGATGTGTTTGTTAAATCAACCATTTTTTATAAGCCAACCTATGATAAATTAACTATTGATCCTATATTAGTTTTTGAGGAGTCTCACTCTGAATGAGCAAATCTTTACTGAGTCACTTCTTAATGATTATAACTGCCTTTGGGCAAATCATTACCTTGACCATGTGCTTTTTTTCAAGAGCCTCTTATTGATAAGCCAGTCTTTGAGAAATAGTCCCTTGACCTATTTCCCATCCTAGAGGAGTTTCACTTTGGAAAACTAGTTTTTATGGAGCTCATTATGCCATCATAGGCTATTACTTGTCCAATACCAAGCATTCAATAAGACATCATTGTAACAAAGTACCCATCAGATGAAGAATCATAATTAGAGTTAGGTTTTATTCTTAAATTGACATCAGATTTAACATCAAAATCAAAATCAACATCAGTCTCAACATCAAATTTAGAGTCCCTTGAGTTAGAATCAGATTCAAAAGAAGAATATGTTCATGGTTGTTACAATATTGGTTATGCATGCCTCACAAATCACTTTGAATATATTTGTGATCCTTCTATAGTTTTTGAAGATGAGTACTTCAGCTTCAACACAAGTTATCGTAGTATCTTTTATGAGAATTTTACATCCTCTCCCCATTCCATTATTATTCCATAGGCCATTACCATCAACCAAAATAGCCATATCATTGACATTCCGTCTCCCATAAGTGTCTATTGGGATTGATAGAATCACACTTTGTTGAACTACATCCATGGCAACATAGCAGTTGAAAAAGAGCAAGGAGGCTAAGACCACATTCATATAGAAAAAGAACACTCTCCTAGTGAAACCTTTTCAAAGGTGCTAGGAGATAATCAAAGTCAAAACTCAGCATCTTCTAGTAAAAATTTTTTGAAAGCGCTAAAAAATAATAAAATTCAAAAGTCAACATTCCTTAATGAAACCTTCTCATAGGTGCTATGAGACAATTAAGTTAACATCATTGGTGAAAATATCTTTGAGGCACCAATAGTTGAGCATAAAAGTTCTTCACTACTTGATGAAGATAAAATCAAAGATCAAATCAAAATAGATTCCTATCTACAGCCTAATCATATGGTAGTTACTCTCAAGATCAAACAACAAAAAAATATGGTGGTCTTATTGAGAGAATAAGTCTTCAGCCCCACCACAGCTAAAGTTATGTTGAATCTGGCATCAACAACATTACGTGTGACTGAAAGTCTTGATCTTCATTTGTTTCCCTACCATTCCACATTCTATTATCATTTGCCATTCCATTTCATAATCAAACTTACCATCCATTATTTGTCCTTGTTTACCATTCATGGTTGCACTTTCCTTTGTAGAGGCTACAAAGATACCTTGTCTCAATGTTTGAAGGAATCAGAATCAATGACCAAGGGAGAACACAATAACATTCTTGGCATCCAATTTTTGATAGAGCAGTTATTCAGATGAGGTGTGGGCTAGCAATTAACATGATTGAGTATTCAGTTTGTGTCATTTATTGATTAGGACATTCATCTCCCTATTAACAAGAATAATAGAATCATATGCCATTTACCACACCCAAGCCAAAAACATGTACCATACCATTTCACATTACCTTGCCATTGTCATTACATATCCATTTGCCATTATTACAAATCCTGCCATTCACCCCATCACTTGGGGGAAATCATCTTACCATTTTATCCAATCTCTCTAAACCATCATTAGTTGTAGTAATGCCATTCCATTCTTATCTAGACCAAAGCCTATTTTTAGTCATCCTACCCAATCCTATTTTGATCTTGGCTACTTTGCTTTTTCTTGCACTATTTCCAAGGGGATTTTGATCAAGTTTCAAAAATTAATCCAATCCATGTTTATAATGATAGTCTATGAAAGTCGTGTGATATTTGATCTGGCAAGATATCTTTCATCTTATATCCACATTTATTTATGTGAGCTTGATTGTAACCACCTATGGGAAAAATTAGTGTCTCACCAGTGTTTCTACTAATTATAACTACCTATGGGCACATTAGTATCATTGACCTATGTTGTATCTTAATTATAATCACCTGTGGACAACCTAGGGGTAACACTTATTTACCATGCATTGTTGCATCACCTTGCCATCATTGTTTTCAATTGATTGGCCATTTGCTAGATGTGAGAACTTGTTGGGACCTAGTTGGTTTTTCCTCACCTTTTATGTGGATGGAATTACTATGACTTGAGGTCATTTCAGGACTATGTGGGTTATGCTCAATTCATGTTGAGGTCACCTCAGTCCCCCTTTCTATACGCTCTCACCATTTTGTGAGCAACTTAAGCCAAATGCTCTCACCATTTTGTCAGTAGGTATCTTGTCATTCTCTAACAAGTTAAGATACCTCAAAATTCTAAAAAACATTCATAACATTTCAAAAATCCAAAAATATTTATCTTATCTAAGCCTAGTTAGTTATCCTCGATCTGCCTTACTTGGGTATTTTCATTATTAGGATGCTTTATTTTACTTTTGTTTTTAGGATTTCTATTTGTTTATTTCAAGTTGTTTATTTGTTTATTTTTTTTCATTTGTTTGTTTGTTTGTTTGCTTATTTTTTTGTTTGCTTTCAGCATTGTTGCCTTGACTCAGTCTATATGTGTTCGATAGGTGATTCCTTGAGCACATTATTCTTGAGTCTATCCATATTCATATGTAAACATTATCATCATGGTTTTTATCATTGGTGCATTATTTTTTAGTGTTTATTAGATATCGAGAGTTAGTCCTTATGCATATTTTGGCCAAGTCTTCATGGTGTTCTATCATGAAGCCTAACATCACATGCTATAGAAAAATTAACTTCACAAAGGTCTATAATTAAAGGAGTCACAAAAAATTTTCCTTGGTACCTTGGTAAATCCTTCCATCCCACCCTTGATCAAATCAACCCATGGACCATTTTATTTATATCATTGTTAATCAGGATGAGCATCTCCTTGTTAGTAGGTACAACTGAATCATTCACATTGATCAATCTTATTATTTTATCCATCTCTTTCATCACTTTGCACCTGGTCATCTGTAATCTATATTCCAAGTTATATCCTTGAGTTATGCTTGTTAATCATCCCTAACTGGGGCACCATCAATTTTGGCCAATTCAGGTCTACGTAATGATTATAACCGCTTATGGGTAAATCATTATTTTGACTTTTATTCTTGATTATAACTACCTTTGGGCAAATCAGTATATGTTTTACATCAATGCATGCAAGGAGTTTCTCATTTGGATTAATCTCAACCATGGGTTAATTCCACCTTTCTTCTTATTTCTTTTTGAGGGATTGCCCATCACCAAATGTGACAGCCACTCCCTCAAGTGGGCATCATCATAGGCTTCCCAAAACCATTTAGATATTTATTCTTCAACCATCATCTTATTTTTTACATGCATGTCATTTCTCATTCTTTGAGAAGACATTGATTTGCTTATGGTTTACAACATCTTCCCAAATAGGGGCAAACTGTAGACACCTAAATCTGGCCACTGATAACTTCCAATCAAGCTTTTGACCAATTTCCACCCAAAATGCACAATTTAGCCTAAAAACACTAAAACATGCTAAATGATGTGAAATTGACATATTCAAGTGCCAATTTTGGCTAGGGTATTCCTAAATGGGGCAATGCAATTTATGGGCTAGCTAACTTTGATAAGATCATTTTGAGTCAAAATGTCAATTTTACACCTGGGTGCTCTAGATTGCTCTTCTTTTATTAAATCTCTTGCACAAGATACGTGCCTTTGTTATTTACTATTGGTAACACTCTAAATGGTAATATAGTTTTAATGCATCTGACATCACCTTCCAATTCCAATCCTGTCAAATTTTGGACCAATAACAAGGCATTATGATTAATTTGAGTAATTTATGTACAAAGTGCTTAATCATGATTAAGAGCTAATTAATCCAAATCAAGGCCCAATCAAAAATTCCATGAAAACTTTTTGAATACTTATTTTTGGAAATGAATATTAAATATTTGCATCATCAGGTGACCTTATTTCTTGGGAAGACATCCCTAGGCCATAAATGCCACAAATATCAGGATTCATGCCCTCCCTGCCTCTTAATTACCCCTTCTTCCAATGTCATGATGAGGATAATTAGAAACTTAATTCTAAAATTGATTTAATCCTCAACCACACATCTCAATCTTGAGATGGACGCTTCAGTTTGATTGTAGGCAATCTCAAAAATTCATAAATAGAGAGGCCATGAACATCATTTCTAAGACATGATTATGCAAAGTTATAATTCCAAATTGGTTCTAAAAACTTCAAGCAACTAGTGTTATCATGCCAAATTGATTTCAATCCAAGCCAAGTCACAAGCCAAAGGTGACAAAGAGAGATGGAGATAGCCAAGATTCCATTACCAAGGACTTCATGAGCACAAAGCCGAGCAAGCAACCACTACAAAGGCATTTGGAGCATCCAAAGAAGGTAAAAGAATTATTTTGTTTTATTTCTTACTTTTTAGTTGTGTTTGTTGTTTGTTTTTGTTAACTAAGCTCTCCCTATTGTCTAGGCCTAGAGATGTTAGCTAGTTAGTGTGTTTATTTCATTTTCATTTCATTTTAGAACTAACACCATACTAACCATCCTTTCTTGAGTTAAATTCTTAGATCACATCTGTACTTTGGACATTGCACTACAATGTGCAAGCGATGGATGTAGTGATTGAAAAAAGGACAAGACCTTTTTACAAAAATCAAAGTATCATAGACACCTAATTTAAGTGTGTTTCTTTTACAACGTGATGTGAAAGTCATTAGGCAATTGATCTATCTAGACATTTGAAAAGATGTAGATCGTAGACAAATCCCCACATGTCGTAGAAGCATTGTTGGTACAAGGTGCACCTCAAGGTCCATGTCATAGTACTATCATTTGAGAGAAATTAGGGTGTAAAACCCCTTATATATAATGCAAATTTATAATCAACCCTACTATATTACCAAATATTGTTTAAAGTCCATTTATAATCCAAATTTGAAATTTCACCTTCACAAGTTTATAGGGTTGATGTGATAAGTGGGTTTCCCATTGCACTAAACTTAAGGGAACTTAGGTTCAATTTCTAATTTAGGTTAAAGGTCATTTAAGACTCATAATCATTATCACTAGTTGATAGACTTAAGTCATTTTGCACTAAACACTTGCACTTTGAGTCTATGCACCAACCATTTTTGTTTTGCCATCCTATTTCCATTAAGATCATTTGAATACATACTTTTGTGCCTTATAGATATTGTCAAAACTTTAAATATATGTATGTCATTTGAGTTAAGAAAGGTAGTTTTACGCTACTAAATTTATGAGAAACCATCTTTGCCTTAAATATTTTTGAAACAAACATTTTCTCACATCTTTTGAGTAGTTTAGCATTGTTACGTTACACAAAACATTTCAAACAATGTTTCATAGACCTTTTTGCATATAATTAAAAATTTTACATAT
The DNA here is from genome assembly GCA_037957365.1 of Torreya grandis. NCBI lineage: Eukaryota > Viridiplantae > Streptophyta > Pinopsida > Cupressales > Taxaceae > Torreya > Torreya grandis. The sequence goes on from JARHVA010002426.1 coordinate 117,956, forward strand.
TTTTCAAGCCAATCCAAATATACATTTTGTGAATATTTGTCTAGCAAAATTATGTTGTTCACATTTGTCTAGCCTATTTGTCAAAAGAACCAAGTTTTATACCATTATTTTTGAGAAAACAAACTATCCCTAAAGAGCCTTTTATTTCATAACTTATACCTATTTAATTTAGTTCATGTCCAAGAGTCAAATGCTTAGTTTTTTTTAGAAGTGTTTCAAATTCATTAGATTAAAAATCTCATCTATTTCAAAGTCTAGTTTTTTTATGCCATTTGGCTAAGAGTACTAGCACATGGCTTGTTTGAGTCTAGCTTTTGACATTACATTTGGCCAAAGACCTAGAAATGGTTTATTTTCCTAGTTTAGACTGATTTGAAACACTTTGACCTTAGATTTTGGTATTTTTATTTTAGGTCCCTTTACTTGACCCTTTTGTATAAGACGTGTAACGTTAAATACTTAATGTTAGCTTGTTTTATCATAAATCAAAGTATAAACCTTCCATCTGTTTGACGAATCTAAACCAAGTTTGAATATCATCTTTTAGACATTATCTTTTTAGATTTTTTAGAACTCTCTTCCTTTTCAATCACAAAAACATTTACTATGGATCCCAACATGTATTCCTACACATGTAGTGGACTTATGTACAATCCAGAGATTAGTAATATGGTTACACAAGAAGAAATGGTGTACGACCCCTATACAGATAATATTGCTTATGAGACTAATCCTTATTCCTCTTATAATACTCAAATAGAGGCACAAAACCAAGAACCATTGGCTAACTATTTGGTTAATATGCCACATATTCAGAATAAGACCAAAAACAAATTGCACAATATCTAGCTATGATACCCACAATTGAAGAACCAATTCCTCCACAATCATACTCCATTAATATTCCTTCCATGTATGATCCATTTTTGTTTGAGTGTCATTTGTTGGAGAACAAAGATTATATTTTGGTTAGAGCCATAGAAGTAGGGGCTAAGTTTCCAATAGACTTCCCTCATGAGAGTTTACCAAGCCTAGTAAGAATGCCTCACAACATATTATATGGTCAACAAGCCTCTTCTAACAATCCTTTAAATCTGGTCCAAACAATGTATCAGGACTCTAATATGTCTCACAAAGGAAAGAACCTCATGGAAGACCACTTTAACTAAATGAAGACAACATATCAAACCTACCTGAATCTAACGTACAATTTCAATCAAATGACCATGGTGAGTAAACCTCTTATTGACTTAGTTCCTTCAATAGGAGTTTTGATAGAGTTAACTATTTAAGCCAATCAGAGTTTAAACCCATTTGTGTAAAACACTTCAATAGACAACTTGTTGTATATGCCAATTATCAAAGAAGTGTCTTCTGCTTCTATGTAAAATAATGAGCAAAACATAATGGACAATGTGCTAGCAACATCCAATCTAAATCAAAGTGGCACTCATACATAAACAACTAGTCAACAACATATACCTTTAGTTAATACCATAAGTGGCTCTATAAACCTAGGAATGGGAGCTTCTACACCCCAAACTCAACCAGGTAATTTATCAAGTTCACAACCAACATGATCAGGTAGTCAACCAATAACCAATGCCATGCCTCAACAATAGAATATGATGAATCCTATTTCTCCTCAACAAGTGACGAATCATTCCACAACAAATGGCATAAATGAATATACCAATGTAGCAAAGGTTAAACATATTGCCACCTCAACAAGGGGCAACTAATGTTCCACCTCATCAGATAATAGTAAATGTAACTTCTTCTTCACATACCAACATGCCAATTCAAAACCAAACATTATTTAATCAACAACATATTCATATTAGTTAGCGACAGGTGCCAAATCTCCAACATGTGTCCACTTCCTAACTAAGATTCATGAAATAACGGGGTTCTAATGTCTCTCAAATACATATTAGGCAATAATTGCCTTTTGTGTTGAGTATACCATAAGTTCAGAGATAGGGTCTTAGCTCACAAGTTCCCATTCAATAGCAAGGTTTGAGTAGTCAACAATAGGTCCCTATTAAACCACAATAGGCATAGTATCATTATATCCCTCCATCCCAACCTCAAAATCCTCCAAGTCCAACCTTCATTGCCAACCTAACCCAAAATATCACACAACCAAACGTACAATTTCAACAAGTAAATCCTAATTCACCTATGTATATTCTTGATTCATTCCCCAACATATACCAAATACCCCTATCACTCCCTAGTCAAGGTAATTCAATTGTGACCACCCAACCATCTACCTAGGCTAATATTCCCACAAGTTTCCTATATTAAGAGTTACAACAAATTAAGGATGTAATTTTCGCCATCCAAGCGAGAAAACAAATTAAAAATTTTAAGTTGGATGATGTGTGTTCCTATCCTTTTAATATGGCATACTTAAAAATTCCATTTCCTCTGGGATATGAGCCACCAAAATTTGATAAATACAATGAGAAAGGTGACCCTAAAGCCCATTTAACCAAGTTTTTTACTGCATGCCAACCAGTGGCCTATAGAGATATATACCTTTTATTTTTATTTCATAGGAGCTTAGTAGGATAGCCTTGGAATGGTTTTTAAAGTTGCCCAAGAATTCAGTAACAAATTTTGATGACCTTTCAAGAAATTTTATGCAACACTTTTCCTATAATCTCGAGCATGAGATTTCATTGGTTGATTTGACACAAGCTAAACAAAAAGCTGGTGAGAGTTTTATAAGTTATCTACAGTGATGGAGAGCACTTGTAAGTTAATTTAGTCATAATTTACTAGATAAATAATTAGACATTGTATTCATTAAAATCTTTGATAATGAGATAGCCTATCATCTGGAACTGCAGTGTACACATATCTTTAAATAAATCATTGATAAAGGTTTGTTGATCGAGTGAGAGCTCATTAATAAATGAGTCATCAAACTTAATTCAACTAATCAAAACTAAGGTACCAATCAAGGAAGTAGCCAAAATCAACATCCAATCTAAGCACAAACATCACAACCAGCAAAGGCCAATAACCATGATAGACCAAAACAATTCAACTATAATAGGAATGTTATGGGAAATAGAGTGACCAAGTCACATCAAGTCCAAATGGTGCAAACATCATCTTCTCAAATTGCCCCACCTTTTTAGCTTACTCCTACCTGATAACCTCTTCAACCAATGCCACAAGCACAACAACCAAAACATGTGCAATAAATGCCACAATATTTGCCATTCCAAAACCCTCCTCTAAGGAGAACAGTATCTACTCACCATGTTTTTAGTGACCTTGGAGAGCCAATTGAATCTATGTTTCATAAAATTAATGCTAATTTGATTAGTTGGCCTATACCAAAGCATTATCCCCAAGGCATTCCTTATCCTAATTGGTACCATGAAAATGAATTCTATGAATATCATCGGGTCAATGGACACAATTTACAAAGATGTATGAAAATTAAGCATTTTATTAAGAATATGTTAGAGAATGGATAGATCACATTAGATGGTAGTACTTCCACCTCTAATCAAACTTTTGGTATTTATCAAAACTCATTTTCCCAACATAATAACCAGTGACAATAATGGAAACAACAATAACAATAGCCAGTGCAACAATAAAATCAATAGTATCAAAATCAAAGGCTAAACCAGTAGAACCAACAAAATCAATAACAAAACCAACAATGTTAGAATAATGGACAAAACCAAGGTCAAAATGGTAATAACCAACAAACCTACCATGTAGTTTCACATGACTAAAATAGGGTTATAGGTCATATTACAGGGGCTAGCATTAATACCATCTCCATTAATCCTAAACCAAGCACTAATCAATCTAGACCATTGCTAAACAATGCCACTCAACCAAATTACATGGATAATCCTTCTTTGACTTGGGACTGCACGTAGGTGAACTAGCAAACTAGGACTTCTACTTTTGGACCTTATATTGATAACTCTACCCTGTGACCACATACTAGTGTACCAACAACCAAGAATTATCTTATTTGGTCCAACACCATTACCACTATTTGTTAGTAATCATGGTCCTATATTTAATCCTGATTGTGCAATCACAACTCAAAGATCTAAGAATACCTTCCCAGGCCCATAGCCATCTGCCACTTTGCCCATTATCCAACCAATCATTTAACCTTAAAATAAGCCATTTACCACAGACCTAGAAAAGAAGTTTGATATTGTGGAACAATTTCAGAAGACACCAACCCAAATCTCCATTTTAGATTTGTTGTAAATGTCAACAATCCACAAGAACATTTTGAATGAGTTCTTAACCTAATCTATTATTTTTAGTGACATATCCCCTGATAAGTTTCAAGATTTCATTGGACACCTAGCTCTCATCCAACAAGTCACATTCAACCAAGGCAATATGTCTTCCATTGGCCCGATCCATAATAATCCATTATACATAGAAGTTTATATAAAGTGGTATAAAGTGAAATGTGTCCTTATAGACAATGGATCATACCTCAACATAGTGTTTTTAAAGCTCATCAAGCTTATTGGGTACATAATGGCATATCTCCAACCAAAAATGATACCTATCAAAGCATATGATAATTAGGAGAGAGAATCACAAGGCAACATTAGCCTACCAGTTATCATTGGGCCTTTAACCCATGATACACTTTTTCATGTGATTGATATTGAGTTTTCATATAATATGCTTATAGGTAGGCCTTGGTTACATGAGATTCATGCAGTCCCATCAATGCTACACCAATGTCTAAAGTTCTCTCCCTCAGGGATGGAAGTAAATATTCTATGAGATTTACACCCATCTAAACATTACAAACATCTCGAGGCTAAGTTTTAAAGCTACAATTACCAATACAGCATGAATCTAAGTTCCAAATAGGAGAAAAGAAAGGCCATACTTATTGATTTTCTAAAGGACAATTACATAGATCCTAATACCTTGGATTCCCTTTCCTACATTATACCTCTTGAACCTTCCAAGCATTACACCATTTCAACTAATATCCCAGGATAATATTTAACATATGATACCTTTCATATTGCCAATATTCCTTAGAATCTAAAGACCTTTAGAAGACCTAATGTTACCTTACACATGCATTAGCAATAAAAGAGCAAAAATAAAGGATCCATCATGTTTTTACTAGCATCTGGCCAAGAACTAAACCCTCTCAAGGGAGATGAATCATGGCTATACAATGACAACCAAGTTAATTTTTATAAGGTTTCAAAGTATCCTATTCCCAATAGGATCATGGAGAATCAAGATTATGAAGGAAGAGGCCTCAGACGAATCAACAAGGAACCATTAAGCTAATTTTTATGAGCAACTACAACAGACCCTATGGGTTTGGATTTAAAATGCCTAGGGGTGACCCCACATATCTTAGTCATGTTCCATCATCAACGACTAGTGATGATGATGACGATAGTGAAGCAAATTTTGATCATAGCAGTATCTTTGATAACCTAGTTGAGACTAACATGTTTGATAATAATGCCATTTATACCCTTACCCTAGTCATTCATCACAACCCATTACCATTATACTATCCCCAACTAATAGATTGGGACCAACAAGAATCTAGTTTATTGATTGATGAGTTTTAGAATGATGAGGCATTCTATGATTTTCTAGGCCTTAGAGACAACATTTCATTGGGAGATCATAAATCAAGATTCTTAATCACATTGGATCCTGAAGCCTATTTTAGAGAGCAGGTGAACACCCTTAGCCAAAAATAATTAAATAAAACATTGAGGTCCCAAAGTGAAAACCTCTTTGAGGTGCTTTTTGACCAGGAAAAAAGTAAAGATAAAGACCAATCTAGTGGTGAAAACCTATTTTAGGTGCCATTAGATTAGGGTATTTATTTTTCTTTGAATTTAGACCAGGAGACCACCAATGATGAACTTATCTATGGATTTGAGTTTAATTTTGAGAAACAATAAGTGTTTGATCAAATTCGTCAATAATTTTTTATTGTTTTTGTCACATGGCTAGATCTCCCATTAGGGGACTCAAATTCATCATGCCTAGGAAAAGTTGAAGAGCAAGTCCTAATAGAGGACCCTGATATCTTCCAATAGTTCAAGTATTTGCCTACTATCTTATAAGATGGCTCAACCCTTATACTTAAAGATACAACAGAGATAAACATCAAGATTCCATGGGACACAAAATGGATCAAATTAGGTGCATTCCTCACTGAGGAATGTGATGTATTTATAGTTCTATTGAGAGAATTTGTAGATATCTTTGCATGGGCTTATTCTGACATGCCAAGTTTGGACCCCACCTTGGTTTTTCATTACCTTATGGTAAATCTTGATGCCAAACTAGCTAATCAAAAGTTACACAATATGTATCCTCACATTTCTATATTAGTAAATAAAGAGTTGGAAAAACTCTTAGAAGCAGGATGTATTTGATCCATTGACTACTTAAAATGGATATCTAATGTTTTACCTACTAGCAAAAATCTTGAAAGAATCAAAATATGTACTAATTTTTGAGACATAAACAAAGCTTACCCTAAGGATGAATTTCCATTACCTAATATCGACATGATCATCAACTCCATGATTGGTTATGAGATACTTTCACTCATGGACATCTTTTCAGGATACAACCAAATCAGAATAGCACCAGAAGATCAACACAAAACAACATTCACCACTCCATGGGGAACATTCTATTATCAAGTAATGTCATTTGGTCTTAATAATGTTGGATCCACCTATAAAAGAGCCATAACCATCATATTGCATGATATGATGCAAGATTTTATTTGAATACTATGTCGATGACATAGTATGCAAATCAAAAACTAGGGCCAACCATCCATCAGTGCTACATAGAATATTTGAAAGACTACATGAGTACCAAGTCTGACTAAATCCAAACAAATGTTTGTTTAGAGTAACATCAGAGAAATTACTTAGATTCATCATGTCTCAAAGGGGCATTGAAGTCAATCCAACTAAAGTCCAAGCTATAATAGAGATGCCACCACCAACTAATTTGAAGCAACTCCATAATTTACAGGGCAAGATCCAATCAATCTGACACTTCATATCTTAGTAAGCAGACAAGTGTCATCTATTTACACATCTTCTAAAGAAGGGAGTTGCATTCCACTAGGATAATCACTACCAAACAAATTTTTAATAACTAAAAGATTACCTAGCAAATCCACCTATTTTGTTACCCCCTATGCCAAGAAAACCATTTTTATTGTACCTATCAACTACAGATAATGCTTTGGGGGCACTTATAGCTCAACATGATGATAATAGAAAATAACATGTAGTATACTACTTAAGTCATACATTGGTCATGTATGAACACAACTATACACCTAGTGAAAAACACTATTTAGCAATGGTATTCACATGTCAAAAATTGTGACACTACATGTTGAACAATAAGACCATACTCATTTCAAAAGTAGATCCAGTCAAGTATCTACTATCTAAAATAAAATTACAAGGTAGAATGGCCAAATGGATTATGTTTCTTAGTGAGTTTGACATTGAATACATCAATTAAAAATCCATTAAGGGGCAATTTATTTCAGATCAGCTTGTTAAATCACACCTTACAGACATAGTTCCACTCACATTCCAATTTATTGATGAATACATAATAACCATCATTGACATACCTCTTGAAGTACAAAACTAGAAGCTATATTTTGATGGATCAGTCATGACACATGGATCAGGGGAAGGCCTTTTATTTATTACACAATAGGGGGATCTAATCCCTAAATCATTCACAATCAATTTTCCTTGTACAAATAACATGGTTGAGTTTGAAACACTTGTTACAATAATTCGATAGGTAGTACAATGGAACATATCTCATATCAAAGTTTATGATGATTCTTAGTTAATCATCAATCAGGTCATAGATCATTTCCAAACCAAAGATGACAAGTTGGTTCCTTACAATATACCAAGGGCAAGTAAAAAAACTACAAATGACATGGCTACTATCGGCTCTTTGATTTGACAAATAGACAAAGCTATAAAGTACCAATTCCTCATTGAGAATTTGTTTACACCAACTCATGAACCTTCAACCATTGAAATGATTTGTGATATTGTTGGTCCTAATTCTATATGGATTTAGACCTTTATAACTATCTTCATAACTAGGTTTTACCACCTAACCTCTCTTAAAAACAAACCAAAGCCTTTATCTATCACCCCACTCGTTATAATCTACTCGGATCAACCCCATACCACTATAGTTTTGATAAAACTCTAATTCATTATTTAACTTCAACAAACTCTACACTAGCATTACAGGAAGTACATGAAGGAGTATGTGAAGCCCACTCTAGTTAGGGAGTCTTATCCAAAAAGCTTTTACGTACTGGTTATTATTGGCCCATAATGGATGTAGATGTAATTGCATATGTAAGGAAGTGTGATAAATGTCAATGGCATGCCAATTTGATTAATTCCCCAGCTAAGACTTTGAAGCTAATGTTAACACCATGTCCATTTCATACATGGGGACTTGACTTCATTGGTAAAATCAATCCTACATCTTTAGGTGGCCATAAACATATCCTTACCACCACTGAATATTTCACTAAGTGGGTCAAAGCTACACCCCTCACTCACATGATTAGAAAGCAAATTTCCAAGTTCATTTTCAACCATCTCATCTACTGCTATGATATCCCTTCTGACATTATATCTAATAATAGAGGATCCTTCAAAAATAAAGATGTCAAACAATTATGTGTTAAATATAATATTACATAATATTTCTCTATGGCAAATTACCCTTAAGGTAATGGTCAGGCTGAGGCATCCAACAAAATAATTATTAACATTATCAAAAAGACTATCAATTATGTCAATCATGACTGGTACCATCATATATTTCATGCCCTTTTGGCATATCATACCAATCATCATACCCCCATAAGATCCACTCCATACTCACTTATTTATGGTACTGAAGCCATACTTCCTATTGAGGTTGAGTTACCTTCACTACGCATATCTTTCAAGCATGTCCTAGATGATCATGATATCGAATAGCTCTCTTGTAAAATCTCGACCTACTTGATGAAAAATGCATAGCTATGCTCAACAATCTTTAGGCATATCAAAACAGACTCAAAGGCCACTATAATCAGTGCGTCAAGAATAGAACGTTTGAACTTGATGATCTTGTTCTTAAAGAAAACCAAAAGAATACCATGGTCGAGAAGAAACATAAAGGTAAATTCAAACCAAACTAGATAGGTCCTTTCATCATTACTATAGATTATAGATTAGGAGCATATAGGATCACCACACCAAATAGAGATGAACTTCCTGAGCTGATGAATATTATTCACCTCAAGCGATACTATGCTTGAGCACTATGGTGTTTTGTCTATAAAGACCATTTTAGTTATGCCATTTTATCACTATTCTTCTTTGTATGAATATCATTCCTCTTAGCCTATTACATATCTATTTTACCATTCCATTCTATCAACCAAGCATGTTTTGAATCCTATCTACCTAGCCTATTTGACCTTGTTTTTGCCATTAATTGCACATTGTTAGCACCAATGAATCTGATCAATTTTAGCAGTTGTTTTGAGAATTTCAAACATAAACAGTATTTTAGATTAGTATGATAGATATTTGGTAGTTTCATCCTTCATTTCATGTTTCATTCTCTCTCGTTTTGATCCAAATTATAACCACCTATAGGCAAATTAGTCTCAGTGACCTATGTCATTGTATCCTAGTTATAACTGCCTATGGGCAAACTAGGGGCAACACTTGTTTATTGTGCCTTGACCATACCAATTAGCCAATTTCTATACCGTATTATGCCTTTATACCAACTATGCCTATTTTATTTGAATTGACTACTAGACTAGTCAAAAATTTTCATTATAGGGTGGAACTACAATGACTTGAGGTCCTACTCTAGGACTATGTAGGTAGCGCTTGATACTTGTTGAGGTTAGCTCAATCACCTTTATGATGTAGGATCATCACCATGTCAAACAACATGTTATATTTATGGTCATAGAATCCTAGGTGATTTAGGTATGTTAGATGGAGTTTCGTCAAAAAACATGTAATTCAAATTTTCAAATTTGAATTTGAATATTGTAAATAGATGAAATAAGGCCAAATTGTGTGCTTAGAAGGCCAAATTGGGTATATGAGTCTACATTAAATCATTGGTGACTTATCTCCATTAGAATAGGAGGTTTTTAAGGTCATTGGATAAGTTTAGATGTTGGTTGAACCATTTTCCATTGTTTGACAAGTTGTTGAGTCTATTTAGGACGCTGTTGTGAGAGGCCTAAAATAGGATTTGGGTATATAAGTTGAGAAAAATATTGATATGTGTGTACTTTCATGTGTGAGAGAGGTAATAATGTTTATGATAGATGAAATAAATATTAGAGTGATTTTGAATAAATTTGGAAGTTTTTTGTTCACACTTTTCTCATGATTATGGGTGCATTTCAGGCAGGGCAGTAAGCTCCAGGTTGACAGTCCATAGTTATTGAGTTTATTTCTTAATTATGAGTGCTTAGACCCTTATAAGGGACTAAAATAATCTTAACAAAATATATTTGAAGTCTTGACACACTGAAATGTGTTATGTAGCTCCTTTTTTGTGCAAATTGGGCTCTAACTAGGGTTTTGTTGATCCAAGAATCTGTAAGTAAAAAATTCTAAATTTTTAAAATATTGATTTCTTAAGCATGTATGATTACTGTCTAAATTTTCAAGGTTTAACTCAAAGGTTAAGTCTACTTTCTACACTTTACCTTGTTTAAACCCTTGCATGCCTAGAATGGCTAAAACATAGTGATTTGGTAATGAACTAGAGTTAGGTTAAGAATTATTCTTGTTTAGACAGTTGAAAATTGACAAAATACACCCTCCGTATGCTCTAAAAGATTCAAAACCTCCTCAAACTCTCTACAAACCCAAAATAGGGTGCTTAGGGGACCTAATTAATTCTATCACAGTCACCAAAAACCCTATTCCATACAAAGTAACAATACCCAAGTTTCACATATGTTGTATATCTTATTAATGGGCATTTTGATCAATTTATATTTTATTTTTGGCTAGAGTGCTAGGAAATTTATGGTACAAAAATATAATCAATAGGGCTACAAGCCCATGAGTCCATGTACAAAGCAAAGAAGGTCTTATAACCTAAGGTGTGTCTTTTAGTCAGTCCAAGGTATCTATTTAGGTGTAAATAGCTTAGTTAAGTGTGTCTAATGTGTATGGAGTGTTTTTATTTTCTATAAGGTTATTGTAGTAAATGGTGTGGTCACCAATAAGGACCATTGGTGACCAATCTAATATACAAGCTATCAAGAGAATTTCATCCCCAAAGTTAAAGATATTTGAAAGGATTTTTTGTAGTCGATGGATAGTGTCATCAGATGAGCAAACATATACACCACTTTCCATCCACGTTCTTACCATTTTGAGAGTAACCTAAGACACATTCTCACCATTTTTTGAGCAACCTAAGCCATGCTCTTATTGTTTTACAAGAAACCTAAGCCATGTTCTCATCATTTTGTGAGCAACCTAAGTAACGCTCTCACTATTTTATGAGATTGAACCATTTACTGCCTTATCATTCTCGATCGAGTTGAGATACTCTAAAAATTCCAAAAACATTTACAAAACCATTAGAAAAAACCAAAAACATTGACCATTTCTTTGCCTTAAGGATTTTGGGAACCCTTACTAAGTCACAAACAAATCACTTGTCACTTAGTTTTCCCATCCTTTTTGGCCTTTTCTCCCATGCACTTGTTATTTTTCAAGATCATTCTTATTCTTCTATTGCATCCATTATGTTGTTTTCATTAGTTATCATTTTCTTCCCATTTCCTAAGAGAACTACATTTGGCCTGAAGTTTTTATTGGATATTACATCCATGGAACTATGTAGGCAACATCCACTTGCCTAGTGCATATGCAGACAGCTCAACCACCCCCTTCCTTTTTTTCTATTGCCCCATTTTTTTATTTTGTTAAGTTGTCACTTATTTTATAGGGGAAATGTTTGTATGGTTTATATTGAGTTATTTATTTATTTATTTTTGCTTATTTATTTGTTTGTGTGCCTGTTTATTTGATTTGAGCATTTTTACCTTCATTCGGTTTATATGCGTTCATTGGATGATTCATTGCCTACACTTACACTTGAATCCATCCATATTCATACATCTACATTAGCATCATGGTTTCTATCATTGGTGCATTATTTTCTATTGAGTATTGGATTACAGGAGTCAGTCCTTATAAATATTTTGGCCAAGTCCTCATGATGTTATACCATGATGCCTATAGATATGTGATATAATAAACCTTAGCTTCTAGAAGTCTATTAAGTAATGGTGGAATTGACATCTCTTCAACACTGACATCTTGATTTAATCCCAATCATATCAATGAAAGAATTTTAACCTTTGTTTAGTTCAAATGAGCATCTCCCCACTAGCAAGTTGTCCCAATTCATCTTTATCCTCTATATTAGATTATCATCATTATCGACCAAGTCAATCATGTTTTCCATCATCAGGGTCCAATGATTATAACCACCTATGGGCAAATCATTGCACACCATCCCACCTATTTTTCTTAATGATTATAACCGCCTTTGGGTAAATAATTATTTTTCACCAAATTTTCCTTTTATATGCCCAAATAGGGGCATGTTGTTATTTTTTTATCTATCCTAACTGGAATAACTCTATATTTTCAATGATTATAACCACCTTTGGGCAAATCATTGTGTTATCATACCACATTGCCAACATCGGGGTATAATGCTTATAACCACCTTTGGGAAAACCATTTTACATTGTCCCACTTGCATTCTCAATGTTTTTGACTAATTTTTCAAACTCATTATGTTTTCACCCCATCATCTTCCTTTCTTTGGTCCCCTCATTTCACTTCTTTCTTTTTGAGGGATGGTTTATGGACCTACTTATGCCAACCATTCCCTCGAGGGGGCATCATATAGTTAGTTCATCATCATTGCAGTTATAGGCATATACGACCTTTTCATTCTTTGAAAAGATGTTACTATGCTTATAGCTTTCAATACCTTCCCAAACAGGGGCACATTTTATACACTTAAAAATGGCCATCGATAACCTTCAATGAGGCTTTTGACCAATTTCTACCAAAGTGCACAATTTATATTAAAACACTAAAATGCATTAAAAGAGTTAAAAAAATTATATTCAAGTGCCAATTTTTTCTAGGGTATCATTAAATGGGGCAATGAAATTTATGAAGCAATAAACTTTGATCAAATCATTTCGAGTCAAAATGACATTTTCGCACCTAGGTGCTCTGGATTACTCTTTTCCATCAAATTTATTATAGGAGACATGTGCCTTTATTATTTTGTGTTGGAAACATCCTAAATGGGAATACAGTTACAATTCATCTAACATTGACTTCCAATTCTAATCCAATCAAATTTTGAGCCAATAATATGAAAGTTTGACCAATTTGATTAATTTGTGCACAAATTGCCAAGGTTTTGCATTAAAGTTGACAAATCATGTTTAAGGATAATTAAACCAAGTCAAGAGATTAAGTTAATTTTCCATGGAAATTTTTGAATATTTATTTTTATAAATTGATATTGCATATATGCATCATCAAATGACATCATTTCTTGGAAAGACATCCCTAGGCCTTAAATACATAAAATATCTCATCAAGCTACCCCATGTCACATTAAGACCCTCCCATGCCTCATTAATGCCTCCCATGACTCTTAAATGCCCCTTATTTCCAAATATTTATGGAGGATATTTATGAGTTTAATTACATAATTTGGATTAATTCATGGCCACACATCTCAATCTTGAGATGGATGGTCATGGTTGATCCTAAACCATTTCAAAAATCTATAAATAGGAGGCCTTGCTTATTGAATTTTAAGCTTGGATAATGCAAAATTATAATGCACAAATAATTCCAAAAGTCATTGCAATTGGTGTTATAATGCCAAATTGTTAATCCAAGTCAAAGCCAAACAAGGTGCCAAGGAGAGATGGAGGTAGTCACAATTCATTGATGCATACTTCATTATCACAAATCGAGCAAGCCACTACAACAAGAATTCTGGAGCATACAAGGAAGGTGAAGGAAGGTCTTTCTTTCATGTTTTAGTTGTGTTTTCTATTTTTGTTTTATTAACTAAGCTCCTCCTTTGAGATAGGCTTAGGGTGTTAGTTTAGTGTGTTTTTGATTGACTTATTTTATTCACTAACACAATATTAATCTCCCCCTATTACAATCCTATGTTCATAGTAGGAATACATGATGAATGAGAAGAAAGAGATGAAGAATGAAGGATGAAGAAAGATGAGATGAAAGAAGAAGATGAATGCTGGTAGAAAGAAAGAAGTGATGAAGAATGAGAGGAAGAAGATATGTTCAAAGAATAAAGTGAGAATAGTTTAGAAGTAGATCAGTTAGATGATAGATATCATGTATAGTTAAAGGAATGAGTATTATCAGATGAAGGAGATGAAGTATTAAAAAAAGAAGTAGAAAAAAGTCATAGAGAAATCGTAGGTTCAAGATTAGAAGAAGTCATAGGAAAGAATCATTCACAAGAAGAGCACACATCATCGCAACCTAATTTCTTATATTCCAGTAGAAATTTTTGACTAAACAATCAGGGAGGCAATAGTTGGGAGGGTCCATTTTTAGAACAAGTGCATCATTGGGGTGCTGAAATTGAAACAACATCAATTCATAAGGTATTGAAGGCCATAGGTTTTGTTGAAACCAAGTAGAGAAAAATAGGAAACATAGAAAAATAGAGTACACAAATTAACTTTCCTCCTGCACAAGAAAATCTTCATAGTGCACAAACAGGATTTCACATAATACAACCTCCCATTTTAATAGTTATGTATCAAATCCCTTTGACACCAATTTATAAAATGGGTGTTATAGGAGCATTTATCATCCTAGCAACATAGGATGGGTCTACAGACCCTGAGTAGGACTTACTAACATGTGAGATGAGATGGCAAGTTGAGGGTATTACTAATGAGGCTATAAAGAAGTGTGAATTAATAGGGGCACTAAATGGAATAACACTTGAGTTTATGTACCATAAATAAATTGTATGGGCAATTCTACAGTAGGTTAAGGAATGGCTTATCATAGAATTTAAGATAAAGAAATGTATAATTCAGACTATTCAAGACCTAAAGGAGATTAGGTAGAAGTCAAGAGAATCAGTTTCTGATTATGATCATAGGTTTTTTGATGTTATGAATAAGGTGTAATTTGCCTTAGCAGATAAAGATAAAGCTACATGGTTTGTCAAAGGAATACATTCTAAAATCAAATTTACTATAATGTAGACCCAATATGCTACTAAGGCAGATGCTAGATCTATTTCTCTATAAGTGGAGAAAATTGAAGGTTATGGGGAAGCTCTTATAATGGGTTCTAAGATTGAAAATACATTGCAAGATTTAATGATGATGATGGAACAATACAATGAAGCAGATAAACCTAAGATAAAACTATGGTGCATGGAGTGTGGGAAAGAAGGACATCACAAGAATGATTATCCTAATATCAAGATAGAGTTCTATGAAATTTGTAGAGTAGTAGGGAATGCAACAATGTAGTTCTATCTCCTAAAATAGTATGTCAAAAGCCCATAAAGTTTATATTGTAATTTTTTTAAGTCGCATAACCATGATGAAAAGAATTATAGGTATTTGAAAAAGCTTGAAGAATGTATTTGTCATCATTGTGGAATAAGTTTCCTTGGTGAAGTGGACAATTTTAGGCCCAAAGGTCGATAAATGTTGTGTGAACCAAGCAAGTACATAATGGATTCCCAATTTACCTCAATACCAATGTCAAGGTCTGGCTAGATCAACCCTTCCTTCATCAATTTGGACACCACCATCACCATAATACTAATACGTAGCACCTTAGAATCCGACAGTGACATAACAACAGTAAACTAGTTGGACCCCACCAGCTATGCAATAATAATTTAGAATTAGAGATAACACCCAACAACATCAGTACTAGAATATGGTGTAGTAACATGGACGTTATAAAGGAGGTTATTATTCAAACAGATGAGGATATAGGGGTGGATACAGAGGAGGTTACCAAGGTGGCATAATAAATAATTATCAATGCCCTCCTTTGCAATGTTACTTATGTGGAGAGTATAATAATGTGCAACTTAATTACCCTTTGAACCCTCAAAGATAGTCTTATTATGCATAATGTTGGATATATCAGCAACATAAGATAGAAGACTATCATGTCTTAGAAAATTAAAGAAAGGAAATGGTTGTTAGAAATGTTAACATGGTGAATGCACAACCTAAGGAAGATGCATTCCTGATTATCATTACAAGACACCAGTACACAGAGAGAGGATTGCCTCCTCTAAAAATGCCTCAGGACCAGGGAATTCATAAAGTAAAATAGGATGAATACTCAGACCCAACTGTATAAAAGGGGCTCATGTATGAAGTTACACAGATGTTGAAAAATATTCAACACCAAGACACTATTGAAGGAGATGTTGTAGAAATAAATGCCCAAATGTATGGTCAGACTGTGCGCATTATGTATCAAGATGGAGTTATTATTCTGATAATATATTAACTGAAGCTTTGAAGTACATTACACAATGAAGACATCTCTCAGAACATCACAAACTTACTACATAATTTACTAGAGTGTGCATAATGAGGATAATAGAAGATAGAAAAGCTTATTTGGTATGTAAAAACAAAGAAGCCATGGGATGTAGATGCACGAATTGACATTGAAGTTACAGAATATGAAATTCTAAATATTGTCTTTGATTTTGGTAGCATAGTCAACATAATCCCTAGGTCTACATGGGAGGCCATTGGATGACCAGTGCTAAGTTACAGTCTAGTGACTCTAAGCTTAGTAGACTATAGACGAGTTGAGCCCATTGATAGATTAAAAAACATTAAGATGAAAGTCATAGAACTAAGCCTACAAGGTGACTTTGAAGTCATTAATATGGAGACAATAATAAATCATTACCCTATACTGATTGGAAAGAAATGGGCATATGATGGTCAGATGACTATCAATATTGTGCAAAATCAACTAGAGGCATATCAAAGAGATAATATTATTATCTTTACTCTAAATAAGGCACACAAACTCTATATGATTATAACTAAACTAGACTCTCTTTATAATTCACAAAAAGCTAGCTAGATGAAGGTAAACTCTGAAGAGAATCAAAAATCTCTATGTACAACTAAGTGAAACTTCTTGTATGAGCATACTAAATCTCAGGTACAGTCTTTACTCGCTCAATAGTTGAAGACATCTGAATAATGAAAGCCCAAATCAGTAGTTACTCAGCAATTATCACCTCAATTTGTCATAGAGGATTATACATCCATGTCTTCTAAATCCCCTACTTGCTTAGAAGTTGATTTTCTCTATCAAGTAGATGATCGTATGTAGGATTATATATAACTGACCAGAGAAGGCACTTTGTCATGAGAAATAACTTTGTCTATCAGTGGAGACTCAGATATGCATCTATTTAATTGGGCTTATGATGATCATAAACTCTAACCTATGATAATGGTCTTCACCTATGAGAGACATCTCCCTTCATACTATGTACCTGCAAGTGCATGTACCTAACATTAGCCAATGGATCAGTGCCTTGAATTATGCTTTGAAGGGAGTTGTAGAGATATGGTGGGCAAATCATAAAAATGATTAACTTGATTGGGATGATGTGTGCAAACTTATGATTAGTAGATTTTAACTATCACAAGTCATCAAAATTAATTAGCCTTTATTTCAAGAAGGTGAGTGTCCTAAAATCAATATCTATAAATGTGTTGAGATCTAGACTGAAGAATGTGTGGCACTGAAGTACTGGGTTCACATCTTTCATTACACACTTGCCCCCTTACCATCAGCATGTATATGCATCAAGAATGTAAGAGGAAAAAAAAGCATTGAGTGCAGGTGCAGAGTGACTTCATACAAACTTTTGTATTTGAAGATGAGAATCCTCTGGTTTATAATGCATTGTTGAAAATAAAACACTTTATATGCCATGGGTGCACATAAGATTTAAGTACCACAATAGAATCTACTAGATAGAAGAATGCATATTTTGATCTAAATATAATATTACAAAGATATAAAGTTTCCAAATTGGAAGAAAAATCTCTCATGTCGTCATGTCATTGAATACAGGATGAAGAAGATGAATTGAAGACTCAGATATTGATGGTGATATTGATCTCACTGATTTGTTTGCACCTAAATAGCTAGTAGAACTAGTAAAGGACCTAGTCATAGAACCCACTAAAGAAGACAAGTTGCACAACATACAAATTTTAGAACAAGAAGGACAAAGAATGATACAAGAATTTCTTGTTGATGAAAATCATCATATTTATCATCATCCTATTAAAAATCATGTGGAAAACATTGGAAGCAAAGATATTTTTGAACTGATAGATATAGGTGACTATTAGATTGAATCCAAAATTTCAGAAGCTATGCAACTTTTGTAGGATTATCAAGATGTATTTCCCACCAAATTTTAAGATATTAGAGGATTAGATCCATCCCTAGGTGAAATGCATATTGAACTTAAGGAGTACACATGACCCATAAATAAATGTCCATACAAGTTGAATCCAAACATGAAGTTGAAAATGAAGGTTGAACTAGATAGAATGCAAGACACAAGAATAATCTATCATGTAGAAAAGGCAGATTGGGTTAGTTCCATGGTAGTGCAGCCTAAAAAAATAGGGGAGATCATATTATGTGGTGATTATTAAATTTTGAACGATGTATGTGTGAATGATCTATTTCCAATTCCCTTCACAAATGAAGTTTTAGAATCTGTCGTAGGTTATGAAGTCTACTCTTTCATGGATGGTTTTAGTGGCTATCATCAAATACCCATCATAGAAGAAGATAGAGTTTTGCTATGGAATGGGATACTTGGAATAGAATGTAATGCCTTTTGGCCTCAAGAATGCACCTACAGTTTTTTATCAAGCAGTGGTGACTACATTTAAGGAATTCATTCATGACTTCTTAGAAGTCTATCTTGATGACTATATAATCTTTTCTCTATTTATCTCAATGACTGGGCACTATAAGAGGGTTATAGGTTTTATTCCATTCTAGTTGGTCTATGGGATTCAATCAGTTATGCTGATGGAATACTTGGTACCTAGTTTGTGCATTACTATGGTTATGAGACTAGGGGATTGTGAGTCTCTTACTACTAGGATTCTCAAACTGAATAGAATGGATGAGTATTGATGCAAAGCATCTTGGATGCAATATGTTCACAAATAGAGCCAAAACTCTTGGCATGATAGTAATTTTTTCCATAAATAATTTCACAAAGATCAACCAATTTTGTTATATGATAGTTTAGAATATTTCAAGGTAAATTACAGATATATGGAAATGGTCTTATGTTATACATGAAATATCACAGCGAGGAACCATTATTTTAACAGATCTATAGGGAACCATTTTCCTAGGGCAAGTGAATGGTTATAGGCTTAATCCATACCTCCAATAATCTTAATTGATCTTTCTCTACTAAAAGAGTGGGTGCTAAGTAACACCAAGTAGATTAGAATTTCCCATTTCTGCATGTTTTTTTTTTGTGTGTGTTTGTGTTTGTAGATGATCTCTTTAGTAGTTTTTGGGAACCAGGATGACAAGTATAGTGTGCACCAACCATGCATAGTATAATTTAGGTGCACCATTAATGATGTCAGTAGGAGCAAAAAAAAGCAATTACGTCCAAGAAATGTATGATTAAATCACATCAGTCAAAATCTTCACTATATAAGGTCATCCCCAAGTAGTTAATAATAAATCCAAAGTTCCATTGATCTAATCTTCGCCAAATTGATTGCCAATCAACATCATTCATTTATATTAAAATACAGACAACAAAGAACATAACAACATTTTTGGATACATGCACCAATGACTAATTGCCTTAAATGCTCCATCGAATAAGATTTACCACATCAACATTCACATTGATGTAAAATGGATAACTCAGCACAACATTTAAGCAAAAGCCAATAGGTGAAAAATCTATAAATAAATCAAGTTATGAACCAAGTCTGCATTTTATTCTAACAAAAAAAAATCATGAGTTGTAGTTTCAAGAGTCGAGCTAATTTCTACTATGTAGAAAGCAAAAAGCTTTACAATTACACTACTTAAATAGCATGGATTGTTCACAACTCATAAAAAATTTGATAGATAATCAAAAGGAGGCAATGGGTATTGACCTTGTGCTCTGGCACACAAAATTCATTGATCTTGATCCATTTGATTACCTTTAAATGACAGAGCAAAAACTCTTTCAACCAAACCCTGTAGATGTTACATAACCATTAACTCTTGCAATCCCACATCGATTCTAGAGCATATATGTCAAGCACCTTCTTTGTATGCCCACTTTCAATGAATTGGGGGAGATTGTGAAAATCTTGCTTGGTCGCTACAATGATGGAAACATCTACATTAGCCTCGATACCATGATAGTCATCAACATAGAAGCAATGGCCCAAGATTTGGGCATGCCTACATGAGGGGATTCTTTAGATCTATAAAAGATAAGAATGCCTCCTATGCTTTAGGAGGTCAAAGATTTATATGTTTAGAGATTCATAGGAGTCCCAATTGAATAAATTAAGATGAACTAGTGTGCATTATGGTAGAATGCATCACATTGAGATTTTGGTAGACCACCAAGTCTACAAAGCAAATTTCAAAAGGGGTGGTGGACATTGCACATCGCATGATCCACGATAATGAGAAGATAAATTATCTTGAGTTATTTGTTTAAGAGTTGATCATAAACATTGATAAGTGTTGTATGACTTCTAAATAAACTTTTTAATGCTAGTTTCTCATCTTTTTACTATGCTTCACCCAATGGAAGTCCTTTAAAGGAGAGGTGCACCTTGACACAAACTATTAGCCAACACAATAATTTTTTAACTTGATATGGACACCTAAGCATGGTTCCCTAACACATGAGGTTAAATTCAAAGCATGGTGGGAGGAGTGTTTGGTGTTTATTGCCACACATCCTTAGGTGTTGTTAGACATCATGCAATACCTAGGACAACATGTTATCACCTTTCTACCAAAAGGTGTGTTCATCCACACTTAAAAGCTATCAAGGTCATCATTCAAACCTTTACCATTATTTTTTACCATGTATGTGGCATATAGAAAAGTTTTCATGCAAAAAGCCTATGCATCTAGGTGTGCAACACTGATCCAAGCCATACCACCTGGTGTAGTAGTCCCTATGGTATAGTAATAATTGAAAGCCACAACTTCATAAGAGTAGAAATAAAAGTGCAAGTCATCCACCAAGCAACAATCATCATCTCCTCTACTGAAGTGCACGATAAGAAGAACTATAACCTGGTTAGATGACCCTAAGGTGCCCTAGATCACAAGCTCTTCTGACCTATCATAGATGGACATGGACGAATAAAAAATATACAAGGTAATGTTCACTGATATGGCAGGTGATTTTTATGACGAGGAGGATTTCTTCTTTTGGAAGGTAGTGCACACAATCTAAATGTGCAATAAGGTTACTCTAAGTCTATGGGTGGAACTACCACCATGCCCTACTTCCATTATGGTTGACACTGTATGCGAAGAAGTTGAGTAAATTAATGAAGGGTTATTCTAAAAAAAACCTTCTACCATCTTTATAGTTGTCAACATATTTATGCTACTCATAAAAAGTCAATAGGATTCTCTAGTGCATAGACTTAGAACTCGGTGAGAGGATAGGGTTTTTTATTAAAATATACATGACATAGGAAGTAGAACCCTCTCCATCTTAAAATTCAACACCACCCAAACATAGCTTGGTTAATATAGGGTGAAAAAAATCACATGTCTCTAGCCCCATGGTCTAGCCAAGTGATTCATCGCTTTCACCACAAACCCAAGAGGTCAAAGAGCTCACACCATAACAACCTACAACTAAAGAACAATAGGCTTTATGGGAAGAAGTAGATCACATTATATAATGGTGATTCATAACAGATGAAAAGAAATGCCAAAAGGAGAAATAGTAAGCTCAAAAATCAAGTTAGTAAGCTGAAGAAGTCGAGGCCACACAAAAGGCCCAAGATGTAGAGGCTGACCAACAAAAGGCTCTCAAGGTGGCCAAGAAGGCACAAGAAGTTATTGATGCATCCAAACAAGCATAAGAGGCACATCAAAAGAAAATGGAGGAAAAACAAAAGAATAAATATGTTGCACTTGATACCAAGGCAAAGGTGAAAGAAGATCAACAACAACAAGATACAGTGGTGTAGGCAAAGAAGGCACTACATGAGGACACTCATGTATAGCAACAAGTTCAAAAAGTTGTAAAGAAGTAGAAAGAAGAAGAAGATAAATCCATATGAAAATAGTAGGCCCAAGCATAGGAATAACAAGCAAGTGAAGCTAAGGCATAGGTTGACCTAACAGCACAAGCATAGGCTAAGGCCAAATAAGCCAAGGCTACTACATCTGAGGAATAGAAAAAGGAAAAAGAGTGTGTGTAGAAGCTATAGGAAGAGGAACAAGAGAAAAATAAAGTTGCATAGGATAAACTCAACAGGAAGGTAGTAAAAGAAGTTAAGAGAAAACAAGATGAAGAAGTTGCACAACACGTGAAGTCTATAGAAGAGGCTACAACATAGTAACAGCAAGGTGGGTCAAAGTAGGTAGAGAAACCAGAAGACTAATCCACAGCTCCAATAGGTGTGTAGCAACTAGGATTGCCTTTAAAAAGAATCTAGCTATGGGATGTTCCAACTATGAGTGCTTGGTGCACCACCTTCTCTCTTCCAATTATGACCATGCCATGACTCAAGCCTTTAATGACTACAAGAACATTAGAAATAGTTCTCCTTTAGTACGAAGCCTCATTAGATGTCTCTAGACTACCATTCAAGAAATAGTTAGAGGGTCTTGTAGCATTCCAAGAGTCCATTGCATAGAAGGCCACCTCTCTAAAACAAGAAATGGATCAATCCAAGGCCAACAATTTCAATTTGAAGTCTCACTTTCCCAAAGCTACCAAGCTTACCTAGGAAACTTGTCTTGAGTTGGTTTTTATACAATAAGGGACCAAGTCATGTCCGATCAACACAGACTCAAGACACTTATCTCTAAGTTAACCAAAGAATCATGCATAACACAAAAACTCCATGTAGTCAGTACATTAGGGTAGGATATTAGGATTGAGGCCACCACACTCATAATACTACTAGAAGAGTATTAAATAATGCTTGATGTTATCACACTACAAGCATAATAGGTTGCACATAGCTTGCTCGACTGGAAGCAACAACTGGGTACCTCCTTAGCTAGTTCTAATGTAGACTTTACAAAAGCCACCACCACCAAAGTAACCATTTCCAACCACACTACCACTAGGGAAGAGAAGGATGATGTATTCCAAGAGTCACTTAATGCCAGGTATAATGTGCATGATAACCTTCTAAATTGGCAGAGTCAAATTTAATGCAGTTCCTTTACCAACTTCCAAACTCAACGACATGTAGACAAGATGGAATAGTTAAATGGTGAGATTCAAACTAGGGTAATAAACACCAAGGCAACCTTGATCATAAATGATGATGTAGATCTCAAGTAAATCATTGGATACCATGTTTCATTATGTACCCTTTTATGATTGATCTAAGAAGTGATGTTAGACTAGCATGCCTAAAAGATAATTTTGACTCCTTTTTCTAGCATAATTGATCAGATTTTCAACACACATCTATATATGTTGTAGCTTCAAGAAACTGAATGGAACCACCAATGTTTGGTAGAGTGCTAAATTAAACCACTAAGAGGCTAGAAGGATTAGGGTTCTACAGGATATAGGAAGTCTATAGTGGCTATTTGGTTTGCCAACTTGTACCAAGCTATAGACAGACTTGAAAACCAAGTTGGGGCTAGCCTAAATAGGCATATAAAGTGTGTTAGTTACTCTAATAGGTCCAACCATAGTAAGGAAAGTAGTAAGACAAGACTATGGATTGCATAAATAAAGTGAGAACAATAATACCGAATGGAAAGAGATAACAATCAAAATGTGAATCTAGAATCTAAGGTATGTTGAGGCCAATTGAAAGATGTTTTAAGAAATAAATATGTTTCCATAAAAAGGTTTAAGAGCATGCCTATTCTATATTTGAGCTATCCTTCCAATTTAATACTATTATTTTCTAACAATGCAATGTTCTAGTTTATCACGAGAGAGAGAGTGTTTATGCAAGTTTTTAAGGTTATTTTGAGCATGTATATCTCTATTATGCAACGAGGAAGGGCTCCAAATAGAGAAATGGTATGAAATAAAGGAATATTTCAAGCAATGAAAATATTCTTTAAACATACACAAATCTAATCAACTTTGGAAACTACTATAAGTAATATACAAAACAAGTATTTCACTAAAACAATTAAAACCTTAGTATATGCACTACACAAACATTGGAGTTTCACTTTGCATAGAAAAGAGCCCTTAGATCAAGCTCAAAGATGAATTTTAGATGTTCTACCAACCAGGAATCCAAGTGAGGAAGCAATGTAGGAGGAAGACCAAGCTATGCGCAAGCTGAAGTCCAAACCAAGAGCCAAGAGCAAAGGAGGAGGTGAAGTGAGAACTTATAAATGGTGTAAGAGCTCCACCCAAGTGCATAAATCAAGTGCAATTCCAAATTTAGGAGTTTTTAATCAATCCACAAGGAATCAAGAACAACTGAGAGTATTAATGGAGTCTCCAAGCAAGAGTGTAGCAGTATATGAGATTCCCTATCCCCAATCAAGCTCAAGAGTACCAAGAATGAATCAAAAGAGATTCAAGAAGGCATGAGAGTTAAGAAAAGGAAGAAGCATAAAGAGAGGATGTCATGAGAAGAGAGAGAGGCACAAATTAATGAGAAACAGGAATATATCCCCACCCAAATGCACTAAATGACCTAAAAACTAGTCATGTTTTACTGTTTGGCTTCATATTGGGGCTTTTTGACACGTTTTGCCTAGGATACAGCCTAGGTCATGACTTTGGTGAAGGAAATGTGTGGCCTAGGTCATGATTTTCCTTTACACAAGTCATGTCCTAGGTCAAACATTATCTTGGGTTGGTCAACAGGCTCCCAAGAGCCCACAAGGGGTCTTTAAAGGGCCTATCTTGTGTGCAAAAAGCTTAATATGGACTACGGATGTATGGGGGTAGGAATATGATGTAGGAAAGGTCTAAGCAGGTGGAAAATGTTTCAAAGTAGTATGAAAAGGATCAGTATTCTACACGTGAGCTGATGTGTAATCATAAGGAGGAGTAAGGTCATGAAAAATATGATTACATATGCCCTCGAAGCACAAGTAGTCGATGTTCAAATGAACAAGGAGTGTTGTGCAGTACCTAAAAGCCACACCAAAGTAAATAAAAGGAAGAACTATAAAGATAAAAGGAAACATTACCTGCACTTACCAGATAAAGATGGTGGTAGAAGAAGTTGATAGCATGATCCATAGTTGAGAGTGCAAATCCAACTCTAGCTCTAGCTCTAGCTCCTATAAAGAAGGGATATAAGTGACATCAAATCACATCATACTATTTAGAATGACATTCACTAGGTCATCATCCCTAGTGTTCTCCCTGTGAGGGATATGGGTGAACTAGACATCCTTGAGGAAATAGAGTAAATAGTGCATTGCTTCAAAAAGAGGGAGTAACTCAAAGCTAAAGATGGCCTAGATACTAGTGACTTAAGACACGACTAAGAGTGAGTTAGAGAATAATTGCACATAACATGTGCCTAACTCATAGGTGTTGGTCAAGGTGCTAATGATTGTGTGATACTTGGTGGTATTATTTATCTTGTTGGTAAGGAAGAAACCAGCCACAACAAGTTCATGACCCCATTGATCATCGATAACCCAAGCCATAGTAGTTGGTCCTGGGCTACCCTGACTATCACCATCGGTGTGAATCACCATTGAGAGGTACACCATAATGTGGGTCAAGGATGCAAGACTAATGACTACAAAAATGTGATCTCAAAGTGACATGGTGTAAGTGAGTTGAACGAGGGAAATAAATAACGAAATCAAGACACAATTATAATAGTTGATCAATATCGACTGTGGTGAGAGGTAACAACAAAAAGTGGGGGGAAGATCAAAGAAGATGAAAACCAGTTGATAAGATTAAAACAAGTCCTTAACAACCGCAATCAGTGAACAACCCTACTTGTAACTATGATGAACAAGAAAGAGAGGTAGTTAGAACAAATCAACTATGAAAAAGTAAAGAAACAACTAACCAAAAGAATTACAATAAGTAACTTCTTTCCCTGGGTGCTTACAAGATGGGACACAGGCTTGGGAGGTCAACGAGGACCTAAAAGGGGTCTCAAGAACCAAAAAAATGGTAGATTAGGCCCAAATAGACCTTGGATTAAAAAATAGAGGCTGTCAATATGCTTAGAATGTGTCAAAACCTCTAATACAGAGATTTCATAGTCTAAATTTCAAAAATGGGTTATGTTATCCCCCAAAAATATCACTCATTTTTGGGACAACATTTGAACTATTTTGGTATTACAGACCAAAATTGTCTCTTCCCTTTTCAAAATTTGTCCTAGGCATTCAAATTCCTCAAGTTCAACAAGCTTCTCAAAAATCTACGGACTTTTCAGGCTAGAATCTATGGACTCAGCAGGAAGAGAAATCTATAGACTTGATTTCTACAAACTCTGCAGGCAGGTTCATTTTTCCAGGTTCATTTTTCTAGGTTAATTTTTCTAGGTTCAAAGACTTCTACAGTCAGATTCAAAAGTCTTCTACAAACAGGTTCAATGCATTTGGTTCAATAGGTTTAAAAGCTCTTAACACAACTGTGAAGTTCAATCGACAAAGTTCATCGCTTTGGTTCAATCAAATGGTTCATCAGTTGGTTCAAAGGCTTTATTTGAACTGTTGAATTAAATCTTGGTTCAACGGTTGGTTCAATGCTTCGGTTCATTCAATTGGTTCATTGGATTGAACCATTGGCTTGAACCATCAGCTTGAACCATTTTGGTTCAAAGCTTGGTTCATCAGCTTGGTTCAACCAAGTGATTCAATGCTTTGGTTCATTTAGTTGGTTCATCACCTTGGTTCATTAGCTCAGTTCAAAAGAGCGGTTCAATACAAGAATTCAAAGAAGCCTCTTGAAGGGTAAGTGCCCTTGTGGAGGGCACTTGGTTGACAAAAGTACCCTTCGGAAGGGTCATTTTCAAAGAAGGCCTCAAAGGTAAAATTCTTTCATAATTTTGTTTAAGGTAGACAAAGGCATAATTCTTTCAGACTTTTGTCTAAATGAATTCCTTTAGACAAAAAGTTTGAAATAATTCAGATAGGCTGCGGGAAGAAAGCCCGAAGGAGTTTTTCAAAGCCGAAGAACAAAACAATAATTCTCGTAGACTTTTTATCCGCGAAGACTCTAAGGAAAAGGCCGTTGAAGGACCCCGAAGAGAAGGTACCCTTGCGGGTGACTCTCAGCTACTAAATTGAAGGACATTTCCCTAAAGTCGAAGGGTCACCTTCCCTTCGAGAAAATGTAAAACAAGAAATCTGAAGGAAGAATCTAGTGACCCGCTGGAATAAAGAAGCCCGAAGGCCATCTGAAGACAGCCCAAAGGGCAGATACCCTTGTGGGGGGTTTTTCCTGACCCAAAGCGGATCATTTCTAAAGGCCAGAAAGGGTAGGTTCTTTTTAGGAAAGTACAAAATAGGAAAGCTAAAAAAAGACCAAGGGGTGATGTGCCCGAAGATGTCAAATTCAAGACAACAAACTAGCCATTGAAAATGTAGTGACGAGCGCACGAACATCAATTTCAAAGCCCATAAAATAGCCATTGATCCTTGTAATCTATAGACCTGAATGCATTCATAGGGTTTAAGGCCAAGACCAGTAGGAAGCGAGGAAGGAACAGAACATCAAATTGAATCTAGGACCCGATTTAATTAACCAGAAAAGGATGAATGATGAAGAAGGATTAGATCACTAGGTGGACATTGAAAGGTGCAAACTTTCAATAACGTGACTTGTTTCCCTGCATTGAGAAAAAAAAATGGGTAGATGCCCCTAGCTTGTCTTCTTAACAAATTTCAATGCAACATGATGTGTTACTGTTCTCGAGTTCTTCTTGAAGAGGCTATATAAGGGACTCTCTTTTATTGTAAATATATCTCTTTTTGACAATCAGAAATGAAACTCTACCCAAATTGAAAGGCATTACTGAGACTTTGAGCTCAGACTATTGATCATATTTTTTTATTGGAATAAGAAAGTGATTTTTTAGACTTTGTGATGTGATGTCTTTGTTGTTGGGGAAACTGTTCTTATGTCTTTTTCCTTGATATATTTTTTGTTCTTTTAATTAAACAAGTAGAATTAGTGAAAGTAGTCAGGAAGGTGTCATGAAGAGTCAATTGTGGAGAGACTTTGTGCCCTCATAATTGCCTTTAGTGTGTTTTCTTTTCATTTTTGTGTAAAGGACCTTGGGAAGACTTTGTGCCCTCATTATCCTTCGTATCTTACTCTTGAGTAATTCAGGTAGAGACTTTGTACTGCATCTCGATTTGCTAGTTACTACGTCCTTGGTTACATTTTGTTGTTACTACCAAGAGTATTCTTGTGGTTTACTGAATAGTACTTCTGAAAAAAGAGGAGTACTTTCTGTCATTTCTCTTAAGTTTTTCCTTTGATCTGCATGCATCATCTCTGAAAAAAGAGAGATGGATGGTTCGTCCCACCCTTGAGTATTATTTTCTTTTTATACATACATTATATATATATATATATATATATATATATATATATATATATATATATATCATATCTATAGGGAACCTCCCCTTGATGAGAGGAGAGATTAGTCCCCTTTTGATGTGGTAAACCTACACATTTAGACGACCAATTTTCCTACTTTGGCTAATCAAACTTATTTTGTTTATCAGTACGTTGATTGACAAAATATTCAACCAACAATTTTTGGTGACTTTGCTAGGGATATAACCCATTATCATTTTAACCCTTATCCATTATAGACTCTGGCAAATCCATTTCATGTCTTACCCATTATCCATTTATAGCCTTACCATCTTCATCCACCTTTGTTATTTTATCTGGTCTGCAAAACCAAAGCTGTTGGGAAAGAGTGGGCAGTTTGAAGCCTCAAGCTGAAGCTAAGCCAGTCCTTTTCCATTTTTGTTCTATAATATGAGTACTCCATACAAATTGGTTATATCTATTTTTCTTAATTAAATCATGGTAGTTTGAGGCCCCTGGGGTAACTCTTTTGGCCCACTCAACTTGACTCCACCTCTACATGAACTCCCACATAGTTCAAGAAAAAAATTCTCCAAATTCTTTGGTGATGGAATAGTTCACCCTGATGAACACATTGCAACCTTCAGCATAGCCTGTGGTGTTATAGGGGTAAAATTTGAAGATGTAGTAGTCAAGCTTTTTGTGGGGACATTACAAGGTGTTGTTGTAGACTGGTTCTACCATCTACAAGCTGGATCAGTGACTGACTGGGATACATTCAAAGTCAAGTTCAAAGCAAGGTTCAAGCCCACAGAAGATGCACATGTCTTGCTAGCCCAGCTCACTCAGATGAAAAAATAGCCTCATGAGCCTATGAGGGATTTTATTTCCAGGTTTGATAAGCTGAGGCATAAGATTCCCATGGTCGCTCAGTCGACACCCCAGAACCTCAAATACTTCTTCATCAATTCACAACTGCCTAAAGTGAGTTTTCTATTGAGACATGTTGGTCAAATAGATCTTGCTACAGCTCAACTTTTGGCCACTGAAGTAGAAGATGACCTTATCTTGGCAAGAAAGATAAGGAGAGACCCAAATAGAAGCAAACCCTCTTCATCTTCTGAATACCCACCAACAGTCACCATTGACCCAATGGTAAAAAAGTTGGCAAATGAATTGTTAGCCTTGAAAAGGCAAATGGCACAAAGTATGTATTTTGCTCCTCTATATAAAGATATGCCAAGGAGGACATTTCCTAATTAGCCATATCAAGACAACGCTGCCAGAAGTCAAGGGCAACAAAATTGTCTTCCTTCCCCATAGAGGAACCCTACCCTTGAAGCACCTCTAACCAACTCAATAGTTGGATATCTAGAAACAAAACATGTTTCTTATTTTCAACCTGAGTTTGAGCAAGGAAATGGTGCTAATCTCTTCAAGGAGGATCTAGAAGAATCAGTTGGCGACTCCCACATTGGTTTCTTGAATTTCTAAGATGAACCCAGAAGTAAAAGTGAAGCAATGAAAGGATCATATATAATATTCACCTAGTCTAAGAATCAATCAGCCCAATAGGCTGATAAAGAGAAGATAGAGGAGCAACCCCAACTAGTAATTTCAATTATTGAGCAGAGAACCCCTCTTCCTTTTCAGTCAAAGGACTCAGTGATTGCAAAAGAAGTAAGTACATAAAACATCTCTGCACCTTCTACTTTAAATTCACAAATCAGTCCTCTCTCTCCCAAAAACCAAAATAATGAACTCCCATCATGTCTTCCAAGTCCATTCTAGTCATTTGACATGATTGATCATGTCAAGAAATCCAAAATTCAAATGACTAAGTTTGAATCCCTGCAAGCCAATCCTGAGTAATTAGACATTAATGGAGAACCAGATGCGGACCTGTCTGAGGCAAAAATTGTGGTCACCCAAACATCAGCCCCTAAAGCTCAAATTCTATTTGAGCCTTCAAGCAGGGGTAATTACTTCTTGACCATAGATGATGCTCATGTCTCAGCTGATGAAATTCCTATAGCTGACAATCTAAGATTTGATCCAAACAAGGCATCAGAAGAATTAGTAGGGCGTAGTACAAATAAAAAAAATCTTTCATCTCCCATGAAGAGAAATTTGATAAAAGATCAGCTTTTAATGATGCTTGGATCTTAGAATCTGATGGCAGTAATTTTTCAATAGCTGGATACAGATCTCTATTGCTCGGATTGAAGACTACTCAGGGTGAAGAAGTCAAACTCCACATCAAAGGAGATGCTGAGCTGATAGTTTATCAGAGGTCTGATGCTGACAATCAAAGCATGTGCTAGACTAGACTAGCAAAATAGCAAGCTATGGTGGTGGACCATACTACTGTATTCCAAAGTCAGTAGAAGGAAATCTCTACAAAGAGAGCAAAGAGTTATGGTTTTTAGTTTGAAAACCACGTCTTGCCATGGAGCAAGAAGAATAAAAGATCAAGAGGAAGATGCAAAAAATTGGTTTCCTAGTGGAGAGCTCCATTCACCTATCACCATTTTTGGGGGAAAAATGGTTTCCTACTGGTTTACCAGGATAGAGCACTATTTTCACTATCTCTCAAGAAGCAGCGTCTGAAATACTTCAATTTTTGAAGTATCAGATCATATCATCTGTACATATATATTTTTATAGTTTTTAATTTTGTTTTGTTTTGTTTCTTTCTTTTTTTTATGCTTTCCATTTTTGGGTAGCATAACTCCATATCCCAATGGCATACTTCAAGGCACTAGAGATTCTGGATTCTACTCCTTTCAATTCTTTTTACAATTGATAGAAGTTCCCCAACTGGAGCTAGTTGTTGTCCCCCAAAATATCACTCATTTTTGGGACAACATTTGAACTATTTTGGTATTATAGACCAAAATTGTCTCTTTCCTTTTCAAAATTTGACCTGGGCATTCAAATTCCTCAAGTTCAACAAGCTTCTTAGAAATCTACAGACTCTGCAGGCTAGAATCTATGAATTCAACAGGAAGAGAAATCTACGGACTCAGCAAGAAGAGAAATCTATGGACTTGGTTTCTATGGACTCTATAGGTAGGTTCATTTTTCCAAGTTCAAAAACTTCTACAGCCACGTTCAAAAGTCATCTACAAATAGGTTCAATGCATTTGGTTCAACAGGTTTAAAAGCTCTCAACACAACTGTGAAGTTCAATCGGCAAAGTTCATCTCTTTGGTTCAATCAAATGGTTCGTCAGTTGGTTTAAAGGCTTCATTTGAACCATTGAACCAAAGCTTGGTTCAATGGTTGGATCAATGCTTCAGTTCATTCAATTGGTTCATTGGCTTGAACGATTTTGGTTCAAAGCTTGGTTCATCGGCTTGGTTCAACATTTGGTTCAACCAAGCAGTTCAATGCTTTGGTTCACTCGCTCAATTCAACACTTTGGTTCATTCACTTGGTTCAATCAAAGGGTTCATCGTATTGAAACATTTTGGTTCAACCAAGTAGTTCAATGCTTTGGTTCAATCAAATGGTTTAATAGTTGGTTCATTGCCTTTGTTTATCAGCTCAGTTCAAAGGAGCAGTTCAACGCAAGAATTCAAAGAAGCCTCTCGAAGGATAAGTGCCCTTGAGAAGGGCACTTGGTCGACAAAAGTAACCTTTAAAAGGGTCATTTTCAAAGAAGGCTTCAAAGGTAAAATTCTTTCAAAAAAAATTTTAAGGTAGATAAAGGCATAATTCTTTCAGACTTTTGTCTGAAGAAATTCTTTCAGATAAAAAGTCTGAAAGAATTTAGACAAGCTGCAGGAAGAAAGCCCGAAGGAGTTTTTAAAAATTGAAGAACAAAATGATAATTCTCATAGACTTTTTATCTGTGGGAATTTGTCCATGGACTTTTTGTCTGTGGGAAAATCCTAGGAAAAAACTCTGCGAGAATGTCTACAAAGACTCTAAGGAAAAGGTTGTCGAAGGACCCCGAAGGGCAGGTGCCCTTACAGGGGACTCTCAACTACCAAATTGAAGGACATTTCCTCAAAGTTGAAGGGTAACCTTCCCTTTAAGAAGATGTAAAACAAGAAATTTGAAGGAAGAATCTAGCGGCCTGCCAAAATAAAGAAGCCCGAAGGCCATCCAAAAACTGCCTGAAGGGCAGATACCCTTGTAGGGGGTTCTTCCCAACCTAAAGCAGATCATTTCTAAAGGCCAAAAAGGGTAATTTATTTTCAAGAAAGTGAAAAATAAGAAAGCCAAAAAAATACCAAGGGGTGACATGCTTGAAGACGTCAAATTCAAGACAGCGAACTAACCGTTGAAACGTAGTGACGAGCGCGCGAATGTCAATTTGAAAGCCCATAAAATAGTTATTAATCCTTGTAATCTATAGACCTGAATGCATTCATAGGATTTAATTCCAAGACCAGTAGGAAGCGAGGAAGGAATAGAATAGCAAATTGAATCTAAGACTCGATTCAATTAACTAGAAAAGGAGGAACGATGAACAAAGATCATATCGCTAGGTGGACATTGAAAGATGCAAACTTTCAATAGCGTGACTTGTGTCCTTGCATTAAGAAAAACAAATGGGTAGATGCCCCTAAATTCCAGCCTATCTTCTTAAAAAATTTCAATGCAACATGATGTGTTATGTTCCCGAGTCCTTCTTGAAGATGTT
The DNA here is from genome assembly GCA_037957365.1 of Torreya grandis. NCBI lineage: Eukaryota > Viridiplantae > Streptophyta > Pinopsida > Cupressales > Taxaceae > Torreya > Torreya grandis. Next base: position 151,575 of record JARHVA010002426.1, read on the forward strand.
ATATAAGGGACTCTCTTTTATTGTAAATATATCTCTTTTTGACAATCAAAAAAAAAACTCTGCCCAAATTAAAAGGCATTATTGAGACGTTGAGCTCATACTATTGATCATATTTTGTTATTGGAATAAGAAAGCAAGTGACTTTTCAGACTTTGTGCTGTGATATCTTTGTTGTTAGAGAAACTGTTCTTATGTCTTTTTCCTTAATATATTTTATGTTCCTTTAATTCAACAAGGAGAATTAGTGAAAGTAGTCATGAAGGTGTCCTAAAGAGTCAACTATGGAGAGACTTTATGCCCCCATAATTGCCTTTAGTGTGTTTTCTTTTCATTTTTGTGTAAAGAACCTTGGGAAGACTTTGTGCCCTCATTGTCCTTCGTATCTTACTCTTGAGCAATTCAGGTGGAGACTTTGTGCTGCATCTCAATTTGTTGGTTACTACATCCTTGGTTACATTTTGTTGTTACTACCAGGAGTATTTTTGTGGTTTGTTGAATAGTACTTCTGAAAGAAGAGGAGTGCTTTTTGTCATTTCCCTTGAGTTTTTCCTTTGAACAGCACGCATCATCTCTGAAAAAAGAGAGATGGATGGTTTGTCCCACCCTTGAGTATTATTTTCTATTTATACATATATATAGCATATCTATGTTGGGGATCAACCAACAAAGTTGATTGCTATATGAAAGTAATTAAACACGAAATTAAATCAAATAGATAAGTAACTAGAATTAGAAATAGCAAACAATAAGAGATACAAGAAACCACCCTGAAAACTTGTATTAAACTCTTTACAAAAAGAATTACAATTGAAGAAACTTCTTTTATTCCACACCTCTCTCAGATGTACAGATCTCTTTCTAGATCTCTTTCCCTCAAGAGTTCTCTCTCTCTCAATTACAATCAACTCCAACGACCTAGATTGATTCACATATACATGTATTCTATATCTACAGTATTGTTCGATAAGCTATAAAGATCTATCCCTATTATATAACTTTAGGGATTCATGAGCATACAATCACAACCATTAGATGTACCTCCAAATCAAGGGCTAAAATCAATCTTACTTAAAATAGAAATGCAGACTCAATACCAACAGTTCAACTTTCCATGCAAACATTATGTTCTATCCACAAAAATAGATTCTAGACACACAAGTGACCAACGTTGGTCCCTACCTATCTGCATGTGACTGACGTCGGCTGATACATGACCAACGTTGGTAGCCTCTGGTCCATTCCTGACCGTCATCAGTGACTATTTGATTCCAACAACTTTTGTACTCACTCATTGGTGAAGCTTTTAGCTCCACAACTTAACAATCTCCCACTTGGAGATAAACAATTGCACCAGTACCTGTACAGCAACATCTTCTAGCTTTTCTATCTTCAAACTCAATCATGAAGACCAACAAAAGTTGAATGAAGATTCAACTTCTCCTTTTTTACTAGCTTAGTTAACATATCAGGAGGGTTCTTATCTATATGGATCTTTTCTAGCTTCAACTCACCATCCTCCAATACCTGTCTAATGAAGTGGTACCTAAGCTATATGTGTTTAGTTCTTGAATGAAAAGCTAAATTTTTAGCCAAATGAATTGCACTCTGACTATCACTGTATAATCTACAACTCTCTTGCTCCTTTCCTAACTCTTCCATGAACTGTGTCATCCATATCATCTCTTTCCTAGCCTCTGTGACTATAATGTATTATGCTTCTGTAGTTGACAAGGCAACAACCTTCTGCAACTTTGAAATCTAGCTAACCACCGTTCTACCAATAGTGAAAACATATCCTGTGGTGCTTCTTCTACCATCCAAATCACCTGCCATATCTGAATCTACATAACCATGTAGAGAAGTGTTTGACCCACCATAGCACAAATGCCTACTGTTGGTCCCTCTCAGATATCTGAAGATCCACTGAACTACTTTTCAGTGTTACTTCCCTTGATTGACCATATACTTACTAACAACTTCCACTACTTGGGCAATATCCGGTCTAGTACATACCATTGCATATATTAAGCTTCCTACTGTGGAAGCATATGGAACTCTCCTCATGTACTCTACTTCATCATGTGAATAAGGACACTATTCTTTACTCAACTTGAAGTGTCTAGCCATAAGTGTGATTATCAGTTTTGCATCCTGCATATTGAACTATTTTAACACTTTGTTCACATAATCCTCTTGAGACAAAATCAACCTATGATTTTTTTTGTCTCTCTTAATATTCATGCCAAGGATTTTCTTTGCTACTCCCAAATCCTTCATGGCAAATATGTGAGCTAATTTCACCTTAAACTCAGAGATATCCTGCATGTGTGATCCTGCAACCAGCATATCATCTACATACAATAATAGAATAATATATCTACCATTATCCAATCTCTTAAAATACACACAATGGTCAGATTGACATCTACTATAGCCATGCTCAATCATAAACCTGTCAAATCTCAAATACCACTGTCTTGGAGCTTGCTTGAGGCCATACAAACTTTTCTTCAATCTGCACACTAGCTTCTCCTTATCTTTGACCTCAAATCCTTTCAGTTGATCAATATATATTTCTTCATCCAAATCTCTATGAAGAAATGCTATCTTAACATTAAGCTACTCAAGATGCAAATCCTCAATAGCAACTAAAGACAATACAGTCCGTATAGAAGTCATTTTAACAATAGGAGAAAAAATCTCACCAAAATCAATACCTAGTTTTTGTGCAAATCCTTTCACTACTAATCTGGCCTTATATCTCATCTGTCCATTCTCACCTTCCTTCAATCTGTAGATCCATCTATTCTTCAGTGTCTTTTTTTCCACTGGCAACTCAACCAAATCCCAAGTTTGGTTCTCTTTCAAGGAATCAATTTTCTCATTCATGCCTAGCTCCCACTGATTCTTAGATTCCACCTGTATTGCTTCATCAAAACTCTCTGGTTTTCCACCATCAATAAGCAATAAATAGAATAATGAAGGGGAATATCAAATTGGAGGTTTACTTACCCTTTTTGACCTCTTGATGGGCGTCTGAGACTCATTCACAACACATTGTTCGCCCAAATTCTCTGACAGTGATCGACCTCGATCACCTCTAGGCCTGTAACTGGCCAATGTCAGTTCCTGTATTGCCGATATCAGTTACTACCTGATCGACGTTGGTCTCTGTGTTTTCCTGTCTGTGATTATTCTTTCCTATGAGCTCATTTTTGACCTTCACCTCATCCAATTCTCCATTACTCTGCTCAGATTGATTCAACTTCTTAAGCTAATCACTATACATCACTTTTTCATTAAAAACAACATCATAGCTTCTAATTATTTTGTTAGTTCCTAGATTCCAAAACCTGAATCTAAAATCTCTAGAGCCATAACCAATAAATGTGCACCTCATAGACTTAGCATCCAACTTCTTTCTATTTTCTTTATCAACGTGCACAAAGGCTTCACAACTAAAAACTTTGAGAAATGAGAGATCTACATTTTTACCTATCCACGTCTCTTCTAAAATTCCACCATCCAGAGCTGTAAAGGGTCCTCTATTAATCAGGTAAACTGTAGTATCTACAGCTTCTGCCCAAAACTCTAAGGGCAAACTAGCATGCAATCTCATACACTTTGCACGCTCTATTATTGTTCTATTCATTTTTTTAGTAACTCTATTTTGCTGAGGTGTCCTTGGAACCATCCTTTGCTTGCATATTCCATGCATATAACAATACCAATTGAACTTGTAGCTGCAGAACTCACCGCCATTATTAGATCTCAGGCACTTCAATCTCTTACCTGTTTTATTCTCAACCATAGCTTTCCAAATCTTAAACGTGTCAAAAATATCAGATTTATTCTTTATACAATAGACCCATACCTTTTTTGTAGTATCATCTATGAAAAAAATATAGTACTGTGATCCTCCAATAAAAGCAACCTGAGTTGGTCCCCACACGTCTGTGTGAACAAGCTCTAATTTGTGCTTCTTCTTTGTTGACTCAGTCTTGAGAAAACTCACTCTCTTTTGTTTCTCAAAAATACAGTGCTCACAAAAATTCAAATCTATGCTTTTCAAATCTGAAAGCTTACCTTTTGACTTAAGAATTACCATTCCCTTCTCACTCATATGGCCAAGCCTTTGGTGCCACAACTTTGCATCTACATCTGAAGTAGATAATATAGAAAGAGAATTATCAGTAATATAATTACATAAATAGAGAGTACCTACTCTCTTACCTCTGGCCAATACAAGTGCACCTTTGGAAACCTTCCAAGATTCAGCTGTGAGAGTTACTGTGCAACCCTCATCCCCCAACTTTCTTGTAGAAATCAGATTTCTCTTTAGGCTGGGAACATGCATGACATCTCTCAACACCTATGTGTTGCCATTCTGCATTTTCAGCTGCACTTTTCCTTTGCCAACTATTTTACAAGGCTCATCATCCCCTAAATAAACTATTCCAAAATCTTTATGGACATAGTCACTAAAATATTCTCTATTTGGGGTTGCATAGAAAGAGGCACCAGAATCTAAAACCCAAGATTCTATATTATTATGCAAAGAGAATATAAGAGCATTTTGTGCAACAATACCTGCAACTTTTGCTTCTTCTTTACCTTCATGCTGATTGTCTTCTTTTGGTTTTGACCAGCAATCTTTGCTTATATGCCCTAGCTTTCCATAATTCCAGCAAGCTATCCTCTTGCCATTTCTAGATTTGGATCTACCTCTCATCTTTGACTTAGACTTTGATCTCTCTTTTTTGCTCTTCTCTTTTTCCCTTCCCCTGCTCTCACAACTTAAAGCATTTTCTGATGTTTTCTCTGTGCTTTTTCTGCGAATTTCTTCATTCAAGATTACACTAACAACATCATCTACTTTTAAAATATTTGAAGCAGATGCAATATTACTAACTGCCATTACCAAGCTATGTCAGCTCTCAGGTAAAGAGCATAAGATTAATAGAGCTTTAATTTCATCATCAAACACTATTTTGATTGAATTTAATTGATTTACAATTCTATGAAAATCATTTAGATGATTAGATACAGATCCACCTTCCTGCATTTGTAAATTAAATAACTGCTTCATAAGATATATCTTATTTGAAGCTGAGGGTTTTTCATATAAATTTGCTAAAGTAGTCATTAACTCTATTGTTGACTTTTCCTGTGATAAATTAGATATCACAGTAGATGCTAGACTCAATCTTATAGATCCAAGAGCCTTTCTATCAAGAACTTCCCATTCTTCATCTTCCATGTCTGTGGGCTTCTTTGAAACTCCACCTAACGGTAAGTATAGATCTTTTTGATACAGATAATCTTGTATCTACATTTTCTATAATTAGTAATTCTTATCATTAAACTTCTCTATTCTCAGTTTAATTTCTTCTACCATTGCTTCTCCCACTCAAACAAAAATCCCTGTGAGTGACTTATAATCAATACACACTAACCAGATCTGAAACACATGTTAGTCAACCTGAGCTCTGATACCACTTGTTGGGGATCAACCAACAAAATTGATTACTATATGAAAGCAATTAAACATGGAATTAAATCAGATAGATAAGTAACTAGAATCAAAAATAGTAAAGAACAAGAGATACAAGAAACCACCTTGAAAACTTGTATTAAACTCTTTACAAAAAAAATTACAATTGAAGAAACTTCTTTTCTTCCACACCTCTCTCAGATGTACAGTCTCTTTCTAGATCTCTTTCCCTCAAGAGTTCTCTCTCTCTCAATTACAATCAAGTCCAACAACCTAGATTGATTCACATATACATGTATTCTATATCTACAGTATTGTCCGATAAGCTATGAAGATCTATCCCTATTATATAACTTTAGGGATTCATGAGCATACAATCACAACTATTAGATGTACCTCTTAATCAAAGGCTCAAATCAGTCCTACTTAAAATAGAAATGCGGACTCAATACCAATAGTTTAACTTTCCATGCAAACATTATGTTTTGTCCACGAAAATAGATTTTGGACGCATAGGTGACCGACGTCGGTCCCTACCTATCTGCATGTGATTGATGTCAGCCGATACATGACCGACACTGGTATCCTCTAGTCCATTCTTGACCGTCATCGGTGACTGTTTGATTTTTGCAACTTCTGCACTCGCTCATTGGTGAAGCTTTTAGCTCCACAACTTAACAATCTATAGGGAACCTCCCCTTGATGAGAGGAGAGATTAGTCTCCTTTTGATGTGGTAAACCTACACATTTGGATGACCAATTTTCCTACTTTGGTTGATCAGACCTATTTTGTTTATCAGTACGTTGATCGACAAAATATTCAACCAATAGGTTAAAAAACCCAAAAAGGGCCCATTAAAAAGAGGATAAAAGAGGTCATTTTCACTCTGAGAGAGATAGAGGAGAGCCCACAAGCAACTAAAGACCAAGCAAAGTATATGAGGATACAGGAGAGCATCAAAGATGCATATGATGGTCTAGGTAAGTCCTATTAATGAATTTTGTGAAATTTATTCATTTTTTTCGGGTTAAGGAGGCCTTAAATGCCTTTTGACTCATTCTAAATGATTTAGTAGATGAATCAAGTGAAACAAGCACTCAAAATGATGGGCTTGGTGACATGATGAAACTGGGACCAATGGGGGTCCAATCAAAGCTCCATGTGGGAGAAACAAGGAAACTTGGGTGTCCTTAGAACGCAGGTCATGGCCTAGGTAGGCCCAGGACATGACTTGGCCTACCCAAAAACCATGACCTTGCCCAGAAATCCATGGCCTTAGATAGTAAGATGCCAAAATAAGCCCTCAAGGAGATCAAAGGAGCCTAAGAGGTCCTCAAAGGGGATAGAAGAGAAAGGAGGGAGAAAAAATAGGTACATAGATTTAAAAACATAGTAGGTTACTAGTTTTTTACTTGCTCTTACTCATTTTTATGCCAATTGACTAATCCATTTGTATATTTTCTTGCTTGTGTAGACACATAAAGGAGTTAGCCTACTAGAGGAGGGAGGACCTTCATAGGTGAGAGAGAGGCTAGCATATCTAGATGGGTTGTGTGAGGTGACCAACTGGGAGAGGTTCTTGCATGGATGGTTGAGGAGGTAGACTCTCTACTGATGGCAAACTAAGATTACCTATAGAACATAAGACTTTGATGACTAGTACATGTCTGCTCACTGCATTACTCTAGATACTTGGTGAAGGCATTAGTGACTGCATGAGTACTCGAGAGGCATGTGTTCCATTTGGGACCCAAGCTAGAGGTCATCCTCAACATAGAGGATGTCTACATACTTTACAAGGTAGCGCTGATGGGCAGAGAGATAGAACTATCATCGATTTAAGATGTAGCAATAGTGGAGCTCTTCTTGGTGGGACCCCACTCATAGCAAAATAACCATGGAGTATAGATTATATAGTCATCGCTAGGTGCACCTAGTCTTTGGACAATGATAGTAAGCACCATAATCGAGAGGCTCTATATCGACCAGAGTATAGGATGGATACCACTATCATGGACATGATTTTTCCAACGAGCTGAGGGAAGATAGAGATTTGCCTAGGGCCAATATATCCTAAGAGGATTCTACTAATAGCTAGATCACATCTAGTACATAGGGTCAGGCAGATTAACACAACCTAGTCTACTCATGTCCTAGGCCTACAAGAGGCCCCCACTAACATGGTTAAGGATGACATGTGGTAGCAAGGCATACCCTACACTAGAGGAGGGTATAGCACTGGCTATAAGGTTCGTAGAGAGGGTGGGGCTTATGCAAACCACCTTGGATCTAGACGTATTGTCAAGCTATATTAGAGATCCCTATAGGTCTATATCATGGTCAGAGGATGTCAAAGTAGATCCCTGCTTGGGATGGGAAGAGCTCTAAGTTCCATAGGGATCATACCATAATCTAGGGAGACAGGCTCTGGTAGGGTGAGGGAGATGAGCACAGGCTAGGCCAACTGGGACTGAGCATGATAGGAAACCAAGGTAAAGTGAGGGGACAATGGTGGAGAGAGGCCACCACAGTAAGGAACACCACCACCAAGAGGATCAAAACAAATAAGAGGGTCGTAAAGACCATCAACACCACTATGTAAGACAAGTGTATTTGCTAGATATCACTTCATCTTTATACTCAGCCTTAGCAAGAGCATATATATGACTAACATATGTGTTATGTGTGTGTGTGTGTGTGTGTGCAGGTCACCACCCTAGATGGACTAGACCCTAGGTGGACCTACTATTAAGGGAGTTATTCCTTGATATGGTGGGGACACCACTGATGGAGCAAGTAAAACATTTATCGATAGGGGTAGAGCCACATATTCAGTTCTAGTGTGTGGGTGCATGAGCTTCACTCAAGTGGGCAAGGGCATGGCATAGGATTCCACATCTAGAGTTTGAGTTAGCAAATCATAAGGCAATTATAGTAGAGATCGAGGTGAGACTAGCAAGAGCAAAGGCTGAGATCAATTAGCTATGAGCTAAGCTAGTTTGAGAGTATACCAAAGGAGCTAAGGCACCTAGAATGAGGGTATACCATCTGGCTATATTGGAGGAGACTATAGCTCGACTAGTTCATAGGTAGAGATTGAGATCACCACCTGGAGCATAACAATCATAGATACCACCCAATCATAGGCTGGTTGGGCATGCATATGTAGCCATGCACATGGCAGCTTTTGGGGCCTATAAGCCCATGTGATGTACCCAGAGAAAAACATGTATTTTTTTAATATATATAGTGGTTTTCTCATTATTAGCACATGTGTGCATATGATTTTATGTGTGATGTGTATTCTTCATCTGATATAGACTATTAGATACATGTGATTAAATAGTAAGAACTCTTACTAAGGAACCCATGTGCACACACATATACCAATGACACAGAGATTAGTGGTGATTGAAGTGAGGAAATTTTTACCTTACCACCATAGAAGACTTTCCTGTAGGGCCACACGGGCCCTAGATATGAAATATCTTGAGGTGTAACCCATTGATCAGGTGCTATAAGGGCTCACCTTCAAGAGTTGAGAGATGAAAAGCCCCATCTTCTATAGAGGTAGTGATGATGAAAGGAATAAACCATTTGTGTGTGAGTTTACCCCTCTTACAGTGCTCTTTATTGAAAAGAAGGATCATATCACCCACCTTGAACTGACAAGGGCATACCAACTTCTCAAATTGGTGATGTTGATAGCATTGGTAAGTATGGTTGTACTTAAGAGTGATTAGGCATCACTTATTTAAATGTTCAAGCTTGACAAGGTAAGCATCGTGTTCTTCCTCATCGAAGAGAGAACTAAACATCTTAACATGTAGCAAAGGAATTAAGACCTCTAAGGGAAGAAAAACCTCGTATCCATACATGAGAGAGTATGGGGTTACTCTTGTGGTCATTTGAAAGCTAGTCCTATAGGCTCAAAGGGTAGGATAGAGCATGAGATGCCAGTCTCTCTTAAATTGGGCAATGGTACGAAGAAGCATCTTCTTCAAAGTTTTATTTGAAGACTCTACTTGCCCATTTCCTTTGGGTAATGGGTGGAAGAAAAATGGAGCTTATACCCAAAGCATTTAACAAACTCATGCATATTGAGGCTTTGGAAGCCCAATCCATTACCAGTTATGATCATAGTGGAAACCCCAAACCTATGAATAAGTTGGTTCGGGATGAACTTGGTGACGGTCTTCTCACACATGCTGCTTAGAGGCACGGCCTTAACCCACTTCATAAAAAAGTCAGTGGCAATGATGAACTAGTGATAGCCATTGGAAGAGGCAGGTTTGAACTTGATGATGAAGTTAAGAGCCCAAAACCAAGAAGGGCCAAGTAGTCAAAATAGAGTGTAATAGGTTAGTTGGGGCATTGATAGCATCCCCTTTGACTTGACACATCCCATACTTCTTGGCAAATTGGATTGCATCCTTAACAAGAGTAGGTCTATAGTAGCCCATCCTAATAATACATTGAATAGTAGCTTACCCTCTTAGGTGGCCACCACAAACACTCACGTGGGACTCCTCAAGTGTGAGAGGGATATCCTTGAGAGAAAGGTATTGCATCAACACATCATTAAGACCCCTATTAAACAAGATACCACCAATGATGACATAGCAGATGGTGAGCTTACGGATCCAATAGCATTCTTGTGAAGATGCAGTGTCAAGGTAAGATTGGTCTGTAAGGTAATGGATAATGTCCCCATACTAATCACACTTGAAGACCTTAACATGATTGATCAAGTAAACCATCTCATCAGGAAAGGCATCATCAACCAGCTTTGCATTTGGGTTGGGTAGTGGACACTCAATAAGTTGGCCAGCCACAGTCAAGCCCTTGATGGAATTTTGGTTAATGATGCGAAGGTAAAATTCCTAAAAAAGTGTGATCTACCTCAAAGTCCTACTATTAATGTGTGCCTTACTAGCAAGTAGTGAAGTCAATCAAATTGGATAATCATGTTGGTAGTCTGGCCCAACATGTAATGTCGTAACTTCTTCATGGTGAATATGAGAGAGAGGAATTAACACTCAATAAGAGAATAATTGAGTTCAGGGCCAACAAGCATGTGAGAGATATAATAAACAACTCTCTCCTTGTTGGTGTTGTCATTTTAGCATAACATGCCCCCAATGGAAAGATCAGTGATAGAGGTGTATAAGATGAACTCATGCCCCTCAAAAGGTGCCATCAAGAAGGGATGATTATGAAGCAAATGCTTCAATTCCTCGAAAGCCACTTGGAATTTAGTAGACCGTAAGAACAGAGTGTCTTTATGCAAGAGGCATGTGAGGGGTATGGATTTGTGAGCATAATCCTCCAAAAAACATTTGAGAAAGTTGAGTATTCCTAGGAAGGATTGCAAATGGATGAGTTTACATGGGGGAGACATCTCAAAGATCATCTTGATCTTGTTAGGATCCACTTCAATTCCCCTCTACGAGACAAAGAAGCCAAGAAGTTTTCTAGATGAAACACCAAAAATACACTTCTTGGTGTTGAGACTGATGTGATATTATTGAAGATGTGCAAAGATGATTATGAGGTCTTGCATGTGCTCATCCCACTTACAAGATTTGTCAAGGAGATCATCGACATAGCACTCAACTATCTTGTAGATAAGGTCATGGAAAATGTGGGTCCAGACACATTAATATGTGGCCCTAGTGTTCCTTATACCAAAAGGCATGATGCAATAGTATAAGGTACCCTATGGGGTAGTGAATGTCATCTTGTGTTGGTCTTCAGGTGCAATCTAGACTTGGTTGTACCTAGAGAAACCATCTTTGAGAGACATAATCTCAAAACTGGGGGTAGAATCAATAATATAGTCTATCAAAAGAATAGGAAACTTATCCTTTGGGTAGGCCATATTGAGATCCCAGATATCAATTCAAATTCAAAAGGCCCCATTCTTTTTGAGAATGGGATAATGTTGGAGATCCATTGGGGATAGTCAACAGCTTACATAAAGCAACTCGAATGAGCTTCTTGATCTCTACTTTGACCAAATGAGAGACTTTAAGAACCATGGGTCATTACTTTTGGCAAATGGGTTAGGTCTTATTATCCATAACAAGGTTATGGATGACTATGCTAGGATCCATGCCCTTCATATCAACGTATTCCCAAATGAATACGTCTAATTATTTATGTAATAAGGTGACCAAAACATCTCGTTCCTCAAGAGTAAGGCTAACATTAATATTTATGATCTTAGACCTTCTTGAAGTGCCAATGTTGATATCTATGGATCCTTCAGCATCCATAGTGTTACCTTCATCGAAACACTCAGGCACGAGAGGGAGCGACTCATCCAACACTTCAGGTTCAATTGCTAGGACATTCACTATGGCAAGGCCTGGGGTTGGTCCATCTGTGAGAGAAATCTCTAAACCAAGGTGATTAAGGGGATAATGATACTTATGATAAGCCCACATGATCTTTGTATAAGCCTTTCTCTCCTTGAATAGGTTGTGTTTCATAACATGAATGAAACAACACTCAAGATCAGACTCGACCATCTTAGCGATCTCAGCAGGAGACACATAGAGAGATCCTACACTCTGATGGGCAAAGTGAAACACAAAGGGGAGCTCAACATTTGGAGAGGCATCTTGAAAGAGATCTCTGAAAAGAGATGGTATGGCCTAGTGTTATAGACTGGAAGAGGGAGTCAATCGATGCATATCAGACTCTGAAAGAATGAATGTTGATCGATACTCAATCAGATCAAAACATTCATCCTTAAGAAAATGAGACTCAAAAAGGGGGCATGTATGAGAATTTAAAAACCCCCATGAGGAGATAGCCAAAGCCTCACTTGAGGGCTTTGTCTTTGTATAGAGCAATGCCCAGGGATCTGGGTCAGCCTCCCAAGGGTGAACCTCACCTTCATGCATAAACTGCACCATGTGAAATGTCGCTGATGTGACAACCTACATGGCAGTGGTCCAAAGACAGTGAAGAATCATGTTGTATAAAAGATCAAGGTCTAACACACAACTCGATTCTGATAATCTTGGGGCCAAACTTGACCCAGAGCTTCACATTCCCAACTGGCATAATTGTGTCATTATTGAAACTGACATAGTTATGGTGAGAATCAGAGAGCTTCTTCTGACTAATCCCAAGTTCATTGAACACACATAGGGGCATGATTTTCAACGCAGTTCTTTCATTGATAATGCACTATTTGATGTAGTAATTATCCATAAAAGTCTCGATGTAGAGAGGGAAATGAGCCCTCTTTATAAGAACTAAAGCATCTGGGAAAGAAGCTAGGTCAAAAGATAAGATGGGAGGATGAGGGTGCTCATGTGTATTGAAGCTGAACAAAAATTTGACATCATCACATAGTAGAGATTCACAAGGGAGACCAAGCTCATTGAAGATGAGACCCCTTTCCTCAGGGCAAAGGCGAAGAAGGTCCCAAATGGAGATCCCTGCTGAGAGGCCCTGCAACTCCTTTTTGATGGAGTAAAGACATTATCTATCTTGGGGAAGATGTTACGCCTAAAGTCAAATAATACCTCAGGATTTATTTCCCCTATGGGCTAGACTAGGGGTCCAACACCATTAGTCTCTCCAACAGGGTCGATGGCCTGACCAGAGCGTGTGTGATCCGTAAACTAACACTAAATTCCATGCAAATTTTTTACTTTGGATGCTTTGTAGTAAAAATATTAATTATACCAAAATTAATCCACAAAATGATCAAATTAATTTAAAATCAATGCAATAATACCAACCACACTGCACATGAGTTGATTATGGAGTTCGGTAATGCCTACATATCCGAGTTCGCTAACTAGCTGAACTGATTCATTATAAAACCTCTGAAAGTAAATGACAACCCTTACAGAACAATAATGAATCCAAGTGTTACGGACCTTCAAATAATCTCAAAATCTACAGACAGATTCTTCACCTTCCCAAAACACACCTTTGGATGTCTTCTACTCAAAAATATCACTTCCAAACATCAAAAATGGCAACAAAAGGCCTCAAATATGGACACTTAGAATATTGATGGAACCGTCTCGAAATCTAGAATATTTCAATAGTTTACCTCGAAGTCCAAAAATGTCTCTAGATGCCTCAAATCAAAGCAAGAGTGGAAAAAAGTCCTTATGCCTTAGCACAATGGATTGCTTCCGAGGCTTTACAAGTTCTTCAAAATGAAAAATGATCAAGCACAAAGTTGATACTTGGAGAAAAATAATATCGGTCCCTTTTTGGACTTTCTTGAAATTTTTCTGTGAACTCCTTCTGCAAGATGCACAAGCTCTTCTAGCCTTTAACATTGGTTGCCAAGCTTGCCAAGCTTGTTCGATTTATATACAAATACGAGTCTTAGCACGTTATCTAGTGTTTCATCTGACGGGTATGACGGTGGGAACGGTCATCTCTTAACAAAGTTGGCAGGGTTCGAAACGCATACCGTAGGCATTTGTTATCATTCCATATCGCTCACGAAACATTGTGGAATGTCTGGAAATAGACTTTTGCCTTCTGGTAGAACATGCCAAGTAATTGGCATTTGCTCCCATCTCGTGGGATTTGTGGAGGTTTATGGATTTCACGTGGAGTATTTGGAGGGCGTGTGGTTGGAACGTGAACGTTGGGATATGGAGCATGGGGTCACGTGGTAGATATGTGGTGAGGTGGATTTGTATGTGGAAATAAATGGTTATTTGGTTTGTTTGGAATATTTGGGAAATAAAATTGGACAAATGGAAAACAATGTGGTGGCAAGCCATAGAACCCACGCGTGGTCCAATCTCATCACACTCTTGTCGACCTCATGTGATGCCACTTGTAGATCATTCATTGTGCTATTTGTCATCGTTCGTTGTGTTATTTGTCATCGTTTGATTGGATGTTCCATCGAAACCCCAAAAAAAACTTACTGATTGTCGAAGATCCCTTGACCAAGACAAATGAATGAAACCCACTTTTGCCTTCTGGTAGAACATGCCAAGTAATTGGCATTTGCTCCCATCTCGTGGGATTTGTGGAGGTTTATGGATTTCACATGGAGTATTTGGAGGGCGTGTGGTTGGAACGTGAACATTGGGATATGGAGCATGGGGTCATGTGGTAGATATGTGGTGAGGTGGATTTGTATGTGGAAATAAATGGTTATTTGGTTTGTTTGGAATATTTGGGAAATAAAATTGGACAAATGGAAAACAATGTGGTGGCAAGCCATAGAACCCACGCGTGGTCCAATCTCGTCACACTCTTGTCGACCTCATGTGATGCCACTTGTAGATCATTCATTGTGCTATTTGTCATCGTTCATTGTGTTATTTGTCGTCGTTTGATTGGATGTTCCATCGAAACCCCAAAAAAAATTTACTGATTGTCGAAGATCCCTTGACCAAGACAAATGAATGAAACCCACTATTTCTCTGCATGAACTAACTACCACGTGTCACGTTCTTATTGGACCGGATTTGCCATGTCATCTTATTGACCAAGTTTGACCATGATTTTGATCGACTATATCTTTTGCATACGATCTCTGTTTCACGAACTGTAAATTATGCCAAAAATCTCATGACGAGCTCTTTGCCATGGAACTATTTTCAAATTATTCCATAATGGTCATTTTTGTAGTTCGACCAATGTTGACCAATGTGACTAGAACTTTGACCATCTACACAAGGAGCATTGAGCTCCATTTTCTACATTCCACATACCATTGGAAAGGTCCAAGTGGGCTCTATGCAATGGTGCAGGTTTTGATCTTCAAAACCTTTTTTGAATTGACCTCTGGATCAGTGTGTTGACAAAGCACTCATACCTAGTAAAGGCCATGTTGATAGCAATAACAACCTTGCTACTCTCGTGCTTGGCTTTCCCTCTCAAGTCAGCCTTAGAAGAGGAGTCAAAAGAGGTGGAAGAGCAAGAAGGGGAATGTGGGGCCTTAGCCTTTGATTTCTTCTTCTTCTTCTTCTTCTTCTTCTTCTTCCTCTTTTTCTTCTTCTTCTCATGGTTAGGCAGAGGCTCCTTGAAAACATTCAACTTGTGATTGGGTTCTGCAAGAGAAGAACTCATAGATGGAGGTGAGGATTGCATACAAGACTTCTGGGTGGCATAATTGTTATCAACATGCCCCCTCATCTGATGGAAGTTGTAAAAAGTGGTAAGGTCGTAAGGAAAAACCATCTGTTATTTTGTTGTGCTTAATTCAAAAACCTTATTTTCATTTGGCTTCTTACTCAAAGCATTGAATTCGTAGTTGTCCTTCTTCTCAAGAGGAGAGTCAATGATACCATCATCAATTGCATTATGATTATGATTGCGTGAAGAGGATGACTTTTGGGAAGGTACAGAGCACATGCCCACACATACCTCAAACACTTTGATCTTTAGACACTCATTAACAACTTCATCATAAGAGGTAGGTTCACGCTTGAGGACCTCAAAGTGAACCTCCTGCCTCAATGCTCGCATGAACATATTATAAAATTGATCATCCAAGAACCTAGCCTTGCACATATGAACAATTGAATGCCATCTCTGTATAAAATCAAAGTTTGACTCGCCCTTGGCATATGCCATGAAAGTGAGTGATTAGATAATGAGGTTAAAAGGCTTGGAGATATTACAATATTGGATAAAGTCATCTAGAA
Source organism: Torreya grandis (assembly GCA_037957365.1). Classification (NCBI taxonomy): domain Eukaryota; kingdom Viridiplantae; phylum Streptophyta; class Pinopsida; order Cupressales; family Taxaceae; genus Torreya; species Torreya grandis. The sequence goes on from JARHVA010002426.1 coordinate 167,722, forward strand.
GGAGTTTAAAACTAAAGAGAGAATCTGGTGGTAGATTTTGAAACAATACAAGAGCTTTCGCTTGTAGAGAACAAGCAAAGAGCTTCAACATCATGCCTTCGTCCTATTTTCAATCCATACATGCCATCAAGAATGCCATGATATGCTCCATAGGACTGGAGTCCCACATCCCATTGAACTTAGGCAGAGCAGGGATAGGATTAGGAAGGGGAATAACATGCACCCAAGGGGCTAGAGGATTCTGACAGAGATCCTCATAATCACAGTTGATAGCAAGTTGGTGATGAACTCTGAGAGGGGGCTCCTGATGGTGATGATGTTGCCTATTTCCATAGGCATGACCATGACCATGGGGAAGATGATGTTGAGGAGGTTATTGATAAGGAGGATGCTCATGACAAAAATCATCTCTACCATGGGGTGGAGAACGGCCATGAGAAGTGTGACAATCCCCATAGGGATGATGGGAAGACATGGTGTACTCTTGTCAATGGTCATGATGACCAAGATCTCCATGGTGCTAGTCATGTACCATCATACAAGGGTTAATTAGTGGCCACTGATGCTCTTGATATGCATCCATGGATATATTGTCTGTAAGTGGCGATCAAAATCATCATGCTCATTAAAAACTCTAAAAGAAGGATTAGGAAAATGGGAGGCATCCCCAAGCTGGGGATACCTCGCTAAGTTAGAATACCTATAACCCACATCATGGATATGAGGGTGTTCTTGCTCTAGAGTCTCCAACTAGGAAATAGGTAGGGAACTCATGCGAGAATTGGTTGAGGTACTCGACATTGAACAGGTGCGGGCTCTATTTCTAGAGGAGACACGCCACCAACCCCTAGGGGGAGAAGGAAGCACTTCATTCACATGAAGACATCTATGGAAATCATTAATGATTGCACATAATTCCTCAGGCCCTAGCTGCACAAAGATATCCTCATCACCTCGAACGGGTGAATAAGGCATGACATGAGGCTGAGATAGAATGTCCTCAGATGAATGAAGCTTGGACTAGTGAAAAGGAGATAGAGTTCATTGGTTAGAGTCCTACCAATCTTGTTTCCTTTTGACTGTGAGAGGGTGTAGACTACCATGCTAGGTAGAGGGAAGCTCCTGGTTTTATGGTGCCTATGGCATTCCATTGCAAATGTGGCTTGCTCATTAGTGAGCTCAGGGATGAGACCCTGAATCCCTCAGGATTGGCATCCCAATGGTGGAGGATTGGCCATGGATGCGATGAAGCATGAGTAACATGGAAGACAATAAAAAAGGAAAATCGACAGAGAACCAATAGGGAGAAAGACACAAAACCAAAACAAGAGAAAATAACCGAGGTGAGAGCTGAAACACAACTGAAAGCAAATCCTAACAACTAACAGAGGGGAGTTGGATAAGAGAGTTATAAATAGGATAGAACTAATGTGAAACCATATGTGAGGTCCCATCAGGCATGCTAGAATGTAGCTCTAAGAAACTGAATGGAACCACCAGTGTTTGGCAAGGTGTTAAAGCAAACCACTTAGAGGCTAAAAGCTCAGGGGTTCTACAGGATACAAGAGGTCTATAGTGGCTATCCGGTTTGTTAGCTTGCACCAAACTATAGATAGACTTACAAACCAAGTTTGGGATACCCTAAATAGGAACACAAAGTGTGCCAATTACTCTAACTATTCCAACCACAGTAAAGCAAGTAGCTAAGACTAGAATATGGATTGCATAAACAAAGCGAGATCACCAATACTGAATGGAGAGAGATAACAACCGAATTGTAAATATAGAAGCTAAAGCACTTTGAGTCCAATTAAAAGACATTTTAAGAAATAAAGACGTTTTCAAGAAAGGGTTCAAGAGCATGCCTATTCAAGATTTGAGTTATCCTTCCAATTTAATACTATTATTTTCTAACAATGCAATGTTCTGGTTTAGCAAGAGAGAGAGTGTGTGTTTAAGCAATTTTTTGTAGGTTGTTTTGAGCATTTATATCTCTACTATGTAATGAGTAAGGGTTCCAAAAAGAGCAATAGTATGCAACAAAGGAATATTTCAAGCAATGAAAGTATTCTTTAGACATATACAAATGCAATAAACTTTGGAAACTACTCTAAGCAATATACAAAACAACTATTTCACTAAAACTATTCAAACCCTAGCATATACACTACACAAACAATGGAGTTTCACATTGCATAGCAAAGTACCTTTAGATCAATCTCAAAGATGAAGTGCAGATGTTCTACCAATCAAGAATCTAAGCTAGGAAGCAATGTAGGAGGAAGACCAAGCTATGTGCAAGTTGAAGTCCAAACCAAGAGCTAAGAGTAAAGGAGGAGGTGAAGTGAGAACTTGCAAATGGTGTAAGATCTCCACCCAAGTGCACAAATCAACTGCAATGCCAAATGTAGGAGCTTGGGATCAAGCCACAAGGAATCAAGAACAACTAAGAGCAGCAATGGAGTCTCCAAGCAAGAGTGAAGTAGCAAATGGGATTCCCTATCCCTAATCAAGCTCAAGAGTACAAAGAATGAATCAAGAGAGACTCAAGAAGGCATGAGAGTCAATAGATGGAATAAGAATCAAGAGAGGATGTCATGAGAAGAGAGAGACTCAAATGAATAAGAAAGAGGCATATATTCCCACCCAAATCTGCCAAATGACCTAAAAACTAGTCATTTTTTACCGTTTGACTTCATATTGGGGCTTTTTGACACTTTCTGCCTAGGTCATGGCTTTGGTGAAGGAAACGTGTGGCCTAAACTGTGAGTTTCCTTCACACAAGCCATAGCCTAGGTCAAACAACGTCTTGGTTTGGTTAACAGGCTCTTGGGAGCCCTTGAGGGTCTCTAGAGGCCCTGTCTTGTGAACAAAAAGCTTAATATGGACTAGGGATGTATGGGGGTTAGGAATATGATGTGGGAGAAGTCCAAGTAGGTGGTGGATGTCTCAAATTAGGATGCCCAGGGTCAATAGTCTACATGTGAGTAGATGTGTAATCATAGGGAGGAGTAGGGTCATAGGAAGTATGATTACATAAGCCACCTTCAGAACTCCACTAGATCATCACTCAGTGCAAGGTCATGTAGTCCAAGTCCAAGGATTCTTCTGGTCAATCATCATCTGTGTTTATGCCACCACCATCAAGTTAAGTACTGCACAAAGTACCAATTTTGAAAATTTTGTATCACATTTTGTATTAGGGATGATTTAGTAAGACAAGCGGGGCCAGGATGGTTAAAAACCTGTAAAGGGAAGCCACTTGGTTATACTAGCCTATTGAAAACCCGTAAAATGAGGTAGGTTGGCATGTTACTTAGTTGAAAACCCAAAAATGTGGCTAAGTAGTGCGCAAGAGGAGAAAACCAAAAATGACACCCTGAGCGATTACTATGAATCTTTCTGGTCTAACCACTTCTTTAGTCTCAGGTCACTTCTGCATTATCTGAGGATCCTGCGATGGTGTCTCGGGATGAGACAACATTTTAAGTCCCAAAATGTGTTGGAAGAAGAATTTGGATTGTAAAACTGTGTAGGATATGTCTGATATTTGTGTGTTATGTACTCATTTTTCATTGTATATGTCTATTTTGTCCTATCTTCATGACTTATAATATGATAGAATATGACTAGACTCCACTTTTGGCACCAAGTATGAGAAGAAGATGAACAATCATAGACTGGAAATGTCTATATATACCTATGTTTGTAAGAAGAAAAGGGTTCCACTTTTGAAGAGATCAATAGAGATTTATCTAGTTATGGTTACCTGTGTGTTTTCTTATTATGTTCTTTGCATGCGTTCTCGTGTATAATGTTTGTTTACTTTCTATCTAATTAACCCGGATGTTTTATTTTTGTTTATGAAACACTTGTTCTTAATTCCTAATTAACGTAGGATAATCAATGTTTATTATGTTTCTGTTATCCAAACTCTTGAATGAATCTAATATGTTACTCTACACATACGAAGTGTATCACATCTATCCTCATCCTTAGCATGCTCCGACGCTTCAGGAACCTCTGCTAACAATGGGCCCATTTTATCCTTTTTACCTTGTCCATTGCTAGTCATTGCAAGTCAACATGCATGTGAATTTCACAAAAGTTTGAAGTCAAGTCATCTATAAATAGATAAGTGATTAGGTCCATTCAATTATCAAGTAATTAACAAGCACTTATCATTTCCTACCAATCATTCTATTATAGAGCACTTTTAGCCAGTTGTTAAAATCATTTTTGTTTTGTAATTTCCACTTATCTACATCTTTGTTGATTTTGAGGGATTTAACTATTAAATGGCTAGTTGCTTCACACTAGCCACCTAAACCCTAACGCAAACCCTCAAACCAACCTTTTATCTATTTTTATATTATATGTTTGTTGATATCATACGGATATATTGAAGCACACAAAATTAGGGCAAGAGGTGAAATAGCATAAATATATAAATAGAGTCATAAATTCAATTTTCAAGTGAAAAACACTAACCGAGAGCATTTGCACGATCCCAACACCCTACTTTATTCATATCTATATTTTAAGATGATAAACCAAACAACTATAAATATACATTTCCAGATCTAAATTATGACAACAAATTTAACAATGATATATAAACCAAATAAAAACCTTCCAATATTTCTATTTCCATATAAATATATTTAATCAAACACTTACCTAAATAATGTTTATTGTGTTTATAATAATTTAGTAAAAGCATTGACCGCGATATTTAACCGGTGATTTAGAAGTCATATATTTGACTTAATTTTATAAATAGTTTAAGCAAGCCTACCTAACTCGCTAGTTTGACATAAGAAACAAACAAATATTTAACCGGTTTCCAAAACTAAACGTATTGTCAGCGTTGATATTGGGTTATGTATATAAAAGGAATTCAATTTTTATAGAATATGTAAGATATTACGATTATTTTATAAAATTATGATATAATAATTACATAAATATCAAATTTAAAATTATTTATTTTTATTAATATCTTAAATTAGCATTATAGATTATAATATAAATTATACAATATTACAAATACAACTATATATATTTATAGAGAAGACATTTTTCATAAACAAAAGATAAGCACTATTTCATTTAAATTATAATTAATATTAATCAAAGCCCCTAAACATATGTATTAAACGTGTATAAATGAATCATTATGCATAATCTTTAATCGAAGCCATTCAATTTAAATAACCAATAGTTGGTTTCGATGCAATCGATCTTTTTATAGTATTTTTTAATTAAAACATGTGGCCGTCAATTAGAAGTGATCGTGTAACATGCACTGTCCATATGAATATTGGTAAGCTGCCACAACGTGAATTATTTATATGAATATTGGTAAGCTATAACTTTCCATTAAACTCAATTTGCTCAAGACTAAACCAAATGAAAATTACAAACTCAAATAAACAAATAATGTACAATTATTTGAAAAACGAGATTTATTCAAAACATTGTGATAAATATTTATTTACATATGTTTAATACCATATCACATAGTATGGATCACAAAAATTAATATAAATAAATTTTCGTCATTTTATCTAGATATCTATAAAATTGTGGAAGTCATAAATCTCAAACTTTAAATTCTTCAAAATATTGAGAAAATTCAATGAAAAGTCACAAAAAATAAATGTTCAAGACAATTAAATTAAATTTTCTATAAAATGTAAACTTTAAAGAAGCATGTCGATCGTTATGCACACAACAAATTTACGTAAAAAAATAATACATTTAACTCTTTGTTGAGAATTGAAATTGTAGACACTATGGTAAATATTAAGCAAGGAGAATCTTCATAATCAAACTCCTAGTCCATTCACTAACACTATGGTAACACATAGTGTTACCATGCCAAAATCCACATCCCATTCAAGCGCAAGCATCACAACAAGCACAAGCTAAACCCCAAGAAAGATCGAAGCAATTCAACCGCGATAGGAATGTTGTGGGAAATGGAGTAACCGAATCACGTCATGTCCAAACGGTGCAAACATCATCAACACCACCTTTTCAGCGTACTCCTACTCAATAACCTCTCTAACCAATGTCACAAGCACAACAACCAAGACCTGTGCAAAAAATACAGTAGCCTTTAGCATTGCAAACCCCTCCTCCAAGGAGAACGATGCCCACACATCGTGTCTTTAGTGACCTAGGAGAGCCTATTAAATCTATATTTCGTAAACTTGTCACAACTAATCTAATTAGTTGGCCTATACCAAAGCATTATCTGCAAGGCATTATGTATCTTGATTAGTACCATGAAAACAAATTCTGTGAATATCATCAGTTTAATGGACATAATCTATAAAGATGTGTTCAAATCAAGCATTTGATTGAGAATATGTTGGAGAATGGGGAGATAACATTGGTTAATGGTGCTTCCACTTCCAATCAAACTCTTGGGATTTATCAAAACCCCCTTCCTCAACATAATAATAATCAACAACAACAACGGTCAGTGCAACAGCAAAATCAACAGTATCAAAATCAAAGGCCAAACTAGCAAAATTAGCAAAATCAACAACAGAACCCATAACGACAAAACTAAGGTTAGAATGGTAATAACCAACAAACCTACCATGCAGTTGCACATGACTACAATAGGGTTGTAGGTCATATTGTAGGGGGTAGTGTTAATACCATCTCCATTAATCCTAGACCAAGCACTAATCAGCTTAGACCATTGCTAAATAACACTCAGTCAAATTACATGGATGATCCTTCTTTGACCTGGGACTGCATACAAGCAAGCAAACAAACTCGAGCTTCCACTTTTGGACCTTATATCGACAACTCATCCTTACCACATGACCACATACAAGTACACCAGCAACCAAAACTTATCTTATGTGGCCCCACACCATTCCCAACATTTGTTAGCTATAATCATCCAATATCTAATCCTGATTATGCAATCACAATTCAGAGGTCGAAGATTACTATCCCAGACCCACAACCATCTACCACTTTGCCTATCATTCAGCTAACCGTTCAGCCTCAGAATAAACCATTCAATACTGACCAAGACTAAAAGTTTGATATTATGGAATAATTACATAAGACACTAGCACATATTTATATTTTAATTTTGCTATGAATGTCAACAATCCATAAGAACATCTTGAATGAGTTCTTAACCCAATCCACTATTTCCAATGACATATCCCTTAATAAATTCCAAGCTCTAGTTGGGCACTTAGCTCTAGCCCAACAAGTCACATTCAACCAAAGTGATATGTCTTCCCTTTGCCCGCTCCATAATAGCACATTATACATAGAAGTTTATATAAAGTGGCATAAAGTGAAATGTGTCCTTATAGACAATGGATCAGGCCTCAACATAGTGTCTTTAAAGCTCATCGAGATTATTGGGTACATAATGGTAGATCTTCAACCAGAAATGATAACCATCAGAGCCTATAATAATCAGAAAAGAGAATCACAAGGCACCATTAGTTTGCCAGTTATCATTGGGCCTTCACTTTGCCATGTGCTTGATCTTGAGTTATCATACAATATGCTTCTAGGTAGGCCTTGGTTACATGAGATTCATGTAGTCCCATCAATGTTGCATCAATGTATCAAGTTTTTCCACTCAGGGATGGAAGTGAATATTCCAGGAGATTTACACCCATATGAACACTGCAAACATCTTGAGGCCAAATTTTGAAGCCATAATTATCAGTACGACATGAATCTAAGTTTCAAGTAGGATAAAAGAAAGGCCATACTTATTGATCCTTCACCAGATAATTACATAGATCCTAATACCTTAGATTCCCTTTCCCACATGCCGCCTCCTGAAGCTTCTAATCATTTCACCATTTCAGATAATAGATCAGGAGAGTATGTGATCCATGATACATTTTATATTGCCAATCTTCCTCAAAATCCAAAAACCTTTAGGTGACCTAAAGTCACCCCACATATGCATTGGCAATGAAAGAACAAAGATAAGGGACCTATCACATTTGTACTAGCATCTGGCCTAGAACCTGACCCTCTTAAAGGGGATGAATCATGGTTATACAATGATGACCAAGCTGATTATTATAAAAGTGGAAAGTATCTTATTCTTAATAGGATCATAGAACATCACAATTATGAAGGAAGAGGCCTCAGACCAAATCAACAGGGAACCATCAAGCCAATTTCCATTAATAAGTATGAAAGACCTTATGGACTTGGATTTAAACCACCTAGGGGTGACCCCACATATCTTATTCAAATTCCATCACTAACACCTAGTGAGGATGATGCCAATTGTGAAGCAGAGTCTGCTCACAGCCTCACCTTTGATGACCTAGCTGAGACTAACATATTCTATACCAATGTCATTTGTACCCTTACCCTAGTCATTCATCATAGACCATTACCATTATACTATCCCAACTGATAGATTAGGACCAACAAGAATCCACTTTGTCGATTAACGAGTTTCAGAATGATGAGGTATTATGTGACTCTTTGGGCGTTAGAGACAATGTTTCAATGGGTGATCACAAATTAGGATTCTCAATGACATTGGATCTTCAAGCCTATTTTGGAGAACGGGTGAACACCCTTAGCCAAAAATAAATAAGTAAAACATTGAGGTTCGAAAGTGAAAACCTCTTTGAGGTGCTTTTTGACCAAGGAAAAAGTAAAGATAAAGGCCAGTCTAGTGGTAAAAACCTATTTTAGGTGCCATTAGATGGGGATGTTCATTCTTCTTTGAATTTAGACCAAGAGACCACCAACGATGAACTTGCTTATGGATATGAGTTTTGTTTTGCACAACAATAAGTATTTAATCAAATTATTTAAGAATTTTTTACTATTTTTGTCACATGGATAGATCTCCCATTAGGGGACTTAAATTCATCATGCCTAGGAGAAGTTAAAGAGCAAGTCCTAGCAGAGGACCCTGACAAAGTCCAACAGTTCAAGTCATTGCCTACTATCCTAGAAGATAGTTCGACCCTTCTAGTCAAAGATACAACAAAGATAAATATCAAGACTCCATCAGACTCAAAATGGATAAATTAGGCACGTCCCTCACTAAGGAGGAATGTGAAGTCTTTATAGCTCTGTTGAGGGAATTTGTAGATATCTTTGCATGGGCCTATTTTGACATTGTTAGGTTGTGGAGCTAAAAGCTTCAACCTTTGCAAACTGAAGAACAGATGGTTGCTGAGTTCTACAGGAACCGGCATTGGCAGCAGGACCGACGTCGACAGAGTCCAGTGCAGAAGGCCACCGGCGACGGCAGAAAGTCGGCCGACGTCGGCAGAACCAGACTAGCAGGGACCGGCGTCGGTCGCCTGTGTGTTCCCGAAGTGTTCATTTCACGGACAGTTAGTTAAGTGAACGATGAGTTTGCATGTTAAGACCACCCAGAGTCTTGGGATGCGAGGATAATTGTCTAAATTAAGAGTCTAAGTTATTGTTTGAGTTAGGGATCTATTTATAGACCCATTGGCATGTATTGTTTAAGGCATGAGATAGAAAGAAAGAGTTCCTTCTAGTTGTAAGATCTGTGAGTTGCAGGTTGTTGCAAGCTCATTGGGGATCTACATGTAAGTTTGGTCTTTGAATTGCAGGTTGCAGGTTCATGAGAGATCAGCTTGAAGTGCTATAGAGTGCTTGGTGTACCGGCAGGGTTATTACTGACTGGTTGGTGAGGTGAACACCAATTCTGTGTGTGAGTTGGTTGTTGGGACCCTTTTTTTGTGTAGGAGAGTGTGTGTGAGAAGAATTACTGTACACTTGAGGTGTGGCGAATCTCTGTAAGGTGAAAGAGTGTGGCGGCTCTTTGATGTATTCTTTTCTGTATAGTGTTAATACAAGATAGTGTATTGTCTCTCATATTCTGTGCTATTGGTGAATTCTAGTTACTTGTGTTTCTGGTTATTTTCGCATATTCAATTGCTTATATTTGGTAATCATAATGTGCTCTTTCTGAGGAGCAAGATCCTAACGGGTGGAATTAGAACAGGTGTGTTTGTTCTTGGATTTATCTTCCACCCCCCTTACCCAACAAGTGGTATCAGAGCTTTTGGTTGGGATACTAACAGATTGGTGTAGATCTGGGTAGTGTGTTTTGATTACAGGTTACTCACAGGGTTTCTGTTTGAGTGGGAGTTGAGCAATGGCAAAAAACAGTCAACTACGAATGGAAAAGTATAATGGCAAGAACTACCAATTATGGAGGATGCAGATTGAGGACTATCTGTATCAGAAAGATTTGTACTTACCGTTGGGTGGGGTTGCTAGCAAACCCTTGGATATGAAAGATGAAGAATGGGAGGTTCTTGATCGGAAGGCTCTGGGATCTGTTAGATTGAGTCTTCATTCATCTGTGATTTCCAGCTTATCACAGTGTAAGACAACGGTGGAGTTGATGAAATCTTTGGCAAATTTGTATGAAAAACCCTCGGCTTCTAATAAGGTATTTCTTATGAAGCGTTTATTTAATTTGCAAATGTTGGAAGGTGGATCTGTTCATAGCCATCTTAGTGATTTCCATGGTTTGGTAAACCAGTTAAGTTCAGTTAATATTGTATTTGATGATGAACTTAGAGCTCTCTTAATCTTGTGTTCATTGCCTGAAAGTTGGGAAGGTTTGGTAATGGCAGTTTCTAACACTGTGTCTCCTTCAAAAGTCTTAAAAGTGGATGATGTTGTGAGTGTGATCTTGAATGAAGAGATACGCAGGAAAAGCACAGGTGAATCATCTGGAGATGCTTTGAGTGTTGAAGGAAGAGGAAGGCCAAGAGAGAAGACAGAGCGTGGGAGATCAAGGTCGAAGATAGGCAAAAGATCCAAGTCCAGGTATGGCAGAATAACCTGCTGGAAATGTGGAAAGCAAGGGCACTTAAAGAGAGATTGCAGATCGGGTGAAGATCACCATGAAGAACATGGAGAAGAAGCAGATGTTTCGGGTTACGTTGCACAGGATTCTCTGGTATGTTCTTTGGATAAAGTAGAATCTTGGGTATTAGATTCTGGTGCCTCTTTTCATGCATCCCCACATAGGGAATTTTTCCATGAGTATGTCCAGGGAGACTTTGGAGAAATTTGTGTAGGGGATGGTAAGCCTTGTCAGATTGTTGGCAAAGGCAAAGTGAAGCTGAAATTGCAGACAGGTGACACATGGGTGTTAAAGGAGGTCATGCATGTCCCAGTTCTGAAGCGGAATCTGATTTCTGTTAGAAGTTTGGGTGAAGAGGGTTGCACAGTAACTCTCACAGCGGACTCTTGGAAGGTTACCAAGGGTACACTTGTTGTAGCTAGAGGTAAGAAAGTAGGTACGCTTTATCTATCTACTTGTTTTACTGATTCTCTTTCTGGGTTATCTACTTCAGCTGTAGATTTAGAGATGTGGCTTGATAGGCTTGGTCACATAGATAAGAAGGAGATGCTGGTTCTTGAGTCAAAGAATATGCTTTCGGATTTGGAAGGCATGGATCGTGGTCTCTGTATGCAGAAGAAGAAAGTGAGGTTTCTTGAGGAATCCGATGTTAGTGACAAGAACAGGAAAGCCTTGGTTTTCAAGGAGAAAGTGACGAACAGAGTTCAGCATAAGGTGCAGAGGAATTCTGAGCAGAGCAAGGGTGATTTGGACAAGGTTTTGATCCAAAAAGAACTCGCGGGAAAAAGTCAGGTCTCACAAGAAAAACACAGAGACAGACGTCGGCAAGAAAACCGGCGTCGGTGTCCAGACAGGGACCGACGTCGGCTATGTGCAGCCCGACGTCGGTGACTCAAGGCAGAAAAGAGATCGGCGTCGGCCAGGGGAAATCGACGTCGGCAAGGAGGCAGTCGCAGGGAACCGACATCGGTCAGCTGTAGACTGAGATGTGACCGGCATCGGTTACTGAGACGAATTTTGGGTGGACAGCGAGTTGTCATGGAGTCTCAAGCGCCCATATGGAGGACTGAAGGTGTAAGTAAGTTCTTAAATTCGTCATTTCCCTTCTTCACACTACTTGTTGCTCACTTATGGCATAGGACCAGGAAGTTATTGAAGAAGCAGAATAGGTAGATCCAGGAAACAGTGGGAGCTTGGCATGAATGAGGATGTGATTCCTTGGAGGAGAACCAAACAGGTGTTTTGGGCAGTGTTGCCAGCTGGAAGTAAGCACTGAGAGACGAATGGATGTTGAGGATGAAGAAGAGCGGAAATGGATACATGAGATGGAAGATCAGGGTATATGATCTTGTATTAGCTGCAGGGCAATGGAGGTTTGATCATTGTGTTTCTCTTTACTAGGTTGGATAATATTAGCTAAATTATCCTATTTTCTGTATGATGTGCTTGTTGCAGGGTTACATATACAGGGATTGCTGAACTAAAGGTAAAGCTAGTTCAGGTGTTTGTCATGGAGAATCTGGGAGCAGCAAGATTCTTTGGCATGAGTGTGTTCTAGAGACATGGAGGTCTTGTTGACTTTGTTTCAGGATGATTGTGTGAAGCCGGTTAGCACGCCGATGGTTAGACAGTTCATAGAACAGGTGTCTTGATTCACATAATGAGGTTGAGTGCATGGTATGTACTAAACCTGAGTTTTCCCAAGCAGTGGGAGTTGTCACAAGTTTGGAGTCAATCCGGGAGAGTAATACTGAAGGGCAGTTCAGTGGGACCAGCAGCAGGTGCACATGCTATGCAGGGTCAAGTTCTTTATCTACATGGTTGTAGATGCGGATGTGGCAGGTAATTTGGATGACAGATTTTGCACCACGGATTTTGTGGTGGTTGGTCTTCAAGAGTGATCTTGAGGAGGGATACAAAGCCAAGGAAACAAACTAGACGGTGTACAGGTACAGGTACAGGTTGCAGCTGTTTATCTCCAAGTGGGAGATTGTTAGGTTGTGGAGCTAAAAGCTTCAACCTTTGCAAACTAAGGAACAGATGGTTGCTGAGTTCTACAGGAACCAGCGTCAGCAGCAGGACCGACGTCGGCAGAGTCCAGTGTAGAAGGCCACCGGCGACGGCAGGAAGTCGGCCGACGTCGGCAGAACCAGACTAACAGGGACCGGCGTCGGTCGCCTGTGTGTCCCCGAAGTGTTCGTTTCACAGACAGTTAGTTAAGTGAATGATGAGTTTGCATGTTAAGACCACCCAGAGTCTTGGGCTGCGAGGATAATTGTCTAAATTAAGAGTCTAAGTTATTGTTTGAGTTAGGGATCTATTTATAGACCCATTGGCATGTATTGTTTAAGGCATGAGATAGAAAGGAAGAGTTCCTTCTAGTTGTAAGATCTGTGAGTTGCAGGTTATTGCAAGCTCATTGGGGATCTACATGTAAGTTTGGTCTTTGAATTGCAGGTTGCAGGTTCATGAGAGATCAGCTTGAAGTGCTATAGAGTGCTTGGTGTACCGGCAGGGTTATTACTGACTGGTTGGTGAGGTGAACACCAATTCTGTGTGTGAGTTGGTTGTTGGGACCCTTTTTTTATGTAGGAGAGTGTGTGTGAGAAGAATTACTATACACTTGAGGTGTGGCGAATCTCTGTAAGGTGAAAGAGTGTGGCGGCTCTTTGATGTATTCTTTTCTGTATAGTGTTAATACAAGATAGTGTATTGTCTCTCATATTCTGTGCTATTGGTGAATTTTAGTTACTTGTGTTTCTGGTTATTTCCGCATATTCAATTGCTTATATTTGGTAATCATACTGTGCTCTTTCTGAGGAGCAAGATCCTAACAGGTGGAATTAGAACAGGTGTGTTTGTTCTTGGATTTATCTTCCACCCCCCTTGCCCAACAGACATGCCAGGTTTGGACCCCACCTTGGTTTTGCACCACCTTGTAGTCAATCCTAATGCCAAATCAGTAAAACAAAAGTTGTGTAAGTTTCGTCCTCACATTGTTGTCTTGGTAAAGAAAGAGTTGAAAAAACTCTTAAAAGCAGGATGTATCCAATCCATTGACTACTCAGAATAGATATCTAATGTTGTACTTGTTAGCAAAAAGCCTAAAGGAATAAGAATTTATATTGATTTTTGAGACTTCAATAAAGCTTGTCTTAAAGATGACTTTTCATTGCCTAATATTGACATGATCATCGACTCCACAACAGGTTATGAAATGCTTTCACTCATAGATGGCTTTTCAGGATACAACCAAATCAGAATAGCACCAGAAGACCAACATAAAATAGCATTCACCACTCCATGGAGAACATTTTGTTATTAGGTAATGCCATTTGGTTTTAAGAATGCTAGAGCTACATATCAAAGGGCCATGGCTATTATCTTTCATGTTATGATGCATGATATTGTTGAAGACTATATCGATAAGATATTAGGAAAATCCAAAACCAGGGATGACTATCCAACAGTGCTACTTAAGATATTTAAAATATTGTGAGAGTACAAAGTTAAACTCAACCCAAAGAAATGTGTGTTTGATGTAACTTCAAGTAAATTACTTGGCTTCATCGTGTCTCATAGAGGTATTAAAGTTGATTTAGCTAAAGTTCATGTTATAATCAAGATGCTACCACCAACTAATTTGAAGCAACTTCATAGTTTACAGGTTAATATCTAATCAATCTGATGCTTCATCTCTTAGTTAGTAGACAAGTGTCATTTATTTACATATCTTTTGAAGAAGGGAGTTGCATTTCACTAGGATGATCACTGCCAAATAACTTTTCAACAACTCAAGGACTATTTAGCTAATCCTCCTATTTTAATACCTCCTATGTTGGGAAAACCATTCTTGTTATACCTATCCACTATCAACAATGCTCTGGGGGCACTCTTGGCTCAACATGATGACAATGGAAAAGAGCATGTCGTATACTACCTAAACTGCACCTTGGTCACATATAAACATAACTATGCACCTATTAAAAAAGCTTATCTGGCTATGGTCTTCATAGCTCAGAAACTGCACCATTACATGTTGAATAATAAGACCATGGTCATTTCAAAAGTAGATCCACTCAAGTATCTACTATCTAAAATAACTTTACAACGTAGAATGGCCAAATAGATCATGCTTGCTAGTGAGTTTGATATAGAGTATTTCAATCAGAAGGCAATCAAGGGACAAATTCTTGTAGTTCAACTTACTGAAGCACCTCTTACAGACATAAAGCCACTCACATTTCATTTCTCTGATGAATCTATAATGACCATCATTGACACACCTCTTGAGGAGAAGCACTAGAACCAATATTTTGATGGTTCATTCACTGCACATAGATCAGGGGTAAGTCTCTTATTTATTACACCACAAGGGGATCTAATCCCTAAATCATTCAAAATCAACCTTCCTTGTACAAACAACATGACCGAGTATGAAGCACTTATTATAGGATTTGATACGCATTGTATTGAAACATATCTCATCTCCAAGTTTATGGTGATTCTCGATTAATCATCAATTAGGTCACAGATCATTTTTAGACCAAAGATGATAAGTTGGTTCCATATAAAGCTATGGTCGACATTCTTAAGCAATAAATTGCCAACATTCAGTTTGAGCACATACTAAGGGTTAGTAATAGAAATGTAGATGTCATGGATACTATTGGCTCTCTGATAAATAGATAAGGCTAGAGATTATCAATTCCTTATCGAGAATTTATTATCACCAGCTCATGAACCTTCAACCGTTGCAATGATTTGTGATATTATTGATCCTTATTCTATCTAGTACTCATACCTTTACAACTACCTTCATGACCAATTTCTACCACCTAATCTATCTCAAAAACAAGCCAAAGCCTTTATTCATCATTCCACTCATTATACTCTACTTGGATCTACCCTTTATCATCATAGTTTTGATGGAAATCTGCTTCGTTATTTAACTTCGATAGAGTCTACACTAGCATTAAGAGAAGTTCACAAAGGAATATGTGGAGCTCATTCTAAAAGGGCAGTCCTATCCAAAAATATCTTATGTACTATTTATTATTGGCCCATAATGGATGTAGATATAGTTTCATATGTAAAGAAGTTTGATAAATGTCAATGTCATGCTAATATGATTCATGCCCCAATCCAAAATCTAAAACTGCTGTTTACACTATGGCCATTTGCTACATGGGGACTTAACATCATGGGAAGATCAACCCCATTTCATTTGATGGCCATAAACATATCCTTACTGCCATCGAGTATTTCACTAAGTGGGTTGAAGCTATACCCCTCACTTACGTGACTGCAAAGCAAAAATCCCAATTCATCTTCAACTATCTCATTTATTGCTACAGTATTCACTCTGACATTATATCTAATAATGGAAGATCATTCAAGAACAAGGATGTAGACCAGCTATATACTAAATATAACATCACACAACATTTTTCTACAACATATTACCCTTAAGGTAATGGTCAGGTCGAAGCATCGAATAAATCTATTGTTAATATTCTCAAAAAGATTATCAATGATACTGATCATGATTAGAACTTGCAGATATTCCTTGCCCTTTAGGCATACTGTACCAATCATTGTACCCCCATAAGAGCCACTACATATTCACTTGTTTATGGTATTGAAGCCATCTTTCCTATTGAAGTCAAGTTGCCTTCATTGCGTATATCTTTCAAACATGTCTTAGATGATCATGATTATCGAGTAG
The DNA here is from genome assembly GCA_037957365.1 of Torreya grandis. Classification (NCBI taxonomy): domain Eukaryota; kingdom Viridiplantae; phylum Streptophyta; class Pinopsida; order Cupressales; family Taxaceae; genus Torreya; species Torreya grandis. Next base: position 184,338 of record JARHVA010002426.1, read on the forward strand.
ATCACATGTAAGAGCTAGACCTACTTGATGAGAAATGCATGGCTATGCTCAATAATCTTTATTAATATCAAAATAAACTCAAAGGCCACTATAATCGGTGTGTCAAGTATAAAACATTTAAACTTGGTGATCTTGTTCTTAAAGAAAATGAAAAGAATACCACAACTGAGAAAAAACATAAAGGCAAATTCAAGCCAAATTAGATAGGGCCTTTCACCATTACCATAGATTATGGATTAGGAGCATACAATATTACCACACCAAATAGAGATGAACTTCTAGAGTCGATGAATATTATTCACCTCAAGCGGTACTATGCTTGAGTGCTAGGGTGTATTGTCTGTAAGGACCATTTTAGTTATGCCATTTTATCATTATTCTTCTTTGTACAAATATCATTCCTATGTGTTCTATTAGTTGTATCCATTTTTCCATTTACTGATCTATTGCCCAATTGACCTTAGTTTTTTCCATTCATTATACATTTTTAGCATCAAGGAATTTGATCAATTTCATCAGTTGGTTCAAGTACTTCAGATAGAGATCATATTTTAGAGCAATGTGACAAAATTTTTGATAGTTACATCCCTCATTTGTTATTCCTTTCTTATCACCAATCTTGCTACTAATTATAACTACCTTTAGGCAAATTAGTACCATTGATCTATACCATTGCATCCTAGTTATAACTGCCTATGGGTAAAATAGGGGCAACATTTGTTTTTTTAGCCTTGACATACCAACTTGCCATTTCCTATGCCACATTGTGCATTTTTACCAATAATGCCTATTCTGTTTGAATTGACTACTGCACTAGTCAAATTCCTCCATTGTAAGGAAGAACTATAGTGACTTGAGGTCCTACTCAGGGACTATGTAGGTAGCACTTGATACTTGTTGAGGTTAGCTCAGTCACCCCCTTACCACACTCTCATTGTTTTGTAAGCAACCTAAGCCACGCTCTCACCATTTTATGAACAACCTAAGCCATGATCTCATCATTTTACAAAAAACTTAAACAATGCTCTCATTATTTTACAAGAAACTTAAGCCACACTCTCACCATTTTGCGAGCAACCTAAGTTTGAACGCTCTTTCCATTTTGTAAGTAACCTAAGTTTGAATGCTCTCATCATTTTGTGAGCAACCTAAGTTTGAAAGCTCTCTCTATTTTGAGAGTAACCTAAGCTTGAACACTTTTTCCATTTTATGATCTTGAAGCATTTAGTGTCTCATCATTCTCGATTGAGTTGAGACACTCCAAAATAATTCCAAAAACATTTATAAAATCATTACAAAAATAACAAAAACATTGACCAATTTTTTGCCTTAAGGATTCTGAGAACCCTTACTAAGTTGTAAGCAAATCACTTGTCACTTAGTTTCCCCATCCTTTTTGGCCTTTTCTCTCACACACTTGCCATTTTTCAAGACCATTCCTCTTCTTCTATCACATCCATTCTATTTGTTTTCCTCAGTTATCATATTCTTTCCATTCCCTAGGAGAACTACATTTGGCCTGAAGTTTTTTTTATTGGATATTACATCTATGAAACTATGTAGGTAGCATCCACTTACCTAGTGCATATGGAGATAACTTGGCCACCCACTTCTTTTTCTCTATTCCCCCATTTTGTTCATTTATTCAGTTGTTGCCTATTTTCTAGGGGCAATGTTCATATGGTTTCTATTGCATTGTTTGTTTAATTCTGATTATTTTGTTTGTTTGTCTGCTTGTTTGTTTGCTTTTAGCACTATTGCCTTGATTTAGTTTATGTGTGTTCATTAGGTGATTCCTTGCCCACACTTATACTCGAATCCATTCACATTAATATGTGTACATTTTCATTATGGTTTCTATCATTGGTGCATTGTTTTCTATTGAGTATTAGATTACGGGAGTCAATCCTCATGCATATTTCAACCAAGTCCTCATGGTGTTATACCATGATGCTTACCGACACATGCTACAACAAACCTCAACTTCAAGAAGTCTATTTATTAATGGTGGCATCAACATCTCTTCAACATCGACATCCCAATTGGGTAAATCAATACACACAGTCTCACCTGCATTTCTCAATCATTATAACCACCTTTGGGCAAAGCATTGTGTTGTCACCACTTTATTTTTTCTGCCCATAGAAGGGCATGTTGTTATCTTATTTGTTTATCCTAACTGAGTAGCTCCATCTTCTCAATGATTATAACCACCTTTGGGCAAATCATTGTGTTATCATACCATGTTGCCACTACCAGGGTTCAATGCTTATAACCACCTTTGAGCAAACCATTGTACACTGTCCCACTTGCATTCTTGATGATTTTGACTCCTTTTTTAATATCATTATGTTTTCATCACATCATCTTTCCTTTCTTTGGTCCCCTCATTTCTTTTCTTATAAAGGGACCGTTTGCCGACCCACTTGTGCCAACCATTCCCTTGAAGGGGCATCATACAGTTAATTTATCGTCATTGCAATTATTGGCATACAAGCCATCTCTCATAATTTGAGAAGATATTGCTTTGCCTACAGTTTGCAACATCTTCCCAAACAAGGGAAAATTGTAGACACCTAAATTTGGCCATTGATATCCTCCACTCAAGCTTTTGGCCAATTTCCATCCAAAATACACAATTTGGCCATGCTAAATAATATGATCTTGGTATATTCAAGTGTTGATTCTAGCTAGGGTATACCTAAATGGGGCAATGCAAATTTTGGGCCAACTAACTTTGATCAGATCATTCTGAGTCAAAATACCAATTTTACACCTAGGTGCTCAGGATTGCTCTTTCTCATCAAATCTCTTGCACAAGACACATGCCTTTGTTATTTGTTGTTGATAATATCCTAAAATGGATAATGGATCCAATGCATCTGACATTGCCTTTTAATTTCAATCCAGCTGAATTTTAGACCAATAACAATGCATTCTTATCAATTTGAGTAATTTGTGCACAAAGTGCTTAAAAATCCTTAAGAGCTAATTAAACCAAAGTATGGCCTAATAAAGAATTCCATGGACACTTGTTGAATACTTATTTTTAGAAATGAATATTGAATATTTGCATCATCAGGGAACCTCATTTCTTGGGAAAACATCTCTAGACCATAAAGTCCACAAATATCAATATTCATGCCTCCCATACCTCATCAAAGCTATATCCATGCCTCTTAATTGCTCCTCTATCTTAAATATTAATGAGCCTATTTATTAATTTTAATTACATAATTAGATTAATCCTTAGCCACACATCTCAATCTTGAGATGGACAATTCAGGTTGATTCTAGACATTTGCAAAAATCTATAAATAGGAGGCCTTACCACATCAATTTTAAGCTTAATTTTATGCAAAGTTATTATGCAGAATTAGTTCCAAAAGCTTTAAGCAACTAGTGTTACCATGCCAAACTTATTCCAAGCTAAGCCAAGCCACAAGCCAAGGTGCTAAGAAGAGATGGAGGTAGACAAGCTTCCATTGCCAAGGACTTCATGAGCACAAAACCGAGCAAGCCACTACTACAAAGGCATTTGGAGCATCCAAGGAAGGTGAAGGAATTCTTGTATTTTTCTTTACTTTTTAGTTGTGTTTGTCATTTGTTTTTGTTACTAAGCTCACCCTAGTAACTAGACACGAAGGTGTTAACTTAGTGTGTTTTTTGTCAATTTATTTTGTGCATTTTATCACTAACACCATACTAATCTCCTTTTCTTTGTCAAATTTCTAGTTCACAAAAATCATGAATTGTAGAGGAATAATAAAAAACTAAATAATAATTAAAAACTATGTAAATTCAACTTTTTAAGGGCTTCTTGAAAGGCAAATGACTCTGTCTCTCTCATGGCATGTTGTTGTCAACACTCTCCCTCATTCACTCAAGAGAGAACACACATATTTGGCAATGGACTTACACTTACTCCTAAATGCATTAGTAATGTGGGACATTTGTACATGTATCTATAAATCCAACAAAAATACCTCTTCATAATTAATAGAAAACAAAACACATTGATAATGCATTATTAATTATGAAGAAAATAACATGTAAAGGGTGGTAATAGGAATATAGAATATAAGGTAGTTAAAGAAGAAGATTTAAATAACATTTATTTTTAAAAAGATGTTGTATTGAAAAGGTTGTAGTTTAATTGGTGAGGATGATTGTTGTTTATATCCATTTACTAAGATATAAATCTCTCTAGATATTTGATATGGAGAGCCAATTGGTTAAAGCGAGGATCATGTCTTGGATAATTTTAACGACGTGAATACCCTTTATTTATGACTGCTTAGCCAAAAGAACTCATTGATTTAGATATATGCTTACTCAAGATTGTAAATCTACTATATATTTGTTTTTGAAATATAAACAAAAAAACTGACATTCTATATAATTCAATGATTCCATACTACATGTTTTCAATATTCTTTAACTTATCCATCTTTACTCTAATTATTAATTAGCTTGTATTATAATATTACCCCCCTTCCCTTCAATAATGCATTCTTGTTAACATCTACATACTTAAATAACATACATATATTATTATTATATAATTAATATTAATAATAAAATATGAATAATTAATATAATACATACATATATAATTACATGTCATATAATCATATATTAATTATATTACATAGTAATATATTAATTATATTATATAACAATATATTATTTTTAATATTATTTATTATATATAATATATTATATACTATATTATTATTATTATTATTATTATATAATTATATTAATATAATGTATATATTCATATTAGTATATTATGTTTATTAAAAAATATTTATATATATAATTTTATACCTTCACTATTTGTATGTTTTATATGGTTTTGTCTTTCTTCATTATTTTATTAAAGTTCAAATTCATAATCGTCTCTTCTTTATATAGCACATTATTATTTTATATAAAGAAATACAAAATTTTATTTTCCATTATCATCTTCATGACATAAAATTATTAGTACTTAACCTTTTGTATACAAAAAATAAAACAAATTAATGATCATAAATTTCGTGTAAAATATAAATACTGATTTACACTTTTTCACTTCACAAAATTCCGTAAAGTTACTCCTCATTATACCAAAAAGTCACTTTACATTTAAAATAATAAATAAAAGTTGTAGTCAATAAAACACTCATACAAACTTTCCTCTGCGTCAACAACTTTATACATTGTAACGAATACCACTATTCTATTATATAATCTTTCTACCCATTAATTTAATTTTTCCACTTGATAGAACACCTTGATTGGAGCCTTTAGTGTAACAATGTGTGAATAGGGTAAGACCCTTACTTTCTCCATCATCATGTGTTCTTTTGTTTTTTTCCTCTTTCTTTTCTTTTTTTTTTCTCTATCTATAAATTATTTGGTTTCATACATGTTATTAATTTTTTTGTTTATTTAATTTTATATAAATTTAAATTTATTTTATCTGACAATAAAGTAATTTATATATTATCTTCCTATTATCATAAATTTTGTGTGAAGTATAAATATCGATTTACACTTTTTCACTTCACAAAATTTTATGAAGCTACTCTTCATTATACCAAGAAATCACTTTAAATTAAAAATAATAAATAAAAATTGTAATCAATAAGACATTCATATGAACTTTCCTCCACAACAACAACTCTATACATTATAGCGAATTGCACTATTCTCTTATATAATCTTTCCACCCATTAGTTTAATTTTTCCACATGATAGAGCACCTTGATTAAAGCCTTTAATGCATCAATGTGTGAATAGGGTGAAACCATTACTTTCTCCATCATCATGTGTTCTTTTGTTTTTTCCTTTTTTTTCTTTTTCCTGTTTCTTCTTTCTTCCTTTATTTTTTAATAAATTATTTGGTTTCATACATGTTATTAAAAAATTTGTATAAATTTTAATTTGTTTTATTTGATAATAAAGTAATTTGTATATTATTTTCATATTATCATATAAATTCATTTGAGATGTAATATATACTTGACACTCTAATTAAATTGTTGGAAATGTTTATAAGTATTTATTTGATATACCACTAAAGTTGTCATGGAATGATGTCATATGAGAATTAGATCTATCCCCTACATCTTCGAGCCTATCTCTCAACAAGAAGATTTCTACTAATGTATCACCCATGGTTATAATTAAATTTTTATCTCGATCAAAAAAGTTGTAATCTGACTAGTGAGAATGATGGATTATTATATCCATCCACCAAGGTACAAATCCTTGTAGATATCTGATGCTTAGAAACTGTTGAATGAATAGGGATAGGTTTAATTCCTACGTGACTTTGATGAATGGGTTCCCCCTAGTCATGATAGCTTAGCCGAAAGAAGGCTCTCATTTAGATGTATGCTTACTCAACATTGTAATCTACTATATATAATCCAAAACATGTGCAAAGATGCCAATATCTATGTAATTGGAAAGAAATTCCCCCATGCATAAGGCTTGTCTCATGGTTGAGGATATATATATATATATATATATATATATATATATATATATATATATCCTCAACCATGAGACAAGCCTTATGCATGGGGGAATTTCAGTGGGATTTTCATATATGAGATAAGTCTCTTTAAGATCAAAACTCAGTTTTGAGTATAGAATACAGTTTTAAATGTTTCACAATGGTTCAAAATTTAATCATTAGTATAGATTATGGGGGCATATGTTATATATATGCACTCATATTACATAACCAAAGTATAGATTCATACAATTTTGTGATGCAAAGCTAATTCCACTTTTCTACCAAACTTTGCATTTATCTTGATTCAAGATCCTCTTTTTTTTATTCACTCATTTCCTATAGTCCTTATGGACAACATACAATAATGGTTATATGATTCCTAGTCTCATTAACCCTCTCTGCCCTTTTCATCAACTCTCTCAAGAATTTCCAAGTCTCACTTTCTCCCTTTACACAACTTTACATACTCTTCACATTAGTCCCTGTAACCCTATTTATATAATTATTTTCTTTATATGGAAAAATTACAATGCTTTTCAAGAAACCAATTATAGTTATGAGTACCCTCTATTTAAATCTACCTGGGTACAAATTTTCAATATCCAAACCCTCATGTAGACCCCTTTTCTAGTCACTACTCTTCCCCAATTAGGCCTCCTCAAGCCTGAATATAACACGATCATCAAAAGACCATAGCCTTCAATCCGTACACTCCAAATAACTTTAAAATAAGTTATATCATCTTAAATAGGCTTAGGCTACAAATTTGTGTGAGATTTTGATAGTTAAATCTCCAGATATTGATGAAACCCTAATTTAGGGCTTGTAGGGCCTAAGACAACCCAGGAGCATACAAAATACAACTGTGAATGTTGTACAAGGTTTAAAATATCCAAATCAAGTTTTTGAGGTCTATCTAGCCTTGGATTAACTTTCCCAATCACTAGCAGATGTTGATCAATCAACTTTACACATTAACTAGATCAAAATATCCTTGACTGTGTACACAGTGTAACAATCTACAGGTCTGTATTTTTGTGAGGTCAAACAAAACACATAGCAATGAATTAAAAAATTCAAAGACACTTGAAATACTTTATATTAACTTACCTCAATGCATCAAAACACTAGATCATCAGTTTTTTTGGATCATTTCCTTCAAAAAAATAGTCACCATTCAACCTTATAAAACTTGTTACATAATACAAGGTTTCTAAACTAGTTTACAAGCATAACAAAAATCACGTGTATTTCCTTTGAGCATACACTCCTTAAGCAACATTAGATAACTATAGATGTATTGAGATTACTATGCCAATCAAACCAATGTTTATTCATTCAGAAAATAGACTCAGAGTCCAATAGAATAGTAAACAAGGCGGGTTCTTTGTTTATCTTGCAATCCAAAGAACTTAGACTCAATATGAGACTCATTATGTAAATCACTTGAAACAACAAGGGATTTGAACTTCACTTACCAAAATACGATACTTTTGTAACATTCTTAAACAAGTCTTTTACCATAAACTTGTACCTTCTTCTTGTTCACAAACACATAATTTGTATTTAATGCAGGGTATAAACATTATTAATCTCAAGTATGGAAAAAAATTTATCATGTAAATATTATCAAACACTTAATAGACTCAACATGTCTATCACTGTTGAATTCATATGCAGTTTTTGTTCATTACAAATTGATTGACAGTCATACATTTGTTTTGGCAGACCTTCTTTCTTTCTCAGTCTTGTTTATTCCTATTTTCTCCATCTACTTTCCTACTTCAAATCATAAAACACTATATATCCTTTCTACCTATGAACTAGACTCCTAAAACATACTTAGTAATTGTTTCTTGATCAAGAACTTCTTACCATCTTGTTACTAACGTAGGGTGGTGGACTCTATGACTTCCACCCTACTCTTCCAGCTTGAAATATTACTCATAACCACTCTTAGGACCTTTCATAAGACCATGAAGGTCTATTACATCTTTATTCAACAATTACATACCTTCATTACTCACTTAGACCACCTAGAACACTTTAAAATTTTGAAAATCCCTTTTGGTGAAAAAAATTAACTTTGAACCCAAATTCAAATTTCACTCATTGTCATGACTATTATACCAACTCTTGGGCATTCCTAAGATGCCCCTTCATCATTTTAGGTGCATGATATAGATTCATGCACATTATACTACTTTTCAAATTTAAGGGGCATGATACAAATTCATGCCATATTCTCAATACTACTAGTTATATGTGGACATCGTAGGAAATGGATGTTCTCTATTCTCTTTTGATCATGCATTCAAGAACTAAGGAACAAAGTGAAAATTTAATCTACAACATATCTATAGTGGTTGATTCAATTTAAGTGCATAATTCATAATTTAGAGGTTTAATGTCATCTAACATTATTACCTAGGAATCCATTATGGATTCTAACCCGTTTCACATCTTGGGGTTACAAAGATCAATAATGCAAATTAAGATTTTTGTGTGTCTCAATGGTTTTATTTTCTATATAAGTTAAATTCAATTTTGAGCTTGATCACCTTCAAATTCTTCATTAGTTTGACTAAGGAACCAACTTCTCAAATTGCTTCATGAGAAGCACCAATTCTCCAATACTTCAAGGAAGCATCATCTCCAAGCAAAGTTATAAGAGAAAAATTAGTTTCACACATACAAGTGTACTCTCTCCTTGTTCTTGTCAATATTTTCAATTTCAATTTACATTTCAATTTCTACTTTCACATATGAGCATTAACTACTTTTACATTATTCCAAGATTTTCTATGGAACACATTTCATGATTGGAGCTTTCTCCCAAAGGCAAAGTGTGTTGTACACACTAGGGTATATCTTTCCTTCACTCTAGTAATTTCATTTCTAGACTAGGGAAGGGGGAATGTAGTCACTCAAATTTGGTCATGAATATTTGATAAGATCATTTTACTCCTATTTCATTTTAATTGACTTAAGCATGTAATACGGACCTATTTCACTGCCTCACTCTTTCCTAAGCATTTATGCGAACATGCTTTTTTCTACATTATTATATTATGCATGTAAAAACGTTTAAAATTGCTAAAAAAACCTTTGAGTATATGTACAAACATCGTAAGACTAAACTTTCACATTTCTCTTAAGGACAAGATTGGCTGATAGGGAACAATAGTGAAAGACATTTTTGTCCCTCATGGGTTGATCTTGTCTTTAGCCCTTATAATGGTCATTTTTAAAGTCTAAATCCTCCCTTACTAGTTGGTCAATATTTTTAGGATAAGTAGAGTGAGGTTTTCCCTTTTTGAATTACTATAAAAACACATTTAAGTCACATATTCTACCATTTCATAATTTCATTATAGAGGCACACTTACACTATTGTACATTGAGCAAAGCCTCCCTATTCTTCCCAATTTTGATTCTAATCATTTGATGCAGTCCTCAACCAAGTCAAAAGCATATTTTATCCAATCTAAAGTAAACCATGATCAATTATTTTTTCCATCTCTAAATGCATTCATATAATCAAAGGAGCACAATTGCACAAAGCATTTTAATTGGGAGAAATGCGTCAGCTTGATTTCCCTCTTTAAAACATTGGATATGTAGGAATCGTTAAGTCATCATGGGGGTGACCAGGGTCAGATCAGCCTATTACGCTCCCCCTTTTTCATTTTTAGGATTTCAACTATTGTGAGCCCTATTAAGGTTTCAACTTTGAATAAGTCATTTGCAGATCTTTTACACACATTTGAAGGTATGATTTATGTTGTAAATGATCGCGACCTAATCTCCCTAATTTTCAATAGAGGAAATTATCAACCAACTCAGGACTATAATGTCAATCGATCATATCATTTACTAATTTTAGTCTCAATATATATGCATGTACAAAATTAGTCTTAATGCATTTGTAGAATCAGTCCATGTTAATCTATCATAGCTATCAATCAATTTCACATAGTTAGATATCAGATAGTAAACAACCAAGTTTTTCATTTTATTCATAGTTAGTTTTATTTCCTTTGATCGTACTATGTTGAATTTAGTATTTTTTTTCATTCTCCTTGCCATAAGTTGATTTAAAATACATTACTTTCATTCCATTCAATTTATCTAAATTAGGGTTAATCACCACATTAATTCCAAATTCTGATAAAATATATTGGTGAACCCACTTTCTATTCGAGCATTGCTTCAAAAAAAATATTTTAAGGTTTAGATAAAATTTTGATATCTGACACTATAATAAATTTCTTTCGACCTTGCTTCTAAATCTGTTTCTAAAAGAACTTGCTTTCAATCTCAGATTTAATTGTTGACACTGAAAACACTTTATTTTTACCTCAGATCTCATTTATAACATTGAAATCACTTTATTTTGACTTTGGGTTTCAAGGGAATTTACTAATCTTCATACACAAAAAAAAACACTTTTTTTTTAGCATTTCATTTTTTGTTATTGTTTATAGTATATGTTGTTTTCTTTTCAATTTTCAAAGAATATATGGCTATATTGGATGAACATTTTTTTCTTCAAGTTTGTTGAAAATAAACCAAATCACATGCTAAGACACAATTGTTATTAATGCAAAATTTTGTAAAATCAAGTATGGTATTGTAACAAGCGTAGTCATATATTCAAGATGCTATAAGACCTACTCTAAAACCTCGAGTCTTACATGTCCTTTCTCATCCCCATCCACCTCCCACACATCCTCTTGATGGTGTTTGTATGCATTTTCAATCCAAAGTACCTAAGGCTTGTGCTTTTGAATCCCTTCAATAACAAATAGTCACTATGAGAAGGTTCATAGAAGAGTTTCAAAAGCAAAATCAATATTTTAGTTCAATGGTCACATCACTTGAAAATAATATCACATACATAAATAATCCAAAGCATGCTAGTGTTAATCATATATCTACATCTTAATCCAGATCATGCTAGTGTTAATCATATATCTACATCTTAATACAAATATTCCATGCCTAAAAATAATTTAACTCAAGATTAGAATCCAAAACAAGATATATTCATAATTATTGATTCAAATTGTATACACAAGATGAATAAAATTTCAATCAGGATTCAAAGAGAAATGCTTTGAAACAAGTTGATCACATTAACTCCTTTACATATTCTAAGGATATCAAAATACTATTGTGCATATCATAGAATGCATAGGCATAATAAAAATAGTTATTGGAAATTAAAGAACAAAATATAAAGTATCATTGATAGTGGTGATCTAGTTGTATCATATGTTGATCAGGACATGCATCTCCACATCAGCAAGGAGTAACAAAATCATTTGCCTTACCTTGTCATTTACTTTGCCTTGCCATTTACCTTGTCTTGCCACTTACCTTGCCTCGGCTTATTGTACTTTCATTCTTTGCCATATATTCAAACTACATTGACTTGAGGTCCTTCAGGACTATGTAGGCAGTGCTCAATTTACATTAAGGTCATCTTGGTCACATTTTTATAATGCTCTCATCATTTTACGAGTAATATCAATAAATGATCTCACCATTTTACAATCAAACTAAGCCATCTCTCATTGTTTTTTGAACACCATTTTTCCAATGCTTTCACCATTTTGTAAGCAATTTCAACCAATGCTCTCATTGTTTTGCGAGTCACTTTTATGTGCATTATGCATTTAAAATTGATGCACTACTGTACCCATAGTTTATTCCATGCTCTCACCATTTTTTGATCAGTATCTTATCAATCTCTAGTGAGTTAATATACCCTAAAAATTCCAAAAACATTCAGAATAATTCAAAATCATAAAAATTAAAAAATTGGCTTACAATCTCTTAGAGAGATATAAATCCCCAAAATCCAAAAAACATTCATCCTATCTAAACCTAGTCATCCATCCCCAATCTACCCTACTGGGGTAAATCTATTGTTAGTTCCAATCCATTCCACAACCATTGGAGGTGTAACCTTCCCTTTGCATGTATCCTTGCTTAGGGGCACTGTCCAATTAGCACTTTAAGGCCAAGCTCATAGCTTTTGCCCTATTGGGGCAACACTAAAACATGCAACTTATATCGATATATCTTATCCCCATATGTTGTTCCCTTGCACATATCCTTGCTTGGGGGCACCATCTGTTTATCATTCCATTGAGCCTTCACATGTAGATATTAACTTGGTTAATGACATGATGCTTTATGTTACTCTTACTTTCAAGTTTTATGTGTGTTTGTTTATTTATTTGCTTGTTTGTTTGATTTCATTATTGTTCCTTAACTCAATGTATATGTGTTTATTAGGTGATTCCTTATGCTTTGTACTTGAGTCTATCCATATTCATATGTCAACGTTATCATTATGGTTTTTATCATTGGTGTGTTATTTTTAATTATTTATTGGATCGAGAGTTAGTCCTTATGCACATTATGACTAGGTCATCATGGTGTTTTATATCATAGTGCATACCATCACATACTATAACAAAATTCAATTCGATGGAGATTACAAGCAATGGTGCCATAGAAACTTCTCTTTGTTCACTTTAGCAAATCTTCCCACCCTCTTTGATCAAATCAACCCATTGACCATTATGGTTATATCAACATTGGATGATCATCTCTACATTGGCAAGTACAATCAAATTATTCACATTGATCCATTTTTATTCTTATATTTTATTCCTCATTCCATTTTATCCTGATTCTGGGTGAATACATTGGCCTGAGGTCTATTTAGACTATGTAGGTAGTGTTTAGATGCATGATGTATCTTGGGCAAGCTCAACCACCTTTTTTCTTCCAAAAATCTCTTTCATCACTTTACGCATCTTTGTGTGCCTAGTTATTTGTGGCTCATTTAGTCATTAGACCATCGCATCTACACTTAGGCTCATTCATCTTTAATCAGTGTGACAAGTTCTCTCCTTGGGTTATGCTTGCCAATCTACCCTACTAGGGCACAACCAAATTATCATGAGCAAATTTGCCTTATTAGGGAAAAAGTATTTTTTAATCAGGTCATCTTAATAATTATAACCAACTTTGGTCAAATCATTATTTTAACTCATCCACCCTACTGGGGCACATGCTTGTGCCACTGATTATAACCACCTTTGGGCAAATCAGTGTCTCAACCTCTATAATTGATTTTAACTATCTTTGGGCAAATCAATATGTGTAAGCATCATCTTGATTGGATTAATCTCACCCATCGGTTAATTTCATTCTTCTTCTTATTTATTTTCAAGGGATTGTCTATCAATCGTATGTGTTAGCCACTCCCTTAAGGGGGCATCATAGACTTCCCAAATTTTATTTGGAACATCATCCATCAATCATTATCTTATTTTTATTCTTAATAGATTTTTCATTCCTTGAAAAGATGTTATTATGCTTATGTCTTGTAATACCTTCTCAAATAAGGGCAAACTGTAGACACTCTTTTTTGGCTAGTTCTGTGTCTAAATGGACACTAGAGTGACTTCTTGCAAACAATGCAGGTCAAGCCTAAAAATCACTGGAATACTCTAATTCATCTTCTAAACCACATCAATATGTCCCTAACTAGGGTAATGCACTATATGCAATCACTGTCTTCCTCTAATTTATCTTTGATCAAGTTGCAACCCAATAAACTGACCTTTTTGACCATATATGAGGGACAACTTGTCAAAATTTAAAAATGGTAATTAACTTGATCAGGATTGCTTAATTGGTTAAACCCAATCAAATGCATAGGTGAAAAGCCCATGGCTAGTTAATTATTGAATTTTAATTTTTATAAATTCATAAATTTAGATTGATGACATCACCATGACATTATACAAATACATGAAATGATGTCACCATCATGACATAATCTTTTGTGATTTATCGATCACTCACAAGATATCAAACAAATATTTGGATTTATGAGCCATGCCTGTTGATTGAAAATATTAAGGGCTTGTCCCCTCCCAAACCTAACCATGGTCAAACCAAACCTAACCACACTTCTTTGCCCATTGATCAAAAAGCTTTTCTATTTAATGTTATTATGTAGGAATTCCCTCAATAAGATTCTTTTGTGTAAAGTTATTATGATAAAATACCTTCAAGAAGCTCCTTTGGTATAGTGTTATCATGGCCATTTTTTAAGACAAGCCAAGCCAAAGCCAAGCCCAACATTACCAAGGTGATGAGGAGAGCTGGTGCAAGGAGCACCATCACCAAAGAATCTTTGATCACACAACTGAGCACATCAATTCATGGTCAACATATAACTCTTGTTCTCAAGGAAGGTAAATATTGTTTGTTTTGTCTTCTTTTGGCAGTTACTTATATTGTTCTCTAGCTCCTTGAGTGTCAAGGGTAGAGCTGTAAGTTTTATTAGTGTGTTTTTGTTTGATTTTAATCATAATAACATGATATTAATCTCCCCTATTAAATTCCTATTGATCACAGATTAGAGACAACAATTACTACTAGTATCCAAAGAGGAAATGGAAACCATTCTGGACATTCAGATTGGTAAGAAGACAAGGGGAAGCAAATATTATGAATGCCTGTCAAGTAGAAGGATGGAGAAACTAAAGATGCAACTTGGATGAATACATATGGAGTTAAAAAACATCATAAGACTAAAAAAGAACTCACAACAAGTTCATGATTAGGAAATCATGGACATTTTCATTACCCTATGTGTCTGATGGAAGAGCATCCAAGGTGAAGGGAAGTCTTGCATCAACCAAAAATATGTTAGCTTAGATTTTATTTTGTGTTGTGTTTATTGCCTTGTTTTGGTAACCTTGTAAACCATTAAGAATTATGTTGTAAAAATATTCATTTGTTACACAATAGTGCAGATATATTTTGTATGCTTCTATCAGTCAACATTATTTATTTAATCGCAAACATTTGGCAAAATGATTATTCAACACAGAGTCAAACTAGTAGAAGAGATTTTATGAGGTCATAATAACATAATAACATGAGTCATGCATTAAATTTTAGATCATTTAGAGAAACAACGCTAATGTACAGAGAGTTACGACATATGTCATTTAACCTAGAATATCACTTGAGCATTTGAAATCCAATAGAATTTATTCTTCAACGCAAAAACACATGAGCAGTAGATATTTCTGGAGGTGTTTGAAGCTTTATTATTTATCCTACATGTTAATTTTTTATTGTCTAGAGGTCATGTTTTATCGTATGATAGTCTTTGTTTTTATGACATGTGGAAGGAGTTATTGATGATGGTTTGGTGTTTAATCCTGAGAGTTATCGAAACTAAAAGCCACCAAACTCATGTGCATTTTGTTGAGATTAGGGAAGCTAAAGAGAAACCCCATTAAGCTATGGATGTTAGAGGAATATTCATATTGGTTAGAGAAGTCAATTTTAGAATTAAGTGAACTTGTGAAGGAGCAGGGGTAAAGCAAAGAAGAGGGTGGTTTTGTTTTCATGTTTTTTTTTGACTAACCATGTATGGCATTGTGGCATATTTTACATTGTCCAACCATTGAAATGGTTTGAGTTAATGAAATCCCAAATGTTTGAAGTGGTCATGTATGTGTATTTGGTCTGAATTTTATGTCTTAGTTTGTATGAGCATCTAAGCATCACAGAGTTAGAGGTTAT
Source organism: Torreya grandis (assembly GCA_037957365.1). Classification (NCBI taxonomy): domain Eukaryota; kingdom Viridiplantae; phylum Streptophyta; class Pinopsida; order Cupressales; family Taxaceae; genus Torreya; species Torreya grandis. Next base: position 200,482 of record JARHVA010002426.1, read on the forward strand.
TCTTGAGTGGATACCATGTCTATATTTGCACCATTTTTTTATTGCTAATATTATATATAATTCAAAACTTATATGGCATGTGATATTGTATAGGTTTTATATGATCTAATGTTAAAATATGTTGTTACTTCTAAATTGAGTTCTATGTTACACAAGTTTCATGTTATGCACATGATTATGTTTTTGGTATGTTTCCATGATCCTTTTCATGTATCATGATTATGATTTTTATATGTTGTTTTGATCCTTATCATGCATCAATTTTGTGTTGTTATTATGTTTCTTGAAACTTATCGTGCAATTATTAGTATTCATAGTGCTTATGCCTTTTTATGGCATCATGATCCTTATAGTGCAAATGTTAGTGTTCTTTATAATTATGTTTTGCTATATGGTTCTATGATCCTTATCATGCACACATCGGGGCAATGTGAGGGTAAAATATATTTTCCCTGTGTGTGCTCTTAATTGTTAAATATTTGTGGACTAATGACTCATTATTACAACAAATTCAATAATATACTTTGTATGATTACTATATTTTATGTTGTAATGACTTTCATTTACTTATATATTAACCCCAGATGGGGAAAATAGATTTTTCTTATGTTTCACAGATGTTACATATTTACACGCAATATTATGTGATGACTAATGCTACATGAGTAATGATGATATGATAATGATAATATTATCTATGGTATTGCATTGTAGGGGAAATTTGTTTTCTTCTCGAAATAAAAGTTTTGCCATGTTCCATGTGGTGTACTACTATCTCAAGAGGGAAACCATATTCTAAAGAAGAAAATTTAAACAACATACAAAGAGATGGCTAAAGAAGAAAATTTAAACAACGCCCATTGTTAAGAAGATGTTGCAACTGTCAAGGACTATCACATGTTCACACTTGTATTACGTATTATTAGCATTTTTTAACTCTACATTTTTATTCCAAATATCGATTACCTTATATTATAATATTAACATCCTTCTTCTAATAATATAGTGTTTTGAACATCTATGCACTTAAATAACATATATACATATATTATAATTATTATTATATTATATAATTAATATTAATAACAAATTATAAATAATTAATGCACCGTATACCTATATAATTATATAGCATATGATCATATATAAATTGTATTATATAATAATATATTAATTATATTATATATAATACAATTCTATATATTATTATTATAGATAATTATAATATAATCTATATATAATTATATTTATATTAATAAAATATATAGTATGTATATTGATATTAATATATTTAAGAATATATATATTTTATTATATAATTTTATATGTTCACTATTTGTATGTTTTGTATGGTCTTGTCAATAACTTTCCTCCATGTCAACAACTTTATATATTGTAGCGAATTCCACTATTATCTTATATAATCTTTCCACCCAATTTAATTTTTACACATGATAGAGCACCTTGATCAGAGGCTTTAGTGCATCAATGTGTGAATAGGGCGAGACCGTTACTTTCTCCATCATCATGTATTCTTTTGTTTTTCTCCTCTTTCTTTTGTTTTTCTTTTTTCTTTTTCTATAAATTATTTGGTTTCATACATCTTATTTTATTTATTTATATATGAATTTAAGCTTGTTTTATTTGATAACGAAGTAATTTGTATATTATTTTTGTATTGTCATATAAATTTAGTTGAGATGCAAAATATACTTGACATTTCATAAATAAATTGTTGGAGATATTTATAATATTTATTAGTCTCGGAGAGTGTATTAAAGTTTTTAATTTGCTTCAACCCTCGACTAAACTTTATATTTTGGATCAATCAAAATGCATTATTTTTTGTGCATTAAAAAAATTACATTTTTTCAAAAGTTAAGTTGCACAATTCTTAACAAAAAATATGAAAAAAATTATTTATCAATATTCTGATTGGCTAAAATTGAATAGATGTTATTAAGGGGTAGAAAGGTGATGTCATGCACAGTACATAAAATCAATGTGTTGTCAAAACACACTACTCAATAAATTTGGATGACTGTGAATAAGAATTAAAAAATATAATGTGTTGTCAGGCACACTACTTAAAACCATGTTGCCTGCATTATTTATTCCTTCTCTGTGAAGTTGTCGCACTTCTCTTACTGTGTTGTTGACTCTGTCACTGGTTTCAAATAGTTGAGCTTGCACCTTGTCAGTAATTAAATTCATGCAAGCTCATTTTAGCTCCTCCAAATTAGTGATCTTTGAGTGTTTATCTGATGAGAGCTCATAGGTGTGCATCATTCTACTCCCTTGAGGGATGTGTTGATTATCATCATTTTTGAGTGAGCTCTTTCTTTCTCCAAGATGTCTAGTGCTGTCAGCCCTTATTTATTCACTGTGTTCATGTTAAAACTCATACATGACACTAGCCACTGGACCACCAAAAAATCACTCAACTTGTTAATTCATTTTTCTAATTTAACTGAAATCAATAGTTATAATATTATTTTAGAATGATCATAGGGTTCACTGACCTACTTGAGTTTTTTCCTTATGGCCACATGGAGAACCATATTCCCATCATCATCTTATTTGGTGATAAGGTGGGGCGTGTCTAGGATGTCCACCATGTTCTTGACAACTTCGATTTAGTTCATTTCTACTGTGTAATGTAAAAATGTTTCATCGATCGTGGTGAAAACATCGGTAGAATCAGGCCTAACATACAATTTTTTAGGTAAAGGTGAGTAAAAATTAAAAAATATTTTTCATTTCATCATTAATTGTCTTATTAGTGGCACATTCCCTCTGCACGATAGTATTTTTGCTCCACTCAATGATGTCCATCCCCTACCCACTCCTCTGTGAGCTCCTCCGTTTGCAATGAAATTTCTATACCATCGATGGCCTTGTATGAAATTATATAAAAGTTTGAGGTTTAGTTCCCTTTTCTAATAGCCTTTTGAGGTTTTAATTAATTATAGCTAAATTTTATAGATTTTTGTAAGCATTTATGTTTGTTGAATCCATGGCAGAAGAAGCTATGAAATTTACGTGAAGATTTGAGTTCTAGATCCAAGTTGAACAAGAGAAAAATAGTCATTCATAGTAGTGTGCTTCATGCATGAGTGTTATTGAGTATTTTCCAATTTTTGCCAGGTATTCGGTAATTTTTTTAGTGAGTACTACTTAGATTTTTTTATTTTAGAAAGTTAAGCTAGATTGACCAAGTAAGTGAGTTTTATCGAATGTTTTATCAATTCATTTTTTTTCTAGCCATGTTGATTTTTGATTTACTCTGTACTTCTAAGTCATTGTGAATATTGTTACCACGTTTCTTAGCTAACTTTTTATGTCCAATCAACAACAACTAAAGTTTTCCATCTACCTAGTGACATTGTCATTGCAATTTCTTTGTCTCAACCTAATTTTCTACTCTAAGACTACCAATTCCTTTGTTTGCAATTCCCCCCTCAATTCCAAGCAATTGCCTCCCTTCAAGTTAAAAGGTCTCTACGTATGCAATGAGAGAAAGTTCAGAGGCAAGAAGTAGAGGAGGAATTTAGCATCTAGTACAATAAAGGTAGGATTACCCTACCAACATTTTTGAGAGCATCATTTTGTTTGTTTATTAATTTGAGTTTATGATTATTTGGTTCCTCTATGTTGTTTGTTTCATTAGGAAATGAGCTTAACCTATTTTGGACATTTAACTACCAAGGAAATGAAAACTTTTGTCTCTTGTTGTTTCCTATCTATTTTAAGATTAGCAAAGAATTATGAGATGTAGGATTTCACTATTGGGTTCTCATTCAATGGAGGAAAATTTAGAATGTTTTGGTGATTGGAGGCTTGGAATGTCTCTATCAAATCCAAAACCCTTTTTTCACTGTCTCATGCTTCGATTTGCCAAGAAATACTCCTTGCATAGCTTGATGTTTTTCATGCATTCTAAAATTTTACAAATTATAGAATTCTATATAATTACTTTAAGGTTAAATAGATTTAATTCTTTTTTTAGATCCATAGGGACTTGGCGCATAGTGCCCTTGTTTGATATGCCATCAAAGTTGTCAAGAATGATGTTTTGTGAGAATTAGATCTATCCCCTACTTTGTAAATCCTGTCTTTCAATGAGAAGATTTTCACTAGTGTATCATCCATAGTTATAATTAAAATTGTATCCCTATTGAAAGGGTTGTAGTCTATCTATTGAGGATGATGGGTTGTTATATCCATTCACCAAAGTACAAATCCCTCTAGATACTCGATGCTTAGAAACTGTCAAATAGACAGGGCTAGGTTTAATTCTTACATAACTTTGATGAATAGATTCCCCCTAGTTATGATAGCTTAGCCAAAAGAAGGCTCTCATTTGTATGCTTACTCACAATTGTACAAAGATGCCAATATCTATGTAATTAGAAAGTTCCAATATTAAAATAAAATAAAACTGTCATGCTCAACCATGAGATAAACCTCATAGATAAGTCTCTTTAAGAGCAAAAATCAGTTTTGAGTATAGAATCAATTTGAAAGGTTTCATAATGGTTAAAAATTCAATCATTAGTACAAATTATGGGGGCATATGCACTCATATTGTAGGAAAAAAGTACATATTTATACAATTTTGGGTACATAATATAGATTCATGCATATTACACAAATTTTCAAATTTAGGGGGCATGATGCAGATTCATGCCATATTTTCAATACTACTACTTATCTGCGGGCATGGTAGGAGCATGGACATTCTCCATTCTCTTTTGATCATGCATTTAGGAACTAAGGAACAAAGTGAAAATTGAATCTACAAGCTATCTGTAGTAGTTGATTCAGTTAAAGTGCATAATGTATAACTTAGAGGTTCAATGTTATCTAGCATTATTACCTACGAATCCATTATGGATTTTATCACATTTCACATCATTGATTTACAAAGACTAACAATGAAAATTAAGGATTTTATGTATCTCAATGGGTTTTGTTTTCTATATAAGGTAAATTCATTGGGGCTTGATTACCCTCAAATTCTTCATTAGTTTAAGTAAAGAATCAACTTCTCCAATTGCTTCATGAGAAGCACCAATTCTCCAATGCTTTAAGGAAGTACCATCTTCAAGTAAAGTTACAAGAACGATATTGGTTTCACACATACAAGTGCACTCCTTCCTTACTCTTTTCAATCTTTTCAAATTCAAGTTATATTTCAAATTCTAGTTTCACATATGAGCATTAACTACTTTTACATCATTGTAGGAATTTCTATGGAACACATTGCATGCTTGGAGCTTTATCCCAAAGGAAAAGTGTGTTGTACACACTCGAGTATATCTTTCCTTTCCTTTAGTAATTTCATTTCTAGACTAGGGAAGGGGGGGAATATAGTCACTCAAATTTGGTCATGAATACTTGATAATATTATTTTTTCCCCTATTTCACTTTAATTGGCTTGAGCACTTAATATGGACACATTTCACCACCTCACTCTATCCTAAGCACTTGTGTGAACATGTTCTTTTCTAAATTACTATCTTACGCCTGTATGAATGTTCAACATTGTTAAAAACCCCTTTAAGTATATGTACAAACATCACGAGACCAAACTTGCATATTTCTCTTGAGGAAAAGATCAACCAATAGGGTACAATAGTAGCAGACATTTTTGTCCTGCATGGGTTGATCTTATTCGTATCCCTTATAATGGTCACTTTTCAAGTTTGAATCCTCCCTTACTATTGGTAAATATTTTTACAATAGGTAGAGTGAGGTGTTCCCTTTTTGGATTACTATAAAAGCACATGTAAGTCACCTATTCTACCACTTCTTAATTTCAATATAGAGGCACACTTACACTATTATACATTGAGCAAAGCTTCCATATTCTTCCCAATTCTGATTCTAACTATGATAGGTCTGTTGGCCAAATTTGGCCTACATACCAAAATTACCTAATCCAAAATAAGGAGCTAATCAAGGTTCTGATTAAAGAATGATCCAATGTCACAAGAACCATATTGGCTTCAACAGAAGATCACTTACCATTTACAAGATTTTGAAACACTTTAAGCATGCTTGAAGTGTGAATTTGGTGATCTTTAGAAGCCAGACCATCATCACACGTCACAAAGAAATGAATAAACCAATTTGCTTATGCATTTTATAATTATGCTTTGGAAACCTCTCAAACCTAAAGGATCACATAGGAGCAATGTATTTAGTGCCAAGATCATCCTCTGCAAATTTCATTTCTTGATGAGCTTGTTATCTCAAGATATAAAGCTTCAAAGTTAGACTTACAAAATGAAACATGCACGGGGATGTCAAGTTTGAGCTACAACAAAAAGCCATTTGAATTCAAAAAGAAGATCCAATGGACTACATTCAATCGTATCGAAGATCCAATGGTGAATGGTAACTTGATAGTGTTAGTGGGTCCCAAAGATCTAACAACACGTGTTTGATCATAGATTCCACATTGACCATGAGCATCAAGTCAAAAGGTCAACATGAATACATGGATGACAAGTGTCAAGATCTCAGATACCTGAACAAAGAATCAACGGTGCATAGTGATTGATAAGGCCAGTGGGCCCAATTAGATTAATGATGCATGTGCAATCAAAATCAAAGATCTAATGATGAGTAATGGGTCAAAAGGTTAGCAGATCTTGAAGATGAATGTGTAGGTGACAAGTATCTTAAGCACATTGAACTAGAAGAAGATCTATGGATCATGTTCATTCATACAAAGTAGCTTGATGCATTGTTAGAAGAAGATCTAACAATGCATGAGAAGGAGATCAAGGGCCAATATCAAAAATCAAAGCAAGATACGGTCGAGGTCGAACTAGAGTAAATATGTCAAGAGATGCCATAAAGGTAGACATATTGGTTTGATGGGTTCATCAACAAAGACACCAACATGATTATGACCTTTTTTTCCACTTTTGCATGCTAAGAATGAACCAATAGGGAATAATACATGCTGGAATAAGATCCTAATAGATTGATCTAGTTGTTGCAATTACTTCTACATCGAAAGAAGATTGCTAACAATTTGATCCCATCATTGTAACTATAAGGAACATCAATACAAGCTAGAAATAGATTGAAAGGGACTGATGTGGTTGTTATGGCTTCCTTTCAGAAGTGATCCTAGGCATTATGATCTATTTTAACAGCATCAATGCCAGAATGATTGAAATCTTGGTCATTATGGTCCCTTCTCCATGCTTCTACATATGATCCCCATCTCTCTCACCCCTTTTCTACTATATATACGGGCTTTTAATCCATAAAATGGATCCCTCTCTTCAGCATGACTAGACTCTACCAAGATTTGTACTGTAACACTTGTTTGATGTAATAAGAGACTAAATTCCTCCATTTTGTAAGCTGATTTGAAGTGTGTCTTATAGATTCATTGATGTGGTCAAGTTAATGTATGTTTTACTTGCCTCTATATAAGTTTTCTCACCTTCATGCAGTGTTTTGGTAGTAATCATAGGTCATTCTAAGTGCATATTTAGTATGTTGGTCAGTGTGGAAGTGGACAACTACCCTCCCAGCTAGGCTGATAGCTAGTCATTGCCTTATTAAGAAATACATATGTGAAAACTCAGCAAAGAGTGAATGGAGTGATCTTCTAAAGTATTGAAAGTTTTTTTAGTGTGTCTTGTGTAAGTGTAAGGATCAAAATATTTGCTGCATCACCTTATTATATATGTTTTATGAATTATTGTCAATCTCTCTCCCTTTCCCAAGCAAGAACTAGTTTAGGTCTAGTATAGGTGATAGATCCAAAAGGAAATTGACCTTCTCCAGAGGTTTGACATAAAATTAGGTGACCCATAGCATAAGGTCAGTCCCATGTTGGACTAGGTTTGAGCAAGAGGACCTGAACAATCCCTTTCTTAGCTAGGGTACAACTTAGAACACCAATAGTTCTAGCATAGATGGTGGGACCCATTCTCCTTGAGGAACTAAAATTTGGAGTTGAGGAGAATCATATATAGTAGCAAAGGAATTCCATCATCATCAGGAGCTGAAGGTTCTTTAAGTTGTTATACGACATTCTCATGCCAAAGGTTACTATAAGGCCAGCTAGCAAAGGTATTCCCCTAGAATTCAATGAGCTATCTATTTTTTCATATAAGAGATAAAGATTTAATATAACAAGACCTTGTCCCCAAAATCATTATTCATCCCTTGGTCATCCTATTATCTTAAGTACTGCAATCCCTATTACCCAAATGGCTATAAGGAAGCAAGCATGTGTTCCATTCAATAGTGGTAGCTCATTGAACTTAGCCTATTATGATGATATTCATTTGGTTGCTCTCAAAAGCATCCCATTCTTTTTTGGAGAACATAAAACAACTGCTATTAAGCACATCCAAGATGTTGCCAACCTTTGCTCCATTCACAATGTTATTCAAGATAATGTAGTTGTCAGATTACTTGTTGCTTCTTTCAAGGGAAAAACATTGCAGTGGTATAGAAATCTTCCTTTTAACTTCACTACTTTCTAAGATGAGTTAGGTGCAACATTAGTTGGGTAGTTTGAAGATAGATCTGATCACCTATAATTAGTTGAACAACTGACTACCATTCAGAGAGCTCCCCATGAGTTCATGTCTGATTTTAACCTCAGATTCCAAAAGACATGGACTAGAATTCCTAAAGTGATTAGACCATCCCCAAAATATGCCTTCTTATACTACCTAAAAGCCCTTAATTCTGATATCAGTGTGATGATACAATCAATGGGTGGTAACACCTTTCCAAATGCTTATGAAGTTGCCATAAGAGCAAAAAATAGTTTGATACAAGATGGTAACCTTGATTCAAGGCCTCTAATGCCTATATTCCTAGAGTTTCAATCTATCCCACTCCCCCAACTTCTTCTAATCCCATATGTGGCCCTTATCCCATTTTTTAAAGCCCAAGTTATAGCCCCTTCTAATCAAGTTAGTGAGATTGGAGAGTTGAAAAATCTATTACAATATTTTGGGAACGAAATAGTTCAACTTAAGAGATAGTAATACCAGGGTAAGTCTTATCAACAATAGAATCAGACCTCCCATTGGCCTTTCAGAGATCAAAGGCCTCCCTAACAAGGGTTTATGGAAAATAGACAACCATACCAAACACAAGGAGCCATAGTTCCAGCCAAGCCATATGCATCTCTTGATCCTAATGCACCTTCCACATCAAAATATATTGCTTCCACACCACCTCAAAATAATTTGATGCATGACTCAATTTAACATCCCTCAAATCTCAATGATGCTTAACACCAAGCCTTTGTATCCCAGAATATTACTATGCCACAACTGACACAAGAAGATTTTTCTCTTCAAGGAAGTTAGTATCAAGAGATAACTTTGGTACCCCAAGGAGAGGCTCAAAAAGTTGAAGGGTAACATGATGCCATTAATGTAAATTAGAAAATGGATGATTATGTTGCTTTCAATCATGGTGGTGCCAGCGACTAAAGCATCAAGTATAATATGTACATAAAATGGTAAAAGGGGACAAATTTGAGGTAAAGTCAAGCAAAACTCCTCCCTTATACCTCTCTTTGATAGTTGGTGACTACTTTGTTCATAACTATATGGTGGACAATGGATCTAGTAGCATTGTCATGCCTAAGCAAATTACAGACAAGCTTAGTCTTGTCTATGAACCAAATAATAAAAGAGTATTAAAATTAGATGGTTCACCAACAAAGATAGTAGGCATCATTAAGTATCTAAAGTTGACACTATATGTTTGTTCCAATGTTACCATTCAACAAGATGTAGTTGTGGTGGACTTGCCTCCCTACTTTGCCATGTGTCTATCAAGGGACTTTACCTCAAAGATTGGATGATATTTATCATAAGATTGGACGTACTTGATGTTCAAGACCAGGGATGAAACTAAGGTAACAATACATTATAAACCCATTACACAGTTCCATTTGGAACCATATATACCAAGTGTTGTGAACACCAATTGCCTCATCTCAGATGAGGTCATAGAAGATAGTGTAGAGGAAACTGGATCACCATTAGATGGGATTCTAGATTTGTTCCTTGATGAGTGGGCCTCCATCTCACATGAGTATGATCCCTATAAGTTGATTGAAGAAGAAGGACTTGGTGTTTATTGATTTCATGAGAAAGATAAACCAATTCCATCCTTCATGAAGGATGATGAGTCTTGTGATGGTCTATGGTAGTTGTACTTTGATGGATCAAGGAATAAGCATGGCACTAGGGATGGAATGATGTTGATTTCTCCAAAAAAGTAAAGGTATTTCTCATCTATTAAGTTTCAATTTGGTTGTTCAAACAATGTTGCAGAATATGAGGCACTAGTTCATGGTTTATAATGGGCAAGAAAGATAAGAGTCAACACCTTGCAAGTCTTTGGTGATAGTAAACTTATAGTTCACCCAGTAAGAGGTCTTAATGTATGCAAAAACCCATTGCTTAAATCTTATAAGCATAGGGTATGGTGCTTATTTGAAGAGTTTTAGGCCTTTAACATCTAGACAATACCAAGAGATTAAGACAAACATGTAGATAGGTTGGCTGCCATTGGGGCATAATTTAGTATCCCAACTGATGTGAGAAATGAGAAGGTCCAATCACACATTAAGGTGATTTTAAGGCCTTCTGTCCTAGATAATAATGATAATTGACAAGTGTTTGAGGATGATAATTAGATTATCATATTTCTATAAGAAGAGGCTAAATTTTCCTCAAGAAATCAGTCAAAGTACTTATAAAAATATGGTGATCAAATTGTGCAACTAAGAACAAACAAGTTGCCCAAGGGATTGGTCACACTTAAGAACATAATGCAAGTTAAGCTTGGAAATCATTGGAATACTCTAATTCATTAATACACATCATGTGTATCTTCTAAACCACATCAATGTATCCCTAACTGGGGAAATACATTGTATGCAATCATCATCTTCCTCTAATTTATCTTCGATCAATTTGCAACTTAGTAAACTAACCTTTTCGACCATGTGTGAGGGACAACTTGTCAAAATTTAAAAATGATAATTAAATTGATCGGGATTGCTTAATTGGTTAAACCCAATTAAATGCATAGGTGAAAATCTCATGGTTAATTAATTATTGAATTTATATTTTTATAAATTCATAAATCTGGATTGATGACATCATCATGACATCATATAAATATATGCAATGATATCACCATCATGACATCATCTTTTGTGAGTTGTCAAGCACACAAAAATTATCAAACAAATATATGGATTTGTGAGCCATGCCTATTGATTGAAAATATTAAGGGCTTGTCCCCTCCCAAACCTATCTATGGTTAAACTAAACCTAACCACACTCGAGTTAGGGTTAGTTTAGAAGGCTATTAATACAAGGCTTCACCTATTGATCAACAAAATTTTTTATTTAATGTTATTATGTAGGAATTCCCTCAATAAGTTTCTTTTGTGTAAAGTTGTTATGCTAAAATACCTTTAAGAAGCTCCTTTGGTACAATGTTATCATGCCCATTTTTAAGACAAGCCAAGTCAAAGCCAAAGCCAAGCCAACATTACCAAGGTGACAAGGAGAGGTAGTGCAAGGAGCACCATTACCAAAGAATCTTTGATCACACAATTGAGCACATCAATTCATGGTCAACATACAACTCTTTCTCTCAAGGATGGTAAATATTGTTTGTTTTGTCTTCTTTTGGCAATTACTTGTATAGTTCTCTAGCTCCTTGAGTGTTTAGGCTAGAGGTGTAAGTTTTATTAGTGTGTTTTTGTTTGATTTTAATCATACTAACACGATATGAATCTACCCTCTTGGATTCCTACTGATCATAGATTGGAGGGAGCAATTACCACTAGTAACCAAAGAGGAAATGGAAACCATTATGGGTATTCAAATTGATAAGAAGACAAGGGGAAGCAAATATTATGAATACCTAGTCAAGTAGAAGGATGAAGCAACTGAAGATGCAACTTGGATGAATATATATGGAGTTGAAAAACATTATAAGACTATAAAAGAACTCACAATGGGTTTATGATTAGGAGATCAAGAACATTTTCATTAACCTATGTATCTGATGTAAGAGCATCTAAGGTGAAGGGAAGTCTTACATTAACCAAAAATTTGTTAGCTTAGGTTTTGTTTTATGTTGTGTCTATTGCCTTGTTTGGGTAAGCTTGTGAACCTCTGAGAATGATGTTGTAAAAGTATTCCTTTGTTATGCAGATATATTTTATATGCTTCTATCAGTCGGCATTGTTTATTTAGTCACAAACATTTGGCAAAATGATTATTCAGCACAGAGTCAAACTAGTAGGAGAGATTTTATGAGGTCATAGTACCATAATAACATGAGTTATGTAATAAATTTTAGATCATTTGGAGAAATAATGCTAATGTAAAGAGAGTTATGCCATATGTCATTTAACCTGGAACATCACTTGGGCATTCGAAAGCCAATATAATTGATTATTCAATGCAAAAACACATGAGCAATAGAGATTTATGGAGGTGCTTGGAGCTTCATTGTTTAGCCTACGTGTTAGTTTTTTATTGTTTAGAGGTCATGTGTTATCATATGATAGTTATGTGTGATTGTCTTTGTTTTTATGACATGTGGAAGGAGTTTTTGATGATGGTTTGGTGTTTAATCCTGATTATGGAAACTAAAAGCCACCAAACTTATGTGCATTTTGTTGAGATCAGGGAAGCTAAAGAGACACCCCATTAAGCTATGGATGTCAGAGGAATATTCATATTGGTCAAAGAAGTCAGTTTTAGAATTAAGCGAACTTGTGAATGGGTAGGGGTAAAGCAAAGAAGAGGGTGGTTTTGTTTTAATGTTTTTGTTTGAATAACCATGTATGGCATTGTGGCATATTGTACATTGTCCAACCATTGAAATGGTTTGAGTTAATGAAATCCCAAATGTTTGAAGTGGTCATGTATGTGTGTTTGGTCTGAATTTTATGTCTTGGTTTGTATGAACATCTAAGCATCACAAAGTTAGAGGTTATTCTTAAGTGGGTACCATGTCTATGTTTGCAGCAATTTTCCATTGCTAATATTATATGTAATTCAAAATTTATATGGCATGTGATTATTGTATAGGTTTTATATGATCTAATGTTAAAATGTGATGTTACTTCTAGCTTGAGTTATACGTTACACAAGTTTCATGTTATGCACATGATTATGTTTTTGGTATGTTTCCATGATCCTTTTCATGTATCATGATTATGATTTTGCTATGTTGTTGTGATCCTTATCATGCATCAATTTTTTGTTTTTGTTATGTTTCTTGAACCTTATCATGCAACTGTTAGTAATCATTGTGCTTATGCTTTGTTATGGCGTCATGATCCTTATAGTGCAAATGTTAGTCTTCTTTATAATTATGTTTTGTTATATGGTTCTATGATCCTTATCATGTAAACATTGGGGCAACGTGAAGGTAAAATATCTTTACCCTGTGTGTGTTCTTAATTGTTAAATATTTGTGGACTAATGACTCATTGTCACAACAAATTCAATAATATACTTTGTATGATTGCTATATTATATGTTGTAATGACTTTTATTTACTTATATATTAAACCCACATGGGAAAAATATATTTTTCATATCTTTCTTAGATGTTACATATTTACACGTGATATTATGCGATGACTAATGCTACATGAGTAATGATGATATGATAATGATAATTTAGTTTGAAATTGTCATATTATGACAATTTCTATGAATTTCTATGGAAGTTGTCAAACTCTTTCCACTACCTAAACACTTTCTAAGCTCATGATTTGAATGTTGATTGAAGTTACCATTGCGCGTAAAATACCATGTGACCACATCAATTGCACCCGCATCTAATGCTTATCATTTCTCACTAAGCCGTAGAAAAAGCATTGACCGCGATATTTAACCGGTGATTTAGAAGTCATATATTTGACTTTATTTTATAAATAGTTTAAGCAAAGCCTTCCTACCTCGCTAGTTTGACATAAGAAACAAACTAATATTTAACTGGTTTCCAAAACTAAGAGTATTGTGAGGGTTGATATTGGGTTATGAATATAAAAGGGCTCCAATCTCTAGGGAATGAGGGAATGTTTAAGAAGATATGATTTCTGATTTTTTTTAAAAATAAGAAGAAATTGTTTTATATGATAATCAATTAAATATTAAATTTAGTATCAAAATTATAATATAATAATTAAATATATATTAAATTTAAAATTATTTATTTTTATTAAGATTTTATATTATTAGAAATTCAATTTGTTCAAGATTAAATTAGAAGAGGATAATAAACTTAAATAAAAATCAATACAAATAAATATTCGTCATTTTGTTTAAATATCTCTGTGTCAATAATTGTGGATTGTGGAAGTTATAAATCTCAAACTTTAAATTTTTCAAAATATTGAGAAAATCCAATTAAAAATCACAATTTTAAAAAAAAAGTGATTAAATTAAATTTCCTAAAAAGTGTGAACTTTAAGGAAGTCTATCGATCATTGTGTGCATAACAAAATCACGTAAAAGAAATAACACATTCAACTCTTTATTGAGAATTGAACTCCCAACTAATAAACAAATGATCAAAAAATTAAATAATAATTAAAAACTTTATAATTGTAAATTTTCCCCAAAGCCAAGTGTGTGGCATCGATTGATGCATCCTCCCCCGCCACATCTAAAAAATAAAAAAGGAAAAAGAAAGAAGATGAGATTTATTAAAAATGGGGAGAATCGTAAATATGGCCTCTGACTTTTCCATGTTTTGTAGCTCCTACTCATATCTAGACAATTCAATTCATAAATCCACCGTACATTTTGATCGTCCTCCCAAAGACAAACATGGAGCCCCTTTATACATTAATAATGCAGGGCATTTTCACATTTATTAATAAATCCAACGAAGATGCCTCCTATGCTCCGCACATGAGGAAAAATCATTGAGTTAAGTGTGGTAGAGATGATTCTTATGAGTGTGTTTTTCCTCCTATCCTATGTATATAATATTCAGTCCATGCATCTCTTAATTCATATTCAATTTTTGGAAAATGTATAACGAGTATATATGGTATCGTTTTATTTCAAAATAGTAAAAGAAAAAAAAGTTAAAATTTTATTAGAAATTTATTACGGCATAAGTGAGTTTTTGTTAGATTTGGATTGCAGTGTTTCTTACTTCAAAATATGTACATACACATTCGATTGGACCTTGAGCGTGCTCCAAACACACTTTTTAAACTCATGTTCACAGGGCATCTATTAATTCATAACTAATGGAAAATAAAACATATTACCAATACATTATTTATTATAAAGAAAAACAAAACACAAAAAATACTAATAAAAATATAGAACACATAACAAACAAAAAAATAATTAAAGAAGAAGATTTAAACAACACCCATTCTTAAGTAGATGTTGCAATTATCAAAGACTATCACATATTCACACTTGTATTATGTATTATCAATATTTTTTAACTTGTACATTTTTATTCCAATTACCAACTACTTTATATTATAATATCAACCTCCTTCCTCTAATAATGCAATGTTAGTAACATGTATACACTTAAATAACATACATATATTATAATTATTATATCATATAATTAATTATAATAATTAATTATAAATAATTAATATATTAATTATAATATTATTTGTTGTATTATATATAATATAATTGTATATATTATTATAAATAATTATAATATAATCTATATATATAATTATATTTATATTAATAAAATATATAATGTGCATATTCATATTAATATATTTAAGAATATAGATATTTTATTATATAATTTTATATTTTCATTATTTGTATGTTTTGCATGGTCTTGTCAATAAATTTCTTCCACGTCAACAACTTTATATATTGTAGTGAATTCCACTATTCTCTTATATAGTCTTTCCACCCACTACTTTGTTTTTTTCACATGATAGCGCACCTTGATTAGAGCCTTTAGTACATCAATGTGTGAATAGGGTGAGACCGTTACTTTCACCATCATCATGTGTTCTTTTGTTTTTTCCCTCTTTCTTTTCTTTTTCTTTTTTCTTTTTCTATAAATTATAAATTATTTGGTTTCATACATGTTATTAATTTATTAATTTTTATATAAATTTTAGTTTGTCTTATTTGATAACGAAGTAATTTGTATATTAATTTTGTATTGTCATAATTAAATTGTTGGAGATGTTTATAAGTACTTATTTGATATACCATCAAAGTTGTTAGGAATTATATTTTATGACAATTAGATCTATCCCCTACATTTTTAAGCTTATTTTTCAACGGGAAGATTTCTACAATATATCATCCATGGTTACAATTAAAATTGTATTCTTATTGAAAGGGTTGTAGTCTAACTATTGAGGGTGATGGCTTGTTACATCCATTCACCAGAGTACAAATCCCTCTAGATACTCGATGCTTAGAAACTGTCAAATAGATAGGACTAGGTTTAATTCTTACGTGACTTTAATGAATAGATTCCCCCTAGTTGTGACAATTTAACCAAAGGATGGCTCTCGTTTACATGTATGCTTAATCAACATTGTCATCTACTATATATAATCTAAAACATGTACAAAGATGCCAATATATATGTAATTGGAAAGTTCCAATATTAAAATTAAAAAAAACCTTTATCCTCAACCATGAGATAAACCTCATACATTGGGGGAATTTTAGTGGGATTTTCATACATGAGATAAGTCTCTTTAAGAGCAAAAATCAGTTTTGAGTAAAGAATCAGTTTCAAAGGTTTCATAATGGTTCAAAATTCAATTATTAGTACAAATTATAAGGGCATATGTTATACATATGCACTCATATTATAGGAACAAAGTACATATTTATACAATTTTGGGTGCATGATATAGATTCATGCACATTATACTAATTTTTAAAATCAGGGGGCATGATGTAGATTCATGCCATATTTTCAATACTACTTGTTATCTACGGACATGGTAGGAGCATGGATGTTATCCATTCTTTTTTGATCATGTATTCGGGAACTAGAGAATAAAGTGACAATTCAATCTACAATCTATTTATAGTAGTTGATTCAGTTAAAATGCATAATGTATAACTTAGAGGTTCAATGTTGTCTAGCATTATTACCTACGAATCCATTATGGATTCTAACTCATTCCACATCTTTGAGTTACAAAGACTAACAACATAATTTAAGGTTTTTATGTCTCTAATGGGTTTTGTTTTTTATATAAGTTAGATTCAATTTGGGGCTTGAAAACCCTCAAATTATTCATTAGTTCAACTAAGGAACCAACTTCTCAAATTACTTCATGAGAAGCACTAATTCTCTAATGCTTCAAGGAAGCACCATCTCCAAGTAAAGTTACAAGAGTGATATTGGTTTCACATATATAAGTGTACTCCTTCCTTGTTCTTTTCAATCTTTTTAAATTCAAGTTATATTTCAATTTCAAGTTTCACATATCATTAACTAATTTTACATCATTGCAGGGTTTTTTATGGAACACATTGCATGATTGTAGCTTTCTCCTAAAGGTAAAGTGTGTTGTACAGGCTCGGGTATATCTTTCCTTTCCTCTAATAATTTCATTTTTAGAATAGGGAAGGGGGTGATGTAGTCACTCAAATTTGGTCACGAATACTTGATAATATCATTTTATCCCTATTTCACTTTAATTGACTTGAGCACTTAATATGGGCACATTTCACCACCTCACTCTATCTTAAACACTTATACAAACATGTTCTTTTCTAATTTACTATCTTACACCTATAGTAATGTTCAAAATTGTTAAAAACCCCTCTAAGTATATATACGAACATCGCAGGACCAAACTTATACATTTCCCTTAAGGATAAGATTGACCAATAGGGGACAATAGTGGAAGACATTTTTATCCCTCATGGGTTCATCTTGTCCTTAGCCTTTATAATGGTCACTTTTAAAGTTTGAATCCTCCCTTATTGGTTGGTCAGTATTTTTAGGATAGGTAGAGTGAGGTTTTCTTTTTTTGGATTATTATAAAATCACATTTAAATCACCTTTTCTACCACTTCGTAATTTTAATATAGTGGCACACTTACACTATTGTACATTGAGCAAAATTTCCCTATTCTTCCCAATTTTGATTCTAACTATGGTAGCCCTTATGTGAACTAGAAAGTAGAATTGAAATTTTATAAATTTGGTTCAAAATCATTTGTCAAATTTGGTCTTCTCATAGCTAAACAAATCAAAGAACCTAATGACCCCTTGTTATATAATGATGTACTGACATCATGTTTCTAAATCAAAAAATACCCCATCGATAATTAAATCTATCAAATCATGGGATACAAAGGCAATGGTATTGGTCTTTGTGAATAAGGAACCTAGGGATAAATCCACATGCACACCAATTGAGAATCTCATGACATCGATTATAAACCTCCTGTAGATTAATACAAAGATATTAGGGATACTCCAATGATTTTTGAGGAGGTTTTCATTGACATCGAGACATGTTCCCCTTATAGTCTCTACGAGGATCTTATTGTCACCAATCCTTTTAGTGCCACCACCAATTCTTTCCTTAACACTATCAACCCTATAATATGTTTTGACCTCCATTATCCTACTTCCATTGATTGGGACCAACATGACCACCTATCACTAAACCCATTTTATAACAATGTCACAATTTTAAAATTCATAGGGATCCAAGATGGCATCTAACTATGAGACCACAAGTAAGGTTTTAAAATTAATCTTGACACATCAACATGTCTCAAGGAACAAGAAGTGTTCCTCCATCAAAATTAATCGCACAATCAAAATAATCCAAAATCAATGTTCATTAGTGAAAACCCCTTCAACACATTATCAAAAAATCAAAACCAAGATTAATATGGCTCTACATCACTTGATGATGACATCATCGATATCAATATCAGAATGATTGATAATGTGATAAGCATTCAAATGTTACGTCCCTAACCTAACACATGTATCATGATAGGAATAGCCAATTTGTGGCCTACTTATCCCTCTTTGATGTTATATCACATTTATCTATGCCTTTATTGGGTTAGTATGTTGGCCTATGGAGTAACCATGGCCTAAGTAAACTATATATAGGAGGTAGTGGGTAGTTGCTTATCATCATATTATGAAATTATGCTCTTATTGAAGATTATGGAGGTTGCACCCTCAAAGTGGTTTGTTTTTTATTCATATATTATACTATATTCCAATCATATTATGATCTATTACTATTATTCTCCTTTATTTTTTAACTAATTTCATTACAAGTGGTATCAGAGCCTTAATTTGGGCCATAATCAAGTCAAAAACAACAAATCTTATAATTTGGATATATCTAGAAAACGGTTGTGAATTAATCTATAATTTTTTTATTAGAGATGAAAAATCATTCAAGTAAGCTTCCATTCAAATTTCAAATCAATTGGATCTGGTTTGTAAAAGTTATCACCATTTTAGGTTTTTTTATAACTTAGCTATTTAGTACACAATTCAAGGATTTTTTTAGATTTATTTACATTTTTGGAAATATTATAAAAATATAATTGGGGTATGTTCTTTGTAGTTTCTGATTTAAGTTTGACATAGTATAAATTTGCTTGGTCAAAGTTAGGTCAAAAGTGCCAATCAAGGACGACATTGTCAAGCTCTTTTATGGTAGGACCACAAACTAGGGTTTGAGAAAAGGCTGTCAAAAACCCAGGTAAAAATCCTCACAAATAAGGGATGGAGTCAAAAGGGGGAGTTATTGGATCCTTTGTACCAGGGTCTCTGAGATAGATAACAGAGTGAGCCAGCTTGACTACAATGTACAAGGCATTCAAAGTGAAATGTAAGACATACAATTTGATATGAAATTCGTATAATCTAGTTTGGCAAAAATCATGATGGAATTATAAAATAGTTAGTCAAATTAACCAAATATAATTATTATGCAACCCCACCAAGGTGGATCTCCTAAGCATCCTAATCCAAATCCAAGTACCTTACCACAACGGAACCTATTCCCAAGCGTAAATATGCATAAATTTGATGGAAGGATTGGCTCAATTAGATCAACCAAATGGATATTTTTTTGATCTACATCAAATCCCATATGTAAATAAGGTTACCATGCAATTCTTGTATCTAGAACCTAAAAAATTCATTTGGTATCGATGGTTGTGCACTCAAAAAAAAAAGATGACTCTCAGTGTCACCTAGTTAGTTTTTACAGAGGAGTTGCAATTACACTATATCAATAGTGTGATAGAGAATTACTTCAACCAACTGGAAAAATTATGATAGACTAGTTAAGTCAAGGATTCTATTCATAATTTTTAGAACCTACCTTTACATGTGGAGACAATTTATGATGAGGACCTAAATGACATGCTTTTGGGAGGCCTCAAGGACCACATTCAACATGAAGTACGCATGTTTAATCCACTTAAGGTGTTTGATTCTATTATCATGGTGCGTAGGGCTAAGGGAAAATTCATAGCCAACAAGAAGTAATCTTTCACTCACTTTAGAGATCATAGCATATCAACACCATAATTTCCTCCACTTATTAGATTGACCCCTCAACAAATTGAAGAGAAGCATGTAAAAGGATTGTGTTTCGGCTATGACATCAAGTGGAACAAAGGACATAGATGTGCTAAGAATAAGTTATTCTACATTAAAGGATCCAATTAAAATGATGAATAGGATGATTCCTCTAATGATGATGAGGAAGAGATAGAGGAGGTACCTAAACATTCCAAACCTACAATCTCTTATCATGCACTTTCAGGTATTAGCACTCCTCAAACACTTAAGGTGGTGGATTTCCTCAAGAAACAAAAGGTGATAGTTTTGATTGACTTAGGGAGCACACATAATTTCATCAACCATAAGTTGGCCACTTGATTGAATTGTTTCATTTACCTAGCACCAAAATTTCAGGTCATGATTGCATATGGTGGCACAGTCAATTGTTTGGGGAAATGCCATAGTATTAAGCTTGTTATGGGCGGGTACAATCTAGATTATCCTATGTTTTATATTCTCATGGGTGATGCAGACATTGTTTTGGGAGTCTAATGGATCACAATCTTGGGTATAATTGAGATGTACTTCTAAGAACTATTCATGCACTTTCATTCTAAAGGTAGAAAAATTGAACTAAGGGGATTACGAGCAAAATCTCTATAATTGGTTAATTCACATCAGATGACAAAAATGCTAAAAAATGGGTAGAAGAATTTATAACATGATTATGTTCCATAGAAGTTCAACCCATAAAAGTATCTCCACATCCTAATCTACAAATGATTCTTGATGACCACCCATCTATTTTTGAGGTCATGCCAAAAGGATTACCACCAAAAACAGAACATGATCATGCCATTCAACTACTTTAATGGAGTCAACCACCAAACATCAAACCATATAGATATCTATATGCATAAAATAGTGAAATTGAAAAGATGGTCCATGAGATGCTAGAGGTAGGGTTCATCAGGCACAACCATAGTGCATATTCATCGCCAGTGATCATGGTGCATAAGAAGGATGACACATGGAGGATGTGCCTAGATTACAGCGAACTCAACAAGTACACCATCAAAGATAAGTTTCCTATTACAGTAATTGATGAGTTGCATGATGTCATTTATTTCATGAAATTGGATATTGATTTGGGGTACCATCAGATCATAATTCAAGATGAATATGTTCATAAAATTACTTTTAGAACTCATGAGGGTCATTATGAGTTTTTGGTAATTCCCTTTGGTCTTACAAATGCACCATCTACTTTTCAGAGCTTGATGAACACTATTTTTAGGCCTTTTTTAAGGAAGTTTGTGTTGGTTTTATTTGATGACATATTTATTTACAATAAGACATGGGAAGCAAACTTGTTACATGTGAAACAGGTGTTGATGTTTTAGAATAACATCAGATTTATGCGAAGCCATCCAAATGTGCTTTTGGAGTACAAGAGGTATAGTACTTGGGTCACATTGTATCCCATGAAGGTGTCAAAGTTGATTCTCATAATATCAAAGCTATGGTGGATTAGCCAATGCCCAAAACTCTCAAAAAACTCTGAGGGTTCCTAGGACTAACAGTTTAGTACCGAAGATTTGTGAAAGGTTATGGTAGCATAACAGCTCCACTCACTGCATTGCTAAAGAAAGATGCCTTCCACTAGAATTATGTAGCCACTAAAGCATTTGATCAACTAAAAGTAACTATGTGTACCACCCCAATTTCGGCTACTCCAGACTTGTCAAAGACATTCATGGTTGAATGTGATGCTTCTAGATTAGGGTTAGGAGCAATACTAATGCAAGAAGGAAGACCCCTTGCATTTGAGAGTCATCAATTCAAAGGTGATAATCTCCAAAAACCTATTTATGAGAAAGAAATGATAGTTATTCTTCATGCAATAAAATAATGGAGGCCCTATCTGATGGGTAGACATTTTAAGGTGAAAATAGATCATGATAGTCTCGAATACTTTTTAGAGCAAAGATTATCATCTGAGGAACAACAAAAGTGGGTAAAAAAAATGTTGGGTTGTGATTTTGAAATCATATACAATAAGAGTAAATATAATGTAGTAGCATATGCACTATCTAGATGAGATACATCCATAGAAGTATTACTTTGTGCAATGTCCATGTTGCAGGCAGATTGGGTAGATGAAGTTAGGTTAGAGTGGGGGCAAGACAAGGATACACAGGTTCTGATTCAGAATATCTAGCAAGGTTCTATAGCCTTTGATAAATTTTAATGGAAAGGTAATGTCATATG
Organism: Torreya grandis; assembly: GCA_037957365.1. Classification (NCBI taxonomy): domain Eukaryota; kingdom Viridiplantae; phylum Streptophyta; class Pinopsida; order Cupressales; family Taxaceae; genus Torreya; species Torreya grandis. Next base: position 223,339 of record JARHVA010002426.1, read on the forward strand.
GTATAATGATAGGTTATAATTGTGCAAAAATTCAAAGTTAAAGCATAAGATTTTTGTAGAGTTTCATGCATCTCCAATTGGAGGACACTCTAGGTTCTTGAAAACTTATCACATAATAAAGGGAGAAGTATATTGGGAAGGACTCAAGGGAGATGTACAAAATTTTATGGTAGAATGCTTGACATACCAATAGAATAGAGGTGAGACAGTTAAGACCCCATGTATGTTACAACCTTTAACAATTCCTAGTCAAAGGTGGGAGGAGCTTTCAATGGATTTCATCACAGGGTTGCCTTGTTCTGAAGGTAAGAATGTTGTGTTCATAATTGTTGTTAGGCTTACAAAATATGCCCATTTTTGTGCCCTCTCACACCCATTTAAAATAAGTACAGTAGTGGCTATTTTTCTAGAGCCAGTTATAAAATTACATGGAACCTTAAAAATAATTGTAAGTGATCGTGATCCTATTTTCACTAGTAATTTTTGGACTGGATTATTTTTCCATTTGGGTACTCAGCTAGATCATAGCTCATCTTACCACCCCCAATCTAATGGAAAAATAGAAGTGGTCAACAAATGTTTAGAGGGGTATCTCCGTTGTTTTGTATCAGATAAGCAAGAATGTTGGGTTAAATGGCTACCACTTGTAGAATGGTGGTATAACACATCTTTCCATACCTCTTCTAAAATATCCCCATTTATAACACTATATGGTTACCATCCACCTTCCATAACTTCTTCCTTAAGGGTGAAAACCAAGGTTCGAGATGTGGAGGAGCACATTCAACATCAAGAAGAGGTTTTGGCTGGTTTGAGAGATAATTTGGCATTGGCACAAAATAGGATGAAGCAACATGTAGATCAACACTGTAGTGAGCAAAATTTTGATGTGGGTGACTGGGTCTATATATGTTTGTAACCTTATAAGTAGATGTCCTTGAAGCAACAAAAAAAAGACAATAAACTTGCTCCTAAGTATTATGGCACTTATTAGGTTCTGTAAAAAATTAGAAGTGTGGATTACAAGCTAGAGTTGCCTCATTCATCTCACATACACCCAATATTTCATGTTTCTTGCTTGAAGAAGATCATTGGAAAAAATGTTTCAGCCTAGATAGAGATACCAAAACTAGATGAAGAAGGACAAGTCATTTTAGAACTAGAGAAGATCCTACAAACACATACTAAAAGGTTGAAAACAAGAGAAGTTAAGTAATATCTGATCAAGTGGAAGACCCTGAGTAGTGAGGATGCATCTTGGGAGGGTGAAATTATTCTACAAAAACATTCATATTTGTTCAACATTGAGGATAACGTTGGTTAGAAAGGGAAGGGCATGCTATGCCCCTAACCTATCACATGTATCGAGATAGGAATAACTGACTTGTGGCTTACTTATCCCTCTTTGATGTTATATCACATGTCTCTATGCTTTCATTGGGTTAGTAGGTCAGCCTATGGAGTAACCATGGTCAAGGTAGAATATATATAGGACGTAGTGTGTAGTTATGTATCATCATATTGTGAATTATGCTCTTATTAAAGCTTGTGGAGGTTTCTCCCTAGAAGTGGCTTGTCTTTTATTCATATATTCTACTATATTTCAGTGATATTGTGATTTATTGTTGTTATTCTCTTTTAATGTTAAAGTAATTTCAATACATCAAATTACAACAACTCTTTAACCTAAAGAGCACACACTTATTGTTACTCTCCTAAGAGGATTTTGAAATATATTTGATCCCATAACATCCAACATTGTGGCAACATTCAAATCTTAAAGGTTGTGTGAGATTGTTGGTTCCAATTCCCCTTGACCTCCTCAATTTTATATATGTCTTAATGACAACATCATCTGCCTGAATCTTTCACATAATCCAATGAGATCCTCATCTAATGCATATCCCACATTACCCTTATTGGTGGTATTGTCTATCATAGGGGCCATGATGGATCTTGGTTAAGGTGTTTAGAGGAAGCTGAATCAACAATTAATGAAGTCAGTCAAAATCTACAGACAAAATATCAAGAACATGATATTGGCACAATGACAATTTAGAGCATGACACTAGCTAACTAAAGGTTGACTCAAATGCCTATTAACTTGAAGGATTACGTGCCTCCATAAAAAATCAAAAAACAAAAAAAGAATAAAAGAGAGATAAATAATCATCCACTGGTGAAAACCATTTATATGGCACCTTGGGCAAGTACTATGATGAAAACCAATTTTTGGCATCATGTGTAGATAAATTATTTACAAGCACTCTACACTTGGGGGCAAAATTTGATTCACCCATCTATTGGTATCATGCCAATCCCCTTATCCAACATATCAGGCACATCCTTTCCCCCGTTTTGACCTTGACAAGGAAGTGGAAGAAGTCTTGGGACATATTTGAGAAACATCATGGTACAACCTCTGAATGATACTTTGATAGTTAGACACTACATTATTGTGTAATGTTGTCCTTGGATATCATCTTCATCTTCATCTTCACATCCCTAATCCATTTATATCCATTCTTAATCACCCTTAAGCATAAACCTAAATCCTTCTACCCTTTAATTTAGTACCACTTCCATCCTCGATACTAGAACGAGTTTTCCTTTTATCAGTAACCATTTTCTTAAATTAGAAAAAATAGAAAACCCAAAAATAATATAAATGGAGAAAAAAATCAAAAAAATCAAAAGCAACATAAAGCATATGCATTTTTATTTGTGTGTGTTTTGTTCATTGTGTGTTTTCTTGTTTGTTGCATCTGAGTCAACCCTACGACATACAACAATAAGACCATCATGGTTTTTCATATCAAGTTGTGTATTATCATATGTTATATCAAAATAAGGTTGCTTAGATAATTGTAATTTATGCAAGCTTAAAAACATGTTCCCAACATCAACATCCATCATCACTATACATTTATTCTAACTAATAATCCATATTTAACTAACCATTTGCATTGCCTATGTGTGCAAACCTCACATGCACCATAATTCCTACTCATTTAATCTAATCTCATCCAATCTAATTCAATCTAATCTCAATTGATCCATATCCAATATAATTCAATAAGAACTCATCTAATCCATATCCAATCAATCCGATCTAGCTTAATTTTATTATAGTAGGAGCATCAATCCATTACCATTATGGGCATCCTTGTGTGCCCCCTTTTTCCAACTTATTAATTATATGAAAGGTCATACTCAATCATGCAATCATCCATCAATGTGATCATCACATCATAAATCTGTGTAATTGATTAACTATGTGATTTATGCTCATATATCATAAACAATCAATCAATAATCCATCAATCCAATCAAAATGTATAACTTCATTAGGATATATAATTCCCAACTTTGATCCCTTGTATATATCATTACTTAGGGCAAATCAAGCTCGTAACTTTATCATCAGGATATATCATTCCCAAATTGCTCCCTTGTATATATCGTTGCCTGGGGTAAATCACATCAATCAACCATAATCAAAGCATGCAAGACTTAGCTTAAGTGAGTTAATCGCATCAGTTAATCCATTAATATCCTATATCCATATCCATAATCATCCTACTCTATCATCATCACATCCTACTATAACCCAACCCCTCTATATTCACTCCCCCCCATATTTCAACCTTCATCCTTCCATTCTAGTCCATCCTCTCATTTTGAGAGCCCACTCGTGTCTTTCATCCCTACATGCCCTCTCGAGGGGGCATCACATCCTACATTCACCATGCTAATAGGGGCATCCTTGTGTGCCCATTTTTATGAATTATTCATTATTTGAAAGGCCATTACACCACCCATCATCTCGTAATGTCAATACCAATCTTTTATCGTCAGTAGACGCCTCCTTCTTGTCAGTCTTTGGACCTTTGATTACAAAAAACCCACGACATTAGGCAGGGGCCGAATGGCTATGGCTTCACACTATTACTCAAACTAAAATATTACAAACACTTGTTTTAATTTCTGATTCTCAGGATCCTTCGAAAAGGGCAAGAGAAGAGCATACTCTTGAAAACAAGGCTACTAGATTTCTAATGCTTAGAATTTTTTTGATGATAATGCTATGGAGGAGAGGCCTATATATAGTATTTTGGGAGGTCCTACCTGAGTCACTGTCAAGTCCCATCATACTTTACATCGTGAAAGTTAAGCTACAGGGAAATGTTGTTGGATGCGCTGGATGATGATGATGTTTGGTGGCGTGGGTCCAACATTGCTTCCGCTTCATCCACTAAGTCATCTTCGCTGATGGAGTTGAAAAGACATCTGAGCTGGAAGGTACTGCAAAGATGCCAGTGTTGGGGTCTGGCTTCGCATGCGTGATATCGTGGAGTGATGTAAAAATAATATTCCCACTCCAGTTGTCTTTGTATGATAGTATGCATGACAGTGTCTTGATCATGGTTCTCTTCTTCATGAATACGATGTGGGCCATGCCTGGCAATCCATCGATACAGATGTTCATTGAAGGGAGACCTAATTATAATTAGCCATGTCCATAATGGATGTTTTAATAGTTTAGTGAATTGGTGATAAAGAAATTCACTGTTCAGTCGTTCGATGTAGATGACTCCAGAGTTCTGGTGTTGGTTTGCCTGGATGGTAGCTGCTGAAGACATTTGTAAGTCTTGCCCTGATGCATATGAAATCCTTGTATATCTGGGATGCAACCCTTCCCACAGGATCTGCTCCTGGACAAGGATATTCAGAGATGGAAATCCTTGATTATATATTCTGGTTAAATTAAAAATAGGGATTGCATCAGTGTGGGTAGAGGATTTCTACTAAGCCAATCTGCAATAACATTTTCAGTTCCTTTGATATGTTCAATAGAAAAATTAAACTGATTAAAAATGCTTGCCATCTAACATATTTACTGCGACCATCCTTCCGACCATGATCTTTTTCTTTAAAGGTCAGAAATCTAGTACAGCCGATAATTACAACAAAATGAGGCAAATGGAGAAACTTTAACATGAACTTCTCTAAGCATTTCTTTATAGCATAGATTTCTTTATCAGAAGAAATCCATTTAAGAACATCAGGACTGAAAACTCCACTAGCGAATTCACAGAAAAATTCCATATTATTATATATACAAACAAGTACTCCTCCCCATGCAATATCAGAGGCATCAGTATAAACCTTTATTTGGTCAGATTTTGGGATATGAAGTTCTGGGAGTGCAGCAACTATAGATTTGATTTTTTGGATAGCTGTTGTATGTCATTCTTCCCAACAAAAGGCTTTTTTCTTTTGGAGAAGTTCTTGAAGGATGAATCTGTCTTCACCAGAGTTAGGATAAAAGCTATTTAGATAATTTAGTAATCCCAAAAATGCTTGAAGCTTAGACTTATCTAGCTTCTCTGGAAAACTGATGACTTTCTCTTTTATATGCCGTTGAATTTGCAGTTTAGAATCTTGGATCACCATTCCAAGGAAATTGCATTCAGTTTTACATAACTAAATTTTTGTTTCTGAAAGCACGATTCCTGCATCCTGAGCCAGTTGAAAGAACTTGGAGAGATGAGTAAAATGGTCAGTCAAACTATTGCTGAAAATTAATATATCATCAATATATACACACAAAAAGTTAGAAATGCCCTTGAAGATTTTATCCATATGAGCTTGATAATATGCTGGTGCATTCATCAAGCCGAAAGGCATCACTGTCCACTGGAAATAACCGAAAGGGTAGCTGAATGTTGTCTTTTCTCTGTCAGCTTCTTTGACTCTTATCTGATAAAAGCTGGACTTGCAATCGAACTGGGAGAAGTATATACATGCTGCAACTTTCTCCAATAGATAGCTTTTATCTGGGATAGGATATGGAAATGGCTGTGTAATAGCATTTAATGGTCGATAATTGATGACCATTCTTTTCTTTCCTCTCTTATGCTCTGAATGTTTGTTAACCATGAAGGCATAACAACAGAAAGGGGAAATAGATTTCTCAATGAAGCCATTAGCCTCCAGTTCTTTGATCTGGAGTTCCATATCGTTATAATCCTGAGCTGGGATTGGGATTTTCTTCCCAATCTTCATATGCTTACCTTTGATGATTTTGATATCCATCTCAGGCATAGATTTAGACTAAAACTGCCGAGGGTTGTCAGAACAGATAGTGGCTTTAATCTTTTCTCCTATTTCTTGAATCTCAGCTGGGATTATTATTGTTGGCACTTGAGTCATTGAACTTGGAAATTGTTCAGTGGCATAGATAAGGTGGGGAATTCTAAGCCTTTCATTTTCTATTGTAAACATGATACTCTTAGTAGTAGAACCATAGGGCGAGTATCTGTCAATAAAGTCACCACCTAGAATAATATCTACAGGAATTCTATCTAAGGCAAAAAAATTAGCATGGAAGATTTTATTTCAAATTTGAAGGGTTTGCTGGTGTTTATACTTGTTACAGACGAAACTATTCCCTTGGACATCTAAGCTCTTGTAAGCTAAGGCATCATCTAATGTCTTCCAATCATGGATGAGTTGTGATTTTGTAAAGGAGAGAGAAGCTCCTATATCTATTTGGGCATCTACTAGTCTGCCATTGATTTCTAGGGTGATAAACTGGGCAAACTTTCCATTAATCAGCTGAGTAAGGTAAGCTGGCTATGGAATTTTCAAAGGAGGTATACTAGTACATACCAGTTTTTGTCTCCTTGGATCATGAATAATGTATTGTTCAGTGTAGATGTCTTCAGGTTCTTGTTCTACTTCCTCTTCTTCTTGGAGGTTACTGCATTCACCTGGGTAGTAATCCTGATCTGAGTACAAAGAGCTTTCTACTTTGTCATCCTTTTCTTCTTCTGTGGGCAATATAATATCCCACTGTGGCTCGATCTTTGGTGCTTGGATTTCTCTTGGGCTGTCTCTGTTGGTGAATTTGTTCTTGATCCAAGAGTCACTGGGTTTGAATGAGCTCTGGAATTGCAAAGGAGGATGCTGAGGCCTTTGTAATGTTGGTGGCATCCTTGGCATAGAGGGTTGTCTCCCTCTGGATGTTCCTTCTCCTCTGGAGTGTCCTCTTCCTCTGGGTTTCTCTGGTCTCTCTGGTACTTCTTGGTGATGTCTAGACCAGTTCCCATATGCTTCATAAGGTAGCTGTGACCAATCATGGTGCCTTGGTCTGTATGGGCATTGCATGTTGGTTAGCGGTTGTTTCAAGTCATCGACTAATGACTCGAGAGCATTTGCATCATCATAGTCTGCTTGATCTTCTTCGGGGAGATCATCTAGAATTGGTTCATAGATGTCATCCTGTAGGTAAAGATCTTCATCAGAATCTACGATATCCCACCACGCTGCTGCGTTAGAGGTAAAAATAGCTTTGACTGCAGGATTTTTGCAGTGACATTGAGGAGCAATATGGCCAGGTTTGCGATAGATGTAGCAAACTGTTGTTTGGACAGAGGACGAGCAGTGCATCGTTTCTTGAGGAAATGATTAGGAGGTGCATAGGAATGCTTGCGAGGAAAGGAGCGGCGCTGAAAGGAAAGACGTTTGCGACGCTGCTTCTGCTATTTGCGAGGCTGTACAAATGGCCGTCAGCCCCTTTCAAATAGGGGTAAAATATATACACCTAAAATATACTAATTTAGTGTTAAGCTAACCTTTCATCATCACATTCTATACCAAACCCTAATTAGGTCATCATTCCATCCCTAATTCCTTTATATGTGTTAAACCCTAATGTCACCATCAACTTCCCTAGACAACCCATCATGACCTTGCTAATCCCACATAAATTAAACTATATTAATTAACTAGCTAATCCTATTAGCTATGATTGGTCTAATCATAAAATCCATGAAAATATAATATCCATAATACCTAAAATCCATCAATAAAATATCATCATATCAATTTTCCATCTCAAATCTTTGACATCACTCATACACTTTCCTAATCTCTAAAAATCCAAGGCAAGGAGACAAAGGTGTAAGTTCACCACTCCTCATTCATGGCATGCCCATACCCATCCAACATTATAAATTTATGATCAAATCCCACATATTTGACTCAATTCTAGCCCTTGACATTGGATCAAGACCACCATGCATTCCTCTTGCTCAAACTCTATAAATTAAAACTCACCCCCACATTTCTAACAAGCTCCCATAGCCTAAAGAAACTCTGCCATTTGAGAAAATAATAAAGCCATCAAGCCATCCACTTACCAAGATAATCATCTAATTGACAAGGGGAAATGTTTTCAAATCATATTCGCTAACCTTGTTGAGCATCCACAATCCCACAATTCGAGTAAAATCCATACATCAAAGGGAAAATCTTCGTTGTTAAGTGAAGGCATGCATATTTCTCTCTTTCGCTCATCGTAGATCCATTTCATTTGTTGGAGTAGGGATCTTACATTATGTTTTGATTGATATCTTATATTTATTGATCTAACATTTGTGCATGCATACGGGAATGATCATCCTTCTTTTAGAAATTCATAAAAATGCAAAAACATTGAAAACCATAAAAGTCAAAAATTTCTTTGCCTTTAGATTTGTTGATGGATACATATCGTGCTTATCTACATTTATTATAGGTTTACATATACATGTTACACACAAGTTATTCTCATGGTATTCTTTGAGTGGGTGAGATGAAATATATATATTGGTTACATATGATTGAGGACTTACATATGTTATGCAACTACATTTACACCCACACCCAAGGGCATTCTAACATTAGTGGCATGCCTTATACTGGGGGCATCTCTTTACAATAAGTAATAGATTATATCCTCCCTACTCTCCATTTTTCATATATAGTTACTTATATTGACTATACGCATCCTACTATTGCCTGCATCTTATGTTTTACATGGATATATTTCATGTTCTCTTGATTGTTGGATTGCCTATAGGTGTGTGCTTGTACTTGTGTGTGTTTCTTGTTGATGCCTCATCCAATGTTGTCCATAGATGATCCTTTATTCATCATGTTGTGGTTTGATTGCTTATGGATCATATTTCTTACTCGATGATTGCCTATTATATATGTGATTGTTTGACTATGTTTTATTGCATTACCTATATTATGTGATATACTATGATTGGTGGAATGATCCATATCATGCACATTACTAATTACGATATACTATGTTTGTTTCCTACATTGCCATGGTCCCTGTCATGCATATATTTGGGCATACTACTATTTATATGTGTGTTTCATTGCTATATCTTGCCCACCTAGGGGAATATTGATACATTGGGGCATATCCTTTATCCTATGTTTATCGTACCATTGGGGGCATATCCTTTGTCCTACCATTATCATACCATTGGGGGCATTGTACCCTACCTATTTTATGATCTCCATTGATACTATCCATACCTTATTGTATCATTAGGGGAACCATACCATTAATTATATCCTATAATTTATCATCCATATCTTACACATACAAAGCTTATTGCATCTATGTGCCTATTGATCTTACATTGTTTATAGACGATCACTACATTATTCTACTTACACCTAATCACACGGGGTATTACATTGATATATTGGGTACTTCCATATCTTACCACATCAAGACCATAGATTTATCTCCCTTACTATATTATATCAGGGCATTTTGCTTACCCCTCACTATCTTTCCCTCATATGAGGTTACACCTATCTTACACGAGTAAACATAAATATATTATTTACTTCTTTTGCTGCTTGTAGTGGGGCATAATATTTTTTGTTCACTTTTAATTACATCATTCTCCTATGAGTCATATATTACTATCAAGATTTAAATGATTATATCTATCTATATCTACATACATGTGTTTATAAAGTGTTTTCAAAGATTATAACAACTTCGGCTATATTTTTAATAACATGTGATGGACATGACTCTTTCTTTTGAGATGAGTGATTGTAGGGACATATAACAATCCGTCACCTAAAAATGGGGGCATATATCAAGATATTTATATATATATTTATTTTATACCTAGATTCAGATTTACATGGACTGTGATTTTACAAATAAGTTTACAACTTGAAGTACCAAGATACGCTAGATATTTGCTTCCTTAATTAAAAAGTATACTCAAGTTTTCAGAGTTTGCTCTAAAATTCTTGGGGTTTTAGAATTCCCTTTTAGAATTCTTCAGTGCTCATATTTCATATTTTGGATTTTAGATTAGTACCCAGGAGATTCCCATGAGTGATAACTTGGTTTACATACCATTAGGTGTATTTCTTCCTATGCTTGTTTCATTTTCTATTTCAATTTACTACATTTGCACTGATTTATTGAGACATTGAATACTTACATACACTCATGATTATGTGTAGGCACACCAAATTCACCAAGATATGAGTGAAAGTAGAGTGAAACCTATCCCAAACATCCAAATTCTTCATCATTCCATCCCTCATGTAATTATAGGTACATGATTTAATTTTGTTTTACATTGACCAACACATGCATTCATACACACACATCAAAGTGGGGCATTATGTAGACACCTAATTTTGATTCAAGACCATTTTCCATAACATCTTTGTCATGTTTTATCATACTTGGTCCACTTATGTACATTTGGCTATTTTCGATCTCTTTCAACTCACATTGGATTCTCCTCAGCCTTGATTCATCTATATTTACTCAGGAACACCACAAATTTGTTAGTTGTCAACACTAGGATCCCATCTAATAGCCCTCTATTTAGCTTAGTCTCTATTTTGAGTTTTTTTCCTTCTGGGTCAAAATCGATGGCCTACCAATTCTATATTGGTCAGAATTGACCCTCCACCAAGTTTAACCCTCATCCTTTTGTGGGTCTATTATACCCTGGCCTGATTCCTTATGCCTTGATTTTTTATTATCACTATCTTCTAGGTTGGCCAATGTTCGAAGTGTCCTAGAGAGCCCTATATATACAAATATATCCTTAACCATTACACACATTTGAATTATCTGGGTCTCTTACAAGCCATCTGTCAAACATGTAATCTAAAAACCTTATCAAAAGTTTTGCACATTCAACTAAGAAGTTAGCACATTGAGCCTACATTGCATCGACATCAATCTAAGTCTTGTGCCATCACATCTTGTACCAATAGGATGCCACAATGAAGCATATAGTTGCGTTTGATTATCTAATGAGACGAGGTGAAGTCATATCTCTCATTGGGTTGGGATTCACTCACAAGCACTAGAGCTACACAGAGCCCTGATTCCAAACATGTGGGACATGTAGTTGTAACTCCTTGAGAGGTTATTCGAACCAACTGACTTGCACACTCTCTTTTATGTATACATTTATCAAGAATTAGATCAATGTCAAAGGATAAGCAAATCAAATAGTTATGCTTGTCAAATTAGTGAAGCGAAACCAAAATCTAGATCGATGTTAGTCTATATAAAAATACAAAAAATTATAAAACCTAAAAAATAATAGAAGACATAATTTATTGCATAAGATATAATTAAACGATAAAATCAACCCTCTACCAATTCTGACACAATTCCAAATCACAATCAAATTTTAAAAATATATTCTATATTAATTATAAATCCACAATTCAATGATAATACCCAAAAATGTTCATTTAAATCATCTTTCCCTCCCTTTTATTTTCATTACTTGTTCAATCATATCAGTGTACTGCTAGTCAACTTTAAATAACACCAAAACATATTTAAACTCATACTTTATTGTATATCTATAAATATGCATTGTGCACTGCATTTTATCCATTTTACTAAGTGAAATTAATCTATAGTATTATTTTTTTATGAAACCCAATACAACAAAAACAAAACAAGATTATTATCATCACATAAATAAACCTTGCATTTTTTATTTTTATTTTAAGCCATTCAAAGGTTACCATCTTGCTTTGGGAATTCACTTCATACTTTCGAAACTATTTAAGCCATTGGTTCGAAGAAGATAAAAAGAAATGACAGGCCATACATTTTATGTAGGCATGCAAGAAAGTACATAATAAAATATACTTTTTAGATTGTGTTGTAATAATAAAATATAATTGTGTTGTAAAGGGTCGATTAAAGTTATGATTTGTTATTAACGAGGTTTTAGTATTTAAAGTTACGATTTATTATAATGTAAGTGTTTTATGTATTATGTGAAGAAAATTTTGATTGTTATAATGGTTTATAATGGTTGAAGGGATACAATTTAATTGGAGATTTCTTCAAAGATTATTTAAAATCTGTTTTTTATATTATAGATTGTTTTATGATTTAGTTTTTAATAAAGTAAATATCAAATAATAATAATTTTTATTTGACGAGATAAATATTTTTGATTGGAGTTATGAATTGGTGTTGGGATATAAAAAAGATTCTAATTTTTAACATCATGAAAATTGTTAAATGACGATCAAAACCCAATTATAATGGGAAAATAATATAACGAAGGAAAGATAAAGTAGAGTAATAACAGGGCATCAAACCTCTACCAATAAGTAGTGACTCAAGTCAATCTGACTTACGTAGGACCAAAAAATCGTGACAGAAGCTAGAAACAGTTGTAAAGAGCTCAAACATAAGTGATGTAGCCCTCAGTGGCAAGGTAGGGCTAGTCTTCTCTCATGTCTTGAAAGAAGGTCCTTCATTGTCCATCAGGGTCCTTCTCTCACCAAAACTTCTACCTCTGACCTTGATGTTTTTGCCTTAGGTCCCCTACCCTTTTTTTTGGCAGTGGTGCCTACATCAGCGTTGAGTTCCCTGACACACTTGGGCGGAGGGTCAAGGGCGAAAGAGATGGGAAAAGACACAAGGTGGGGAGAGGGTACTAAAAAGGGAACAACGCAAAGAGGGGGAAGGGACAACGGTTTTGATCTAGGAGACAAAAATAGAAGAAATGGGAAAAGGCAAAAAAAAGAAAAAGATAAAAACACAGCGTCACTTGATTGCTCTGCTTCCTCCCCACTAAAGAATTATTAATTATTAATAGTATAATTTTTTTTGATATTTTATTGTTATATTTTTAGATATATATAAATAATTAATTAGTTAATATGTTAATATATGTGGGAGGTACTCAAGAGTATTTATTATACTAAACTTTCTTGAATCTTTATAATCAAATCTATTATTATTTCTTTTATTTATGTAGTTTCTAAAATATGTATAATATTAATCATTTAATAATATTTTTTAATTATTTATTATTTTTACACAATTTTTAATCTAATTTTATATAGAAAATGTCTCTTCAATAAAAATTATCCTTTCAATTATATTATTCTATGGCAATATATATTTGAAATATATCTCATTTAAAAAAATAAAAACTTACACATACTCAATATAGTACAATGTTAACCATACAAAAAAGTAGAAAGAACCACACTCCAAAAACAAATAAACAATAAACATATATTTTTTATATTGAAAAACTCCACAACAAACACCATATATTTTAAGAAATCTTTTCTATCATAATTATAATTTAAATTCAACTCAGATATAATTATATTTATATTTTATAATTGTAAAATAAAATTAGAAATTATATATAAAATAGGAGGATCATTACATTTTACAATTTAACAACAGTGTTTCATCATCTCGTTAAATCAGGTTTTGGTGTGAGCGTGAATCACCAATAATTTAAGTTTCATATTATCTTTGTATAGTTGACGAACCTTTACGAACGCTGGTCTCAAAAACGTCAGTCAAACTACTCCCATCACAAAAAGACAAATCAATAAAAATTGAACCTTTTTCTCATCTTAATAAATGCCTGGACAAATCCTATTAATTAAAATTAAAAATTATGTTAAAATATTATATATATATATCCAAATGTTTCTTTTTTACTATGAATTATATTCGCATGTGAAAGACAATGTGAATAGATAAACGTCATCTAAAAAAATTCATGAGCGATGACAGTCAAATTCAGGCTGTGCAAGCCCCATCCAGCGAAACACAACACTACCCTCAGAGGTTTCCCATGCGACCTGCAGGTTAAGGCCAATAATAGATAGATAATGAACGTTGATTCACGGGGAGTACACCGTCATAAAACCGTAGGCTTCGATGAGGACCGCCACCAGCATTTATCCTCGGAATTAAGACTGAACAATAATTCCATCCGCCGTGGCCAAAATAAGGTTGTCGTGTTGCGGGAGGGTTTTGACGTGGGCCAATTAAGCCAGCAAAGGATTGAGGAAAATGGAGTTATGCAGTGCGTAGCACCCGGCGAGGGGCCGCGGGTCCATGGTTCGAATCTCACTACGTGCACACTTAAAATTTTGCTCTAGTCTAGTTTTTTTGTTCACGATGGTTAGCCCCAGGGCGAAGAGAGGATTTATTTTTATCTTTGTTTTTGTTTCTGGTGTTGTTATCGTGGCAGCAACGGCAGATTGCAATGGTTTCTAAGCGGGAGGGCATGGCGGTTAACAAGGCATTGCCTGTGCCGGTGCCGGTGCCGGTGCCGGTGCCGGTTTTGCCTTCGTGTTTCAGGACAGGGGAGGCAAGCTGGGAGACGGAGGAGGATGCGCCCGGGCCGCGGTGTGCACATACGCTCACGGCTGTTGCAGCCGTGGGGAATCGGGACAGTGCGGATTACATAGGACCACGGCTTATTTTGTTTGGCGGCGCTACTGCAATCGAAGACGGGTCCTCTGCTCTAGGCGGCGGAATAAGTAAGTTATTGCGCTGCAATTCTATGAAATTTGCGTGACAAAGATTTTTTCTTTATGCCTGGAAATTAGATGCCGAATAAAGAAGTTATTCCATTGTAATTCGCATAATAAAGATCATTTCTTTATGCCGTGGATATTTGATGAGCTGAATATGCAATTCTTTGAAATTTGGAAATTTGATTTGGTATGAGTAATATTTGCCCCTTCTTTGAAATATGAATAATAAGGTTCTTTTTTATGCCTGGAAATTTGATGCTGAGTAATTAAGATAGTTCACTTCAATTCAGATCTTTTCCTTATGCCCTGGAATTTGACGAGCGGAATATTCAATATTTTGAAATTTAGAAATTTGGTTTGGAATAAGTAATATATGCCACTGCAATTTTTTGAAATACGAATAATAAAGATCATTTCTTTATGTTGTGGAAATTTGATGTGGAATAAATAATTTATTCCACAGCAGTTGTTTGACATTTGCATATTAAAGATCTTTTCTCCATGCCGTGCAAATTTGATGAGCGGAATAAGCAATTTTTTGAAATTCAGAAATCTGATTTGGAATAAGTAATATGTGTCACTGCAATCTTTGAAATTCGATTACTAAAGATATTTTTTTAATGCTGTGGAATAAGTAAGTTATTCCATTACAATTCTTTGAAATTCGAATAATAAAGATATTTTCTTTACACTTCGAAGTTTGATGAGTGGAATAAGTAAGTTATTCCACTGCAATTCTTTGATATTCGAATAATAAAGATCTTTTGCTTATGCTATGGAAATGTGATGCAGAATACGTAAGTTTAAGTTTGAGTATGGTTTCTTTGCTGTGCAATGATGTATAGTAGTCTTCTGGACAAAACCTTATTTAAGCAAATGCATATCCAGAAGACTACTTTACGATAAGTTATTCCATGGCAATTCTTTGAAATTCGAATAATAAAGATCTTTTTTTTATGTTTTGGTGAACCAAGTAAGCTATTCCACTGCAATTCTTTGAAATTCGGAAATTTGATTTGGATTAAGTTGTATGTGGCACTGCAATTCTTTGAAATTTGGAAAATAAAAATATTTTCTTTATATTGTGCAAATTTGATGCGGAATAAGTAAGTTATTCCACTACAATTGTTTGAAATTCGCATAATAAGAATCTTTTCTTTATGCTAGAATAAGTAAGTTATTCCATTGCAATTCTTTGAAATTTGAATAATAAAGATCTTTTGTTAATGCCATGGAAATTTGATGCTGAATAAGTAAGTTTAGTTTTGAGTGGGGTTTCTTTGCAGTGCAATAATGTATGGTAGTCTTTTGGAATTTTTTTTGTTTAACCAGATGTTTCTAGAAAACTGCTATACAAGAAGTAAGTTATTCCGCTGCGATTTTTTGAAACTCTCATTATAAAGATCTTTTCTCTATGCTTTGATGAGCTGAGTAAGTTAGTTATTTTACTGTGATTCTTTGAAAATCGCATGATAAA
Source organism: Torreya grandis (assembly GCA_037957365.1). Lineage (NCBI taxonomy): Eukaryota > Viridiplantae > Streptophyta > Pinopsida > Cupressales > Taxaceae > Torreya > Torreya grandis. The sequence goes on from JARHVA010002426.1 coordinate 239,486, forward strand.
GTTCATCTCTTTATGCTGTGGAAATTTGATGCGTGGAACAAGTAAGAAATTCCACTTCAATTCTTTGATATTCACATGGTAAAGATATTTCCTTTATTCTATTGAAATTTGAAGCGGAATAAGTATGTCATTCCATGGCAATTCTTTGCAATTTGAATAATATGTTGAGTCTAGCCATGCTTGATTCACAAACATCTGTTTTAACGGTCTCAACAAACTAAAAATATTTCGCAACGTTAGGAGGTTAGTTGCAAACCTTGTGACACTTGCTTGCACAAGCTCTTTGATGACAACGTTGGTGCAGATCTGAGCAATTAAAAGTGCCGAGAATAATTTCAAACACAATACATTATTTCTTCGTACACTCTAATAATTATTCATACGGACTATTACAAAGTTTACATAGGAAAACTCTTTCCTATAATCATGGAGATTATCTCTCCATCAATTTCTCACCCAAATCCCTATGAATAACATACACAAAACAAACAAACCATGTTCGTAATATTCTTGTAACAATATTTCAACTACCCAAATATAATTAACTCACCAATGTTATATTTACCTCTCGGTAAATATCTAAACTCACTAATAGAAAAGCTAATCCCTAGCATTCCCTCCCTTAGTTTTTACATGGTGCAAAAACATTCACACTCTCACCTGCAGTATGCTCACCCCTTGAGGCATCCTCTATTTGGTTCATGACCTTGATACAAAGAAAGGCTCACTCCTTCCATGGTTTTAATCAGGGTTATCACAAACCTTGACATGAACAGGACCCCATCAACTGTTCACCTCCGGTGGTTTTCTGGATCTACCACAAACCTTTTCAAGATTCATGAGCTGACTTACATTGGTGTTTTTGTCCTTTCACTATGTTTTCACATTAGGAAAATATGTTTGAAATTACACACAAATTATATATCTTGAACAGGCATATTCTTCTGTTCTTATTTAAACATGCAAAATGCTGAAAAAAATAACAAAAAAAAAAAGAGGACTAAGCCCTCATCACCTCCTATAGCCTTTGTACGCGATCGTTGTCACTCGATTTCACACAACGTAAATATTCGTCATTGCCACTGGCGATCATCCTCGGCATAGTCGATTTAGCCCACAGTATGCCACTATCTCAAAACATGGCCCTGTCGCTAGTGGCTTGCGAGAGGACCTTGATTGTCCTCCAACCTCCTATGTCCTCCATCCTCCAATAGGTCACTGCTTGCTCAACTGATGATGTTATGAAGCTCAGATGCATGAAATTGTCGAGGAAAAATCCTCCCATAGTTTGGATGTTGCGTACAAGCATTAATGCGTCCGTTCAACAAAGAATTTGACTTTGATGACTGACCGACATAAATGACTTTTACAAATGACGATACTTTTGACGACTTGACCACACTTGACACAAAAATGACCATTTTTATCCATATGATGATAAAAAATAATAACTATTACGACTTTTGACATTTTTTAATAATTTTTTTTTTAATACCGACACATAACGACTCTTAAAATTGACAACTCCTCAACATAACAAAATTATAAACCAAAAATATATCTAAAATAAATGAACAAAGAATAACATGGTTTGACTAACCATATAACATAATACAATACCTTTTTAAAACTATATACCTAAAAGAAACAACTAATACGTAATGATTGTTTTGACAAATTCTCACAAATCCTAAAGACACATAGATTATAATCGCTTACATTCTACAACAATTTATTACAAAAGAGTATTTGAACTTGAAGACACACCTAAATAATAATATAAGCATAAAGACTAAAAATGACTAAATTTATAAATGATCTTTCGACTATAAATCCTAAAAAGACTTGACGAAATAGTAAACTATTTAAACAATGGACAAAACCTGAGAGAGAATGATGATGGTGCAATGGACAGCTTGATATCGGATGAATGGATCCATTTTGAAAAATCAAAACCGAGCTTGAAGGGACACGTTGGTCCGCGTACAAGTAGACATCATTTAACACGTTTGTCTTCAAATGACTGCACTAAATAACTCGTAGGCGCTGCTCTAATGCATCCACTCTGACCATTCTATTTTTAAATCTCACTTCTGGGTTGCACTTATATTTGAGCCAAAGTTTTGGACATATACCAACAATAGCGCGACTAAGACTGCAACTTTTCTACACTTCTTTTGCCTTTCTCAGGATGATTATTATTATTATTATTATTTTAACAATAATCTCCTCTGCGCTTATATGCAAAGTAATTTAAAAAACTTGTGAGTGGATCTAATCAACAATTACAGTCATTGCTATTATATGTGAGCTTCAATATTTACATGCTTAGTTGGCATAAGCACAGTTGTGACAAATACATTGAAAACATAAAGATCACCAAAAACGCTTTGTGTACAACTATATCTAAGATGTCAGAATAAACATACTTAGGGACGTCAACGATATGACTGATGACTTCGTAGGCATGTAGAAATTATATCCAACAGATTTCGAACTTTGCCAAAAAGAGGAGACTGATCACAAAATTATTTTTAATTTCTTACTCCAAGTTACAATTTCGCAAGGATCCCTTTTAGCTTTGGATCAACATGTTTAACAACTACACTTAGATTACTATCCAGTTGCTTTGAATGCAGGTCCACTGTCCATCGTGGAGACAGCAGCAGAATCTGTTTTGGAACGTTTGTCCTCTACCAGACTCTCATTGTTCACATGCACGGGATCATAGAAAGCTCTGATACTAGATGATAATGTTGGTGCAGATCTGAGCAATTAAAAAGAGCCTAGAATATTTTCAAACATAATATGTTATTTTTTCATACACTGATAATTATTCATACGGACTATTACAATGTTTATATAGGAAAACTCTTTCCTATAATCATGGAGATTATCTCTCCATCAATCTCTCAACCAAATCCCTATGAATAACATACACAGAACAAACAATGTTTGTAATAATGTTGTAACAATGTTACAACTACCCAAATATAATTAACTAACTCACCAATGTTATATTTACCTCTCAGTAAATATCTAAACTCACTAATGTAAAAGCTAATCCCTAACACTCTTTCCCCTTGGTGTGATCTCTCATCAAGTTGAAAACCCAAGGGTGATTATAAATGTAGTTTGTGATGTTTTTGGCGTATCTTACAACCAATCTCATCCAAGCAATTTTGCCTATGTTCTCCAAAAGAAGGTCAAAGCAATGGGTTGTGCAAAGGATCCAAAAGAGTGATGGATGCCTCTCCATTAGCAGCCTCCCAGCCACAATATATTTTGCTGCATCATTAGTGACAACTTGCAAAACATTCTCGATGCCCACCTTTAAGACAATAGTTTTCAACGTCAGGCTCAAAGTTTTTGTATTCTTTATGTTGTTAGAGACATCAATCGGCTTTAAGAAAACCATCTCACCATTTGAAGCCGTTGAAAATTTGATTAGGGTGTGGTTCCTTCCATCCATTCACCCGTATAAAAGAATGGTGCATTTGAACTTTTGCCATTGCTTCTTTTGTTCTTCTAAAATTGACTTTGCATTTGGAACAACATTATGGAGCAACCTCCCACTTAAGTCTTTTGGAGAGGGTGCCTTGTATCCTTTCACTGCATCTGTCAATGATGTCACCGAAGACTCCTAGTACGAGCTCTTCGTCATGTTAAAGGGAAGGTTTTTGTAATGCTATAAATTCGTAGACGCTTTATCTGCTTCTTGGTGCACCTCCTTGTTCCACCCTATACCTTGCAGTGAAGGTTGTGCCCTAGGTATGTTTCTAAGTATAAAAAAGTGATGTGACTGGGCTTTGATCAAATTGGATGAGGTGGACGTGCCTTGTATGCGTGGACCACGACTAGAGTCCACAATCTCTGCCATATCTACCCTTGTTTCCTTTTTTGAGTTAGGATTTACGGCTGTTGCTATGGCTGCTTGTACCTTTGCCCCCTCTAGTTTCTTTTCATCCAACAATGCAAGTGTTCCTTGCATCTCTCGTTTTGTCTTTTCCGTGGCATTGAGATAGGACGTGATGTCGTGGCAAGAAATGCATGTGATATGGTATGTAAGGCGATTGATGCTTCCAAAAACCTTCTTCGAGCAGAATGTGCAAATCACACTCCCTTGGAACAGTCCAACTATGGCATACTTCCAAGCAGCGGGATGGCTTCCGCTTATTGATGCTGAGCTAGATGCCATTGTATGCTAATCTGCAGCATGTTCAAATGCAAAAAAACATAATTGCAAAACAAAGTTGAAACTATAAACCCTATGTACTGGAAAAAAAGCAACAATTTCGTTCATAAATTATGAAAAACTAGCGTAAATCACGATAAAAATGATGGGAATTGAAGGGAATGATGTGAATTTGTAAATTTTGTGTAGAAACCTAATATTAACATTTTAGAACGAATTTACATGCTAAAAACAAACAAACCTGGAAATCGAAATTCCTCAAATTTGCTCTACAAATCCGCTATGAACTCCCTCAATTCACTCTAAATGATGCTCAAATGCTGTGTGATGAAAATGGTAGGCATGTGGGCCTAAAAAGAAGCAAGTGCAGCATTTTTATCATGTCAAACTATGTTTTTACTGTGTCAAACTGCATATGGCGAGTTCTGCGCTCGGACTGGCTGAGTACTTGGAGTACTCGCCATGAGTTCTTTGCTGAAACTTGTCATGAGTTCTGTGCTGAAACTTGTCCGAGGCAGACTCGCGAGTTTGAGTGGCGAAAACTTGCTTGGGCAAAAAAATGGCAAGTACTGGACAGCTTGCCAAGTACTTGGCGATTAGTTGAACTATGATCTATATTTATACCATACCATGAATTAGGTTGAGAGTCTTAAGGGCATGTATTTTGGACTTTCAGGGCTCAGCCAATGGAAGAGGATGTAGATTTAAGGGAAATTTGACTTTGAGAATTGTTAATGAAAACTTTGTTGAAGAGCACTCGCTTCAGCTTGGTAGCGTGTATGAAAGGCTTTGACAATGTTCAGAAGTTGAATTTTTAGTTAATTAACACAAATTTTAACTGAATTTATGTAACATTTGTGGTAAAGTTTTTCTGAGCTTATGTAGATTTAGGAAACTAGGCTCCATGAATTTAAATGAAATAGTTACCTTGTCGGAGGGCACATTTTTATATGCCCTAGAAATCTAATAACTAATGTAATATATAGAATTGTGATGTTTTGTGGAAATTTCTGAGTCTTTCCTGGGTAGTTTTTCCTGAAATGTTAGCTTGAGCTTAGCGGTGTGGAGGAAAGTGTTTGCCAATGGTCAAATGTGTAAAATTTTAGAAACTTATTTTAAGTTTTAATCGAGTTTATCTTAAAATTTGTGCGAAGTTTATGTAGATTTGGGAAATTTAGCTCCAAGAACTGTGAAAACCTTGTGGGAGAGGACGTTTCACTAGGCCCTGGAAATTTGGTAAGAATGCAAAATTTAAAAATTTGGTCTATTGTGTAAATGGTGTATGCAGTCTGTCATGGATGAGTGTTAGGATGTAAATTTTTTAGATTTTTTGACGTTGTGAGTAAATTTTGTAGTCTTAGTTAATAAATGTTCTCTTGGCCTTCTGAGCATAGGGAGAATCCTTTATGTTGAAATGTGTAAATTATGTTAAAATTAATGTGTGTTTTGCATTAAAAATAACACACTTGTATTTTGGAAACCTTTATGAGTAATGTTGACCTATGGAAGCCTAAGAACTTTAAACTTTAATGCATATTTTTATCGGATATCTATAATACTTTTTTTGACCTGTGGAAGCCTAGAATCTTTTATAATCAATGAACGTTTAGTGGACCTTATGTACATTTTTTAGTAAATTCAACAAAACTTTTCCAAGTTAACGTAGATTTAAGAAATATTTCTTGGAGAATATTAATGAAAACCTTGTCCAAGTGCGTTTACTTCAGCTTAGCTTTGTGAATGAAAGGCTTTTCTATCATTCTAATATTGAAATTTTAGTAAATTAATGCAAGTCTTAATGGAGTTTATGTAAAATTTGTGGTAAATTTAAGAAATTTCTGCTGAGATGTGGATTTAGGAAATCTGACTCCCATAATTGACAATTGTTGATGAAATATTTACCCTGTCCTAGAAGATGTTTCATGACGCGTTGGGAATCTGATAATGTCTGGAATTTTTTTAAACATTTGATGTTTTGTGTAAATTTCATTGTGTAGTGAAAAGTTCAAAGTAGTTTCTGAAGTGATCGCTTGGCCTTATAAGTGTGGAGTAAAGCTTTTATCTAATGTTGAAATGTGTAAATTTTAGTAAATTAATGCAAATGTTAACTGTGTTCATGTAGTTTTTGTTTTAAATTTTGCCGAGTTTGTAAATGTAGATTTAGCAATTTAAAACACAGGAATTTCCCGTAACATTTACTTCTAATATGTCTACCTGTGGAAGCCTTGACACTTTAATTACTGAAATGTTTCATAATGAACGTAAATATGTAAATTTTGATCTTCTTTGTAATTGTAGTAGTGGCCTTCAAAGTTGTTGCTACCACCTTCTTTAATTGAGTTTATGTAGATTTTGTGGTAAATTTATGTATTTGGTTGAGTTTTTGTAGATCTAGGAAATTAGGCCTTGATAATGGTTAATGAAAAACTTACTTTGTCTGAGAGCATGGTTATTTATGCCCACCAGAATGTTGATGATGAATGTAAATATTTAAAATTTTGATATTCTTTGTAAATTTGGTAGTCTATAGTGGAAGTAGTTGCTTAAATGCTCACTTAATTTTATCCTGCAGAGGAATGGCTTTGTGCATGTTCAAATGTGGAAATTCTAGTAAACCAATGCATGTTATAACCGATTTTGTGTAAAGATGTGGTAAATGTATGTAAATCTTTCTGAGTTTGTGTAGTTTTGGTAAATTCGCTGGTAAATTTGGTCTGGAGAACTGTTTATGAAATGTTTACCTTGTCCAAGAGGATATTTCATTCTGCCCTGGAATTTCTATACCCACCGTAAACTTTTTAGATTTTGATCTTCTGGGTAAGTTTTGTAATCTGTTTTGGAAAGTAGTTGCTTAACTATTCTCTCAATCTCAGCGCTGTGGATGAAAGGACTTGCTGATGCTCAAATATGTAGATTTTGGTAAATTAATGTATGTTTTAATCAAGATTATATAATTTTTATGGGAGATCTGTGTAGATTTTGTTTAAGTTTGGGTATATTTAGGAAATCCCATATGGAGAAATTTTAACGAGATATGTGCCTTGTCTGAGAGCACATATATGTAAATTTGATAACAAATGTAAATTTTTAAAATATTTATCTTCTGTGTAAATGTTGTGGTTTTTTGTGGGAAGTAGTTGCTGAAATGTTTGGTTGAGCTTAGCAGTGGCGATGATATCCCTTGCCAATGTTCAAATGTGTACGATTTGGTAAATTATTGTAAGTTTTAACTGAGTTTATTTACACTTTGTGGTAAATTTATGTATATCTTTTGTTGAATTTATCATTTATGTAATCAATAATCATAGGAAATCTCGCCCGGCAAATTATTAATGAAGTATTTCCCTTGGCTTTAAATTGTATATTTAATCCCAATTTTGGTAGGTTCTGAAAACTGTTTTTACTTTAACCTAAATTATTGTTCGGAAATTTTGTTCCAATTTTGGTTAGTGGAGCTTAATTCTGTTATGCCTTTGACTATTAATTGCAATTTGAATTGAATTTGAATTATTTTTGGTATTGCATGGTGCTGGGAATCCTGCAGGATTGGCTGGTGTTACAAATGCAGTACACTCTTATGATGTGGTTTCTCGTAAATGGAAAAGGTATGTTGGGCTTCTATCCAGAGCCTCGAAAAGATTTGTTTTTGTTAAAGGCTGATAAACATTGGTAGCTCAATAATGCTTAATTCATAATTTTTTGACAGTGAATATTGAGTTCTTAAGCATAGCATTTGGAGACGTTAAAAATATACAGATATTGAAAATTTCTCTTACTCTTTTTTTTTCAACAACTAGAAGAAGCGTCTTTTTATTATACCACAAATAACTATATGCAAATCAAACAGAGAGTACAACTAAGATAAAGTTAACTCATTGCAAATATATCCAGTATGCTAATCTCCAAATTCATTGTCAAGAGATCAAATTGCCTTCTGTCCAATATGTCATAAAAACATATTGGAAACTACATACAGAGAAATTGGTTTTATAAGTATGAAAACATATAATTGTGGCGAAGTAGCCTGCATAACAACTGCAGCCTTGGCAACAGCATCTGCTATCTAATTCTGGTTCCTGTAAATATGCTGAAACTCATTGAAGCAAATGATTAATTCACTAGCTTCTCCAACTTGATTCCCAAAGGCAGCATTGTTCAATATGCCGATTCCCTTGATTGTCCTATCCTATAATTCAAGTACTCTTGAATGAGAAGCTTCTCTTGCTCCTTATTTTGCGATCTTCAAGTGATGACCAGAGCGTGCAACTGAGCATTGTAATTTTCTAATTCTAACCCATATATTGGGTTGGAGAAAAAGCCAACAGTTCCAACCATCCCCAGATATTTGCATATCCATTTTTATGCCATTTTGTTTCTTGCAAATGCAGGTTATGAGCCACGCTGTTTTTATATGGTGTTCAATACTGTTTTAGATGATTGCTTGTTTTTATGTTACCGTGTGGATGTCAGTACGGCTCAGACTTCAACCTTTTCAGTTCTACCAACTATTCTTTTTCATGGAGCTCTACAACTTACACTTTGAGATTATTGAACGTGTGGAGGATTTGTGTTCACCTCACATACAATTACATCCTCCTTATCTTGACTGCTGCTCCTTTTGTGTAATCCTTTGTAAGATTACTTTCCACGTCAACTTTCCATATCCTGTGCATGGTTTCATGAATTTTTCTTGTACCTTAAAGTTCCAATTTTCCTATGTCTGTAGCTATCAAAATACAATAGCACTATGTACGGTACACACAACTATAGCATGAAAGCCATAATGCAAACTGAGTTGACCATCATAAGTTTCAACTCTTACATTTGAGTTTTCTTACCATATATCTGATGTGTCCTTGAGTTTTATCACTATATATATATGAAGTGTCCTTAAGCTTTCTCACTATATATTTGAGTTTCACCTCACATACAATTACACCCTCTTAATTTTGACTGTTGCCCTATTTGAGTAATCCTTTGTGAGATTACTTTCTTTGCCCAGTGCATGGTTTCATGAATTTCTTTTTCATATTAAGGTTGCAAGTTTCGAATGTTTGTAGCCCAAGTTATTGATTTGGGTTTGGGTTCGAGGAACTTGGTTCACCGGTACGACGATTTTTTTTACCTTGAGTATGGCTTGGGTTCGGCTGTACAAAAAATATATAAAAAATAAAAATTATAGAAATTCTAGCCTAATAAATAGAAAATTAGTGACATTGTCATTAACCACATAGTATGCATATTGATGTAAAAAACAAAATATTAAAATAATCACAAAATACTAAACGAATACCAAATGACATGATAATCATTAATTATTAATCATAAATATCAATAATAATTAATGACATCAAAATTAATATTCATAGTCATCTTGCTCTTCATCGAGAGCATCAGTATCAACATCAACATCATGATGTGGTTCTAATGAACCACAAGGACTAGCACTCCTGCGACTCTTGCTAGAGCTATGTGTTGTCGAAGGAGTGTCAATGTCATAATGAGTGGTGGAAAATGGAAGCATCCAAGTCAAAGTCCTCTGGATCTATATCCCAATGCTTTGATGCCCCCTCCTTGTACTCTGGGTTCTTGTGCAATAGAAGACGCAAATTGGAGTGTATGTAGATCAACTCCTTGGCATTTTTTGTTGCAAGCTTATTACATTTTTGTGAGTGGATGAAGTTGTATGTCCTCCAATTCTGTTCACAAGAAGATGAAATCGCAACCTATATTTAAATTTATAAAAATAAAAAGTTAAAACTCAAGTTTTAAACATAAATTTTAAATTTTTAAAACAAAACGAAAAAGTTAAAAACTTAAAAAATAAAAAACGTACCTGTGACAAGACCTTGATTGTAAGAGGTTGTAGGTTTAGTGATCCTTGGCCATGGAGGTACCACCACATATAAGCATCCTTCTTGTATTTGTCCCGAAAAGTACCAAGATTATGACCTTGGGAGGTAATGAAACTCCCAAACTCGTTTATAACCACGTCTTCCATTTTGGGATCAAGGAAGATCCTAGAGCATGCCAATTTATAACCTTCAGCTACCTCGTCATCCCTTTACAGTGGCCTTCTCATTGGCAAAAAAAGAATCTCCGTGCTATAGAACTAAGGAGTCAATGCAAAGGCAAGGAGATGTAGCAAGGTGGTCATTTTGTTCCACCATTAAACAAGGATTGAATGATTTTGTTTAAAAAATGTCTCCTTGGGATCTTACTCTTTTGCATTAATGATGGCCTTTAACTTCTCAATTATTAAGTCGATGCCATCATATATTTCTCCCAAACATGGCTGATTCATGTTAGTGAAACTAATTAGACTCATAATGGGCTTAATGAGACTTTACAAATAATCTACACAGGGCCACCAATCATCTCTAGGATCATATTTTTCACTCTTTGGGCCCGATCTTTGCTTGACTTCCTCCATACGCTCTACATGTCACTGATGACCATGCTTCTGAGTGCCTGTTGCACCTTCACAAATTGTTTCAAGACGATTGTGTGAGAGGCGAATTTAGTTGTAGCAACCTATCCCAAAATTAAAATTAAAAAAATAAAAAGACTTATGAAATATACAAGTACTAGATTAAAAAAGGTAAAACTTTAAAACAAAAATAAAATTATTAAAATAAAATGAAAATTAAAATCTATAAGTACCTTTAGTAGCTTCAAAGTCAAGAAGGATTTGAAGATGGCTTGAGAGAGGGTTGGTGACAAACATTTCATTCTTGTTAGCCTCAACATACACTTGCTTGATCCACTCAAATTCTCTCCCCATTTTATGCAACATGAGGAAGAACGAGTTGACAACACAAAGTGTCAAAAAATGTGCTCATACCTTGCCTTCACCAATATTTCCATGGCCTTGTAGTTTTTTGTGTTATCCGTTATAACTTAGATAACATTTTGAGGCCCCACTGCCTTAATAGATTTGAAGAGGGTGTTGGTGATGAACTCGACATTCATCACACACCCCTCACAATCAACGGATTTAAAAAACATTGCCCCTTTAGGGCACACATGAATCACATTGATTAGAGGCCTATTTTTTGCACCTTTATATCCATCAGAAATTATGGAGACCCCCATTTCAGCCCACAAATCCTTGATTGGCTTCCAAGAATCTTTAACATGTTTTTTCTCTTTTGTGAATAGGGTGGTGCAAAGCTTCTCAAACCTTGAACCTTCGTAACTTTTTGGGGGCTGGTTGATTGCTCTTATAATTTCTTGCCAATATGGTGATATAAACACATTGAAGCACAATCCATTTGCATACACGCATTGTGCGATGTGCTCATCCACGATATGCCTGCCCTTATTTTGAAAAGACCTTTTCAATAGTCTTTTTGTTCTTTTGTTTAAAAGAGGAGAAACCTCTTTGTGCATGGAGGGTGTTACAAAAAATGGACGTGTTACGGTCACAACTAGGAAACTACCATAAGGAGTTGGGGGAAATTGGTGGCTTCTTTGATTCGTTGGCTTTCTTTGACAAAGGGTGAACTTATCTCATGGCATGGCTGACATCGACTTCTTCTTGCTCTTTGATGTGTTCAAGAATTTTTACTTTTGTTACTGGACTATCGTCCTTCCCCATGCAACTTTTGATACTGGCACTAGATACGTGACATAAGTGGGCTTTCATTAGATTGTATGCGCTAACATTTTGATTATCATGAGAATTGCATCTCCAAATATACCACCCACCACCTAGAATCTACTCTATCATTGTCACATATTTTCAAAATGGTGATTGTGCATCAATTTTGAATTGGGTTTGGCCCACGGAGGTAGAACTTGTTGACATTGTAGTATATCGAACTGCAAGTAAAAAATTAACACAAAAATAATAAAAAAAAAAAAAAAACAAACCCTAAGGCAACAATTTGTAAAAAACTGAAGAAAAAAAAGTTAAAACAATATAAGCTAAAACTTAAAAGTTTAAAATCTTACCTTGGCGGAAAATGGGCTCCTCAATCAGCGTAGGAAAATGATTAGAATGTTGCTTGATGAAGCTTCAATGCTAAATCAACAATGGAAGGTAAGTATGCAATGAGAAAATAAGAGGCAAGTGTTTTTGCTTTTGTGTTTTGTTTTTATTATTTGTGTTCTTTAATCCTATGTTTTTGTTTTTCACAACTTTTAGGGGTTGCAATATGTTTTTTATTAGTTTTAATCGTTGCTTTTTGTGAAAATTTGGGAAAAAATTAGAAAAAAGAATGAAAAAAAACGTTTTGACTGCTCGGTTCTGCCCATGTTCATCCTGGGCGACCCAAGTTCGCTCGAGTTCTTTTGTAGAAGAACCTGGGCGACCCAGGGTGAACCCGGGTCGAATCTGGCCAGTACTGGACCTGAATCCAGATCAGTGTGTACCCATATCTGCTAAAATGGGTGAACCAGTATCTTAGTTTGTAGCTATTGGAATCCAATAACAATATGTAAGATATTTATAGGTATAGCATAAAATCCAGAATGCAAAACCTAGTGGCCATCCTAAGTTTCAACTCTTACATCTGAGTTTTCTCACTATATATCTGAAGTGTCCTTGATGTTCGTTGCTTGAACCTGAAAAAACTTTGATAAATCCACAGTGATAAGTTACACCTAATACATGGAGTCATAGAAACAAGAATAATCTCTTTTTGAATGTTTTATTGTACATGTAAATTTTTGGTATTGGAGTGCAATTTTTTTATACTTCTTGCTTGCCTTACCTTTCTGGACTGCTGGAATTTTAATCTATTTCTCTATTTTCTTTTCTTACTTGTGAAGTTCCTAGGAGCAGAGTCCTTTTCTTCACTAAGTTCATCATGTTCTATTTTTCTCAACCATATAGCTACTGGCATGTCACTATATTCTTTCAAAGTGAATTTATCCAAATGAGTCTCTGCCGATATTTTTAAGTTTTAATGGAATTTTTTACAAAAGTAATTCTTTAAGGGTCGAAATAAACTCATTGAGATGGACTGGAGACACCAGGGGAACAAAGAGTTGTTAAGTTGTGCAGCATAAATGAAGTAGAAGATGAAATACAAATCCTTTTAACCTTCGCGCTATTCAGTGTTATCAGGTGAAATTACATAGATATTCAGTTTTAATTGTTGCTTTTTGTGAAAATCTGGGAAAAAATTAGAAAAAAAAAATAAAAAATTTGACTGCTGGGTTCTGCCCATGTTCATCCTGGGCGACCCAAGTTCGCTCGGTTTCTTCTGCAGAAGAACCTGGGCGACCCAGGATGAACCCGGGTCGAATCTGGGCAGTACTGGACCTGAACCCAGATCGGTGTGTACCCATATCTGCTAAAATGGGTGAACCGGTATCTTAGTTTGTAGCTATTGGAATCCAATAACAATATGTAATATATGTATAGGTATAGCATAAAATCCAGAATGCAAAACCTAGTGGGCATCATAAGTTTCAACTCTTACATTTGAGTTTTCTCACTATATATCTGAAGTGTCCTTGATGTTCTTTGCTTGAACCTGAAAAAACTTTGATAAATCCACATTGATAAGTTACACCTAATATATGGAGTTATAGAAACAAGAATAATCTCTTTTTGAATGTTTTATTGCACATGTAAATTTTTGGTATTGGAGTGCAAATTTTTTAAACTTCTTGCTTGCCTTATCTTTCTGGACTGCTGGAATTTTACTCTATTTCTCCATTTTCTTTTCTTACTTGTGAAGTTCCTAGGAGCAGAGTCCTTTTCTTCACTAAGTTCATCATGTTCTATTTTCCTCAACCATAAAGCTACCGGCATGTCACTATATTCTTTCAAAGTGAATTTATCCAAATGAGTCTGCTGATATTTTAAAGTTTTAATGGAATTTATTACAAGAGTAATTCTTTAAGGGTCGAAATAAATTCATTGAGATGGACCGGAGACACCAGGGGAACAAAGAGTTGTTAAGTTGTGCAGCATAAATGAAGTAGAAGATGAAACACAAATCCTTTTAACCTTTGCGCTATTCAGTGTTATCAGGTGAAATTACATAGATATTTGCAATCTTAACCTAGTACATGAATTTTTAAGCCAAAAAATCAAACAAAACATTGGGGATTTATTCTATGATTCCTCAATCTTCTAAACAAGTAAACGTACTTTTATTGCTCCTGCAGACCATTTTTGGCCTAAACAACAATAAAAATGTCATGTCATCTCAGATGCACAGATGGAGGCTAGGTTGATTGAATTTAAAATATTTTATAAAAAGTTAAAAAAACAGTCTTTACTTATTGAACATGTTCTTGTAAAGCCATTAGAGATGCCTTTTGGATTCTCCCATTTGAATTGTAGGTATGCACGGGCAAGCAAATCAAATCTATTGTTTTTGGATATTTGTAGTCATCGGGGTAATTTCTATGGTTATTTGTTAGATGTGATGAAGCTCTGTGAAAATTTGATCTTATACTTATGAGTCATACTGTTCATATTTGACCTTGGATTTCATTTCCTGCTGGGGTTATCTTAGTGTTGTCAAATTTTACCATTCATTCTATTTTATAATTATAAGCAGAATAACTAGTAGTTTTTGGTATTAGGAAGCGATTATAGGGACCATTTCCGTTCTTGGAGTTAGATATATTCATGGATTTGTTTCTGAATTTGTTCCGTGCATATTATAATCCTAGCATAAATAGTTGAGTATGATACTACTTCTCAACAATGTGGACTGAACTTACAGATACCATCCTGGTGGGGATCCTCCATCTCCAAGGGCTGCACATACGGCAACTGCAGTGGGTACTATGGTTGTAATTCAGGTAGCCTTTTTCAAATGAAAAAGAGTTCATTACAGTTTAGAGAACTTTTAAATAAATTAAATGAAAAAGAGTTCATTACAGTTTTAGAGAACTTTTAAATAAATTACAACTCTTCCATAGATTTGGTGTTTTTTCTTTGTATTTTTTCAATTTAGAATTTTCTAGTTATTCTTGTTAAGGCTTACCAGGCAAATCTCATTTTCTAGGGTGGTATTGGTCCTGCGGGGCATTCTACTGATGACTTATATGTGCTTGATTTAACTCATTCAAAATTCAAATGGCACAGGTATATAGGGCTC
Organism: Torreya grandis; assembly: GCA_037957365.1. NCBI lineage: Eukaryota > Viridiplantae > Streptophyta > Pinopsida > Cupressales > Taxaceae > Torreya > Torreya grandis. The sequence goes on from JARHVA010002426.1 coordinate 254,750, forward strand.
AAAATAACTAATTCCAGAATATTAAATTTCTCTAACTATGACTTATTTTTGGATAGTGTACTTCCATAACTGTTTTGAAATTTAGGGTAGTTGTGCAAGGACCTGGACCAGGACCACGTTATGGCCATGTGATGGATTTGGTTTGTCAAAGATATATTGTAACTGTTAGTGGAAATGATGGTGAGCTACACACTAACTCAAAGTCACTTTAGCGTTCTTTGTGATTTTTTTTTGAGTTTGACAATATGTGATTTTTATCCCAGTTGATGTTAAATTTCTGTCATAAAATCAAACGCAGGTAAACGGGCATTATCTGATGCATGGGCACTGGACACGTCACAAAAACCATATCAATGGCAGAGGCTTGAACCAGAAGGAGATAGACCATCTGCTCGGATGTAAGGGGCTACCCCGTTTTGAATTGGCAACTTGTTACAGCATAGAAGTCACTAGTTTGTGAGTAGTTGAGTCAGGGCTCTAATTATTTTAAAGCCAGCTTGTGTCTCCACAATTGTAAAAAGTGTGTGCTGAATGCTGCAAGTAAAACTCAAAAGATGATCAAGTTGACATAGCCGCTAATTTTCTTTCTCTTATACATTTCTCATAGTGGCCTTAAGTTTTTTATTCTGTGATTTTACAGGTATGCAACAGCTAGTGCACGTGCAGATGGCATGCTTCTGCTTTGTGGAGGAAGAGACAGTGCTGGCTTGGTGAGATATGATAAAATAATGAAACATTTTTTTTTAAAACACCATGGATGGAAGTCTCGATTTTGTTAAGAATTGAGTCTATTATATGCTATAGCTTAGGTGGTGAAATGCAATATTTTAATTAAAGGTATTGAGTTTAACTTGAAATAACTTGAAACACTCTTTCTATTGCTCTTTTCCAGTTGGTTAAGTGATGTAACTGTTAATAGGGTTAAAAAAGAAGTTGTGACAACTTGAGACCTCAAAAGAGATAGGTCTTGGTGCAAAGGCTAAAACACTACGAAGATGTCATAAAAAATACAACTTGATTGCTTATTTGTGTTCCTCTCAAAAAAATATGCAATTTAAAAAATTACGGCATGTCAATCTGAGTTTTTATTGAAAAGTTATGGCCTCTAGAAGTTAGTGCATTTGGCTTGGTTGCAAAACCACCACCTAATTGTCAGTTCTATAACCGCCCCAGTGGTTTGGCAAAGCTATGTGCCACGATGGTTTTGTGCTTGTTAAGCATGAAATATATTGAGGGGGGTGAATCAGTGTATTATATATCTTATAAAACTTTCCCTTTATCAAATTCCACTTAATCAAACATTCAAGATATGCAATAAAACTCAAACAATAAACATCACACAAGACAGAGAGAGACGCCAGATATAACGTGGAAACTCAATGTGGGAAAAACCACGGAGAATCAATCTCAAATATATTCGTGAGAACAACCCCACAGGAGCACCATACCTCTTTGCCAAGTACAAACTTCAGCTACAATTCGTGAGCACCAACCCACATGAGCTTCAAACCCCTTTGCCGAGCACCAACCCAGCACCTATTCGTGAGCACCAACCCCTTTGCCAAACACCAACCCAACAACAATTCGTGAGCACCAACCCACAGGAGCACCAACCACTTTGCCGAGCACCAACCCAGCAACAATTCGTGAGTACCAACCCCTTTGTGTATACCACACACCTATCTCTCAATGTTGCTATCTCAACAAATGATAGATCAATACATCTCCTTCCTCTCTCTCACATTTGCTCTTCTAAGCTAGATATAACAAATACAAATCATATTCATCTCTCACAATTGCTCTTCTAAGCTAGATATTACAATATCAAAATCAACTTCTCACTCACATATTACAAATGGCTACTCAAGCCTTTATTTATAGCTTTCCAAATAACCTTTGGCCTTCCCTTTTTTGTGACCTTTCAATACTCATGGAAAATGGCACCAATCTTGGATGACCCTTCATATCCAAGCATTTGAAAAGTCATGTGGTGACCCTTCATGACCAAAAACGTCTTTCCCACTTTTGTCCTTATCTTTGGTGACTTTTCGTATTTCTCAAAGTGTCCCTTCATGAAAAATTCGCCCTTTACTCTTTTGTCTTCACTTGGTGACTCTTGGTATTCCCCAAGATGACTCTTCATAGAAAAATGCGTCCCATCCTTCTTTTGTCTTTATTTCGTGACTCTTCGATTTCTCCATGGGCCCGTATTTTGTCTCATATGCAACCAAAAATATATTCATTAATATTAAATAAATATTAACTCATATTAGTCAAGATAAACAACATTAAATGCAATGGGGCCTTTATCACCAATAATAAAACCTTTGACATCAATGACAATATTTTCAACAATCTCCTCCTTTGTCATTGATGGCAACATCAATCCTGAAACTGCCACACCTTGTCATCTGCACATACCATCATTTGAAAACATACAATAACTCTCCCTTATTATAGCAATCTATACTTGTTTTTTGTACCTTTTTCTGCACCTGTACTTGTCCCTATTATTCTCTCCCTTTGACATCAATGGCAAAGGGCCTACCTGGAGCTAACACTTAGCTCCTCCTCACTTGATACTGAACATCAGTGGCAGGAAGTAATAGAAATTACTCCCAACTCCTCTCGCCGATCTTTGAATGTATCATTTGATCGTGCCTTTGAGAAGATATCTGACAAAACATATACATTGTTTCCTGTCCTTTGAGCATCTGCAATCAACTCATTTGAATCTTTTCTTCTAATCTCATAACCTTCAGCATAAAACTTTAATGTGTATCCTTGATCACAAATTTGACTAACACTCAACAGATTATGCTTAAGACTTTTTACATACAAAACATTTTTAGTCTTAGTTCTACCATAATCCAAACTCAAAGTACCTTTTTTGGGTATCCTGGCAGTGGTTTTATCTCCCAATCTCACTGTACCACCATTTATCTTCTTTAGAGAAATGAAATTACTTTTATCACCTGTCATATGCCTCGAACATCCGCTATCAATTAATCATGGCTGATCTTTACCTCCCACATGCAAAGCTGTTTGCACCATCATAGAATCTTCATGTTGTTTTTTCTGCCATGAACATGTCTGAACTTTTTTCCTGATGAATGGAGCTTTGAAACTCTGATTCTTCTTTTTGATGAATAGATTTTTGAAACTCTGATCCTTCTTGACTGACTTGAACATGCTTTTGCAATACCGAGCTATGTGTCCGAAATTGTTGCACTTGTAGCACACTATGGTCTCTTCATTAAAGCTTGATAGAGGAGCAAAAGAGTTGTGTCTTCTGGTTGACTTTACTTGACTTTCCTTCTCGTTATTTCTGAAATTATTAGCTCTTTTTTTACATTCTAATTTTTTGTGGCCATATCTATTACAATAAAAACAATAGCCATAAAAATAAGACCGGTCTGTATATCTCTGCCCTGATTGCCTTTTGTAGCTTTGTTCCTTCCAACCTTCTCTATTTGGAATGTCCTCTGTATTCTTCACTTCTCCCTTTTTTGTTTCTTCTTGTGTAAGAGCTTTAGCATAGCTCTTTTTCTTTTCAAAACCAATTTCTGTCTTATCTGAATATGTTTTTTGACTTTCTAATATCTTATTTAGCATGTTAGTGCTATCCTCAAATTTTGAATCACTAACTACTTTATCATTGACCGCTTTCTGAATATCTTCTTTTAAAGAGACAATTTCAATAACATACCTTTCACAATTTTTTCTTGCTATTTCCAACTGTGCTTTGATATCTTCATTCTTCTTGGCTTCTTCAAAGTGTGCTTGTAGATCTTCAATCATTTCTTTTGACTCTTGTTCATTTTTCTCGATCTGGTGCTTTAACCTTCGATTCTTCTTCTGAACAGCTTCTAACTCTTTTAAGGCACAATGGAGTTCTTTTTCCATATCTACTTCAGCTTTCTCTTCTTCTTCTTGATCATCATCATGTATGGCCATGAATAGGATCTTTAGAATACAGGCTCTTCTTCTCGAATCCCTTCTTAGATTTGCCTTTGAAATTCTTCTTGTATGTAGGTTTTTCTTCTTCATCATCTTTAACTTTATCTGGGCATTTAGTTGAAAAATGTCCAATCTTTCCACAATTAAAACATTTAAAAGGTAATTTTCTTTGATATTTACCTGTTCTTTTTTTGGCCTGTGAATGAAAAGTGCTTCGTTGTCATTTTCATCATCACTGGAACTATCAATTGATTCTTGAATCTTAGCTTTCTCCTTCTTTGATGTCTTGAAAACCGCTTCTCTCTTTGAGGGTTTATCTTGTTCTGTTCGCATCTCATATGCCGTGAGAATACCATGAAGCTCATCCATCTTTAGCTTGGCTAAATTCTTCATCTCCTCGATTGCTGAAACCTTTGCATCATATCTCATTGGTAGAGATCTCAAAATCTTTTGCACCACCGTTGACTCTTCCAATGTTTCTCCAAGACCTTGAATCTGATTTACTATCTGATCAACTCGTAAGAAATAACTTGCTATATCTTCTTCTTCTTCCATCTTCAAATTTTCAAACTGCCTTCTAAAAGTCTGCAACTTAGCTTGCTGAACCTTTCCATCACCTTTGTAAATATTCTCAAGTTTTACCCAAGTTTCATGAGCAGATTTACATTGCATAACTTTAACAAATTCAGATTCACATAAACCACATAAAATAGCATTTAAAGCTTTAGCATTACATTCACTTGTCTTTTTTTTTGCTGGAGTAATTGTAGATGTCTGTGGCTCTTCATATTCCTCCACCACTGATTTCCATATGTCAAATCCAAGGGCCATCAAATAAACCTTCATTCTCATGCTCAAAAAAGCATAATTCGTCCCATCAAACAAAGGTGCCTTATTTGTAGAAAATCCTTCTTGTGACCCAGCGATCGTGCTTTCCCGATCTACCTTCAAGCTGTAAAACTTTTCAAAAAGGAAACTGCTTTGATATCAATTGTTAAGCACGGAATATACTGAGAGGGGGGGTGAATCAGTGTATTTTATATCTTATAAAACTTTTCCTTTATCAAATTTCACTTAATCAAACATTCAAGATATGCAATAAAACTCAAACAATAAACATCACACAAGACAGAGAGAGACACCAGATATAACGTGGAAACCCAATGTGGGAAAAACCACGGAGAATCAATATCAAATATATTCGTGAGAACAACCCCACATGAGCACCATACCCCTTTGCCAAGTACAAACTTCAGCTACAATTCGTGAGCACCAACCCACAGGAGCTTCAAACCCCTTTGTCGAGCACCAACCCAGCACCTATTCGTGAGCACCAACCCACAGGAGCACCAACCCCTTTGTCGAGCACCAACCCAGCAACAATTCGTCAGCATCAACCCATAGAAGCACTAACCCCTTTGCCGAGCACCAACCCAACGACAATTCGTGAGCACCAACCCACAGGAGCACCAACCTCTTTGTGTATACCACACACCTATCTCTCAATGTTGCTATCTCAACAAATGATAGATCAATACATCTCCTTTCTCTCTCTCACTTTTGCTCTTGTAAGCTAGATATAACAAATACAAATCATATTCATCTCTCACAATTGCTCTTCTAAGCTAGATATTACAATATCAAAATCAACTTCTCACTCACATATTACAAATGGCTACTCAAGCCTTTATTTATAGCTTTCCAAATGACCTTTGGCCTTCCCCTTTTGTGACATTTCAATCTTCATAGAAAATGGCGCCAATCTTGGATGACCCTTCATATCCAAGCATTTGAAAAATCATGTGGTGACCCTTCATGACCAAAAACGTCTTTCCCACTTTTGTCCTTATCTTTGGTGAATTTTCGTATACCTCAAAGTGTCCCTTCATGAGAAATTCGCCCTTTACTCTTTTGTCTTTACTTGGTGACTCTTGGTATTCCCCAAGATGACTCTTCATGGGAAAATGCGTCCCATCTTTCTTTTGTCTTTATCCCGTGACTCTTCGACTTCTCCATGGGCCCTTATTTTGTCTCATATGCAATCAAAAATATATTCGTTAATATTAAATAAATATTAACTCATATTAGCCAAAATAAACAAACATTAAATGCAATGGGGCCTTTATCACTAATAATACTAAACCTTTGACATCAATGACAATATTTTCAACAGTGCTGCATATACTGGGAATTTTGCAAGGAGATAGAACATTTTGATTAATTACTGCAGATGGTTTCTGTTCATCTTCAAAGTTTTTTTAGTTTTTGATTCGAGCCCCCTTTGGTGTTGAAATTGTATATATAAATATGGAGAGGGCCTTTGTAAGAAAGGGAAAGTTCCTAGTAGATCTTCTTCTTGATGGTATGTGGTTTATTGAGTTGGATTGTGAAAAAAAAAGAGAGTGAATGAGCAAGTTGCAGATCATGTACATGTGTTTGGACATTTTGTAATGCAAAGTATGGTCATGAAGGCCTTGAGAAGGCAATAAACTTGTACAATTGTTGAATTACATAGTGGAAGGGGAGAGCAATTGCTTCACCCACTAGAGTTTTTCTCACATCAGGTTTCTTCAGGTTGTATAGTGTGTTCATCTTATGCTGTTTTTTCTTATACTTTCTTATTATGTTTAGTATGCTGTACATTCCATTTCCAATACTTGTTTAACTGTGTTTTAGTATTGGAAGTAGTCTAAAACAATCATTCATCAATAACTTGATAAGCTAGGAGTATAGGATCTGTGTTTGTGAAACTTAGTGTGGAATATCCACCTAGTTTACAGATCAAATTGGTGTCAGAGCAAGTTAGTGTTCCATAGTGTGTGGTTTGTTTGGCGTCCATTGTGTAGATATATCCTTGTTACAAGAGCAACAAGTGCTAGTGGAAAATGTGATTTAGTATGGCTTCTGAATATGAGAGGATACTTAAATATGGTGAAGAAAGATTCTGAAATTTGGAAGAGGATGTTTCAATCATCTCTCAGTCCCTGATGGAGGTTGAGAAGATTATGAGTCATGGCAAAACTAGGAGTTTCTATGGATGCTTCCGAAGCGAGGAGTTTAAGATTTCCAACCACAAGAAAGAGAAGTCCCATTGCAACCAAGCTTTGTTAAACACACGATACATTGAGAGGGAGGGTGTGAAAAAGTGTATAATAAAATTTTAACTTTTAGAAATTAATGTTCACAAAGAAAGTATTCACACAAGATCTAATAATAAATCAACACAAGATTTATCGGAAAAAATCACAAAGCACAACTGCTTGGATCTACCGTCCAAATCCAATTGTAAATTAATAATCATTTTTACAAAATTTCATAGGCACCAACCTACTTGGAGACACCAATCCCCACCGCCAAGCACTAACTTAGCAAGAGACACTAATCTCTTTGTTCTGAGGCACCGACCTTCATTAAAACAATCTTCTACCTTACTATTGTTGCTTCATCAACGAATGATAGCAAATTCAATCTCCTCTTCTTCACCACAAAAATCTACTTATGCTTGAATGATGGAAATAATTATTTCTCATATCTTTTCTAATCTTCTATTAGCGTTATATAATCTCCAAAGGTTCTTCACAAAGGAGGCGTCCCATCAAAGAGGCATCCTTTTATCAAAAGGTGTGCATTTAATTAAATTTTAATTATTTCACTAAGTGGGGCGATTTCCCCAAGGCAGCAATATATCAAGTGGGTCGGCCCAACAATGATAGGCTTTAATACATGTCTTAAGAGGGGCAATCATCCTAGAGCGCGCATTTAAAACTTTTTTAATGTTGGGCCCTTTATCATGAAGCATTGCTACAAATTAAATATAATTTCGTTGCACTAATGACACTTTTGTTGACTTCCGTTACATTAATTATAATGCCTTTGACATCAATGACAATATTTCAACAATACCCTAGAAAAATAGTACATGAACTCCCCCTTGCTGTAGTTCTCCTCTTTTGCTCCCTTTCTTTAATTCTCCTCCTTCGACATCAATGGTAAAGAGACATACACCACAATCACAATGTATATCACCAAAATATCCATAGAGCTGAATAATGCAATGATTAGCTCCCCCTTAATCGATGCTTCTCTTGACGGATTTAATGACTAGATGTAGAATGGATCACTCCCAATTTTTGCCTTAGAAACTCAAAAGTCTTTTTTGGGAAGAGCTTTGTGAAGATATCTTCTATTTGTTCCTTTGTGGCAACGGACTCCATCTTTACTTGCTGATTTGCACTTTGTTCTCTCAAGAAGTGATACTTGATTGGAATGTGTTTTGTTCTAGAGTGCATAACCGGATTCTTTGAAATGTTTATTGCACTAGTGTTATCACAGGTTATTGAGATTGGATGTTCATATTCTATCTTAAAATCTTTCAACGTCTGCTTCATCCAAAGGACTTGTGTACAACAAGACACTGTTGCTATGTATTCTACTTTAGCCGTAGATAAAAAAATGGAAGGCTACTTTTTGCTTAGCCATGACACTAGATTTTTGCCAAGAAAGAATGTTTCTCCACTTGTACTCTTTCTGTCATCAACACTTCCTACCTAATTTGCATTTGTGTATGTTGTTAGTGTGAAATATTCACCTCTTGGATACCACAAGCCATAATCCAAAGTGCTTTTTAGATATTTGAATATCTTTTTGATCGCTTGCACATGTGTTTCTTTTGGGGCTGCTTGAAAATGTGCCACCAAGCCTACAACTTGCATGATGTCTAGCCTTGATGTCATGGTATATTACAAGCTGCCAATCATGGATTTATAAAAGTGTCTAATTTGCTTTAGGAGATTCATCATCTTTACTTAACTTGCATTCTGTAACCACGAGTGTGCTAATATGTGTGCAATCTTCCATTTTGAACTTTTTCAACATCTACTTTATATACTTGGTTTGGGAGATAAATATTCCTTTGTTAGATTGAGAAGTTCACAAACCAAGAAAAAATGACAACTCATCCAACATGGACATTCAAACTCTTTTTGCATATCTTTTGCAAACGCATGGGACATTCATTCACTATCTTCTCCAAAAATAATATCATTCACATATACAACAATCAATTGATTCTCACCTTTGTCTTGATATAGAGATTGCTATCAGCAACTCCCCTTTTAAAACCTTGTTCTTGTAGATATTTATCGAGCCTTGAATACTAGGCTTTGGGGGATTGCTTTAGCCCATATAGTGCCTTCTTCAATCTGCATACATAGTCCTTGTTTTCTGATGGAAGGAAACCCTCTGGGTGTTCAATATATACTTCTTCCTCTAACTTGCCATTTAGAAAAACAGATTTCACATCCATTTGATAAACTTTGAAGTACTTAAAACCAGCGTATGCCAAAAACATTCTAATGGCTTTTAATTTTGCAACAGGGACAAAGGTTTCTTCAAAATCAATGCCTTCCACTTGAGCATACCCCTTGCAAAACAACCTTGCTTTATTTCTTTTTACTTGGCCATCTTCATTCAACATATTCTTGAACACCCACTTGGTAACTAATTACATTCTTGTCTTTTGGTCTAGGAATGAGTTCCCATGTCTCATTCATTTCAATTTGATTCAATTTTTTTTAAATAGCATCAATCCAATGCTTGTCATTGCTAGCTTTTGCAAAATTTTTGGGCTCTATTTTGGATAACAAGAAGTTTACTTGCTCAGGGGTACTCGCAAATCTTCTTCTAGTTTGTACCCCAACATCAATATCACCAATAATTTGACTTTCAAAATGATGTTTTTGAACAAATCCAGATGGTGCCTTTGTATCTTCCCACTCCATTTCTTGTTGTTTTTCTACTTCTTCTTCTTCTTTGAAGTTTGGTTCCTTTGCACTTACTTTCTGAGGCCTTGTTTCATCCATCTTTACACTGACACTTTCTACGATTGTTTGCAGCGTTTTATTATAACATCTATAAGCTTTAATTTTTGAGAAATATCCAAGAAAAAAACCATCATTAGCTCTTGAGTTGAACTTTCCCAAGTCTTCTTCATCTCTCTTAATGAAGCATTTGCTCCCGAACACTTTGAAATATTTGACTGATGTTGGTTTACCCTTCCATAACTCATAAGGGGTTTTGCTATTGTTTACTTTGATGTGTCCTTTGTTCAAAATGTAGACTGCGGTGTTAACCGTTTCTCTCCAAAACTTGTCTGATAGCTTAGATTCATTTAACATCGTTCTAGCCATTTCTTGAACAGTTTGATTCTTTCTTTTTACAACTCCATTTTTGTTGTGGAGTCCTTGCAATTGAGAAATGCCTTTTTATTCCATGCTGCTCACAAAAATCATTAAATTCATTTGAGATGAACTCACCTTGATTTGATCTCAAGCACTTGATCTTTAAATTCGTTTTATTTTCAACCAAAGCTTTAAACTTCTCGAATGCCTCATATTTTTCTTTTAGAAAGGCGACCCATGATATTCTGGAATAATTATCAATGAGCAACATTATGTAGCTATCACCTTGTATGCTTTGCGCTCTTGTAGGTCCGCAGAGGTTTGTATAAGTTAGTTCCAATGACTTGGTGGTTGAGTACTCATTTGACCTGAAACCCACTCTTATATGTTTTCCATATGACACTGCTTGCAAAGAATGTTTGGTGGTTTTGTAATCTTCGGCATATCTCTTACGACTTGCCTTGTGCTGATTTTCACTAGATTATGGAAGTTCATATGGCCCATCTTTCTATGCAATAGTCAACTTTCGTTAATTTGACTCATTTAGCATTTCTCTCCCTTAACTTCATTGAGTATGTACAGGTTGTTTGTTGTTTTGTTTGCATCTGCAACTAATTTTTCTGTGTCTGTTTTCTTGATCTCACAACCTTGAGCATAAAACGTGAGAGTGTGTCCTTGATCACACATTTGACTCACCATTAGAAGGTTATGCTTCAAGCCTTCAACATACAATACATTTTCTATTTTTATTTTTCCATTATCAAGGCTAAGGTTATCTTTTCCAACTATTTTTGTTGAGGCATTATTTCCAAATTTTACCATGTCTTCACTCATTTCCTTAAAGGAAAGGAATTTGCTCTTGTCCCCAGTCATGTGATTTGAACATCCATTGTCAATATACCATTGTTGCCCTTCGTTTTGTGCATGAAAAGTTGTTTGCACAAGCATATATTTCTCCTTGTCTTGATTAACTTCCTTTTGATTCTGTTTCCAAATTTTTATAGGTTCTCTTTTCTTTACCACATGAGCATTCACTTTCTTGCTTTATCTAGGGGGTTCTACAACAACACTTCTATAGAACCATGCTATATGTCCATAGTTATTACAATTATAACATACAATGTTATTCTCTTTGTAATTCGATACTGGGGCAAATGAGTTATAGTTTCTACTTGAAACTCCATAAGTACTTCTGCCATTGTCCCATGCATACCTATTTCTTGCATGTGTTCTATGTTCCATTGCTCTATGCCCAAAATGATTACATGAAAAACAATAACCAAAGAAAGAATGTTGGAACCTAGTCATGTGTGTCTGCCTTGGAAGAAAGAACTTTCTGAATTTGTCCTTTTTGTCTTTTGGAGGAGTGATTGTTTTTTGTGGGACTTGATTCTCTTTCTTCTTGTTGATAGGACTTTTGAGAACATCTGCATAGCTTTTTGTCTTTTCCTCATTTACCTTCTTTGGTGGCTCTTTGTGATCTTCTTTGTTGGCCATCTGATTTTCTTTATATCCAAGACCAATCTTTATAAATGGTGACCTCTGCGCATTTATGATATCATCTAAGATCTTGGTAGTCTTTTCAAATTTGAGGTTTCTGTTCAGCTTGGTGGTTGTTTTCTCTAGTTCCTTCCTCAAGGAGACAATCTCGGATTCTAATCTTTGACAATTTTTTTCTTTTTTGCTTAATTGGATTCGCACCTCCTCTTCAATCCTTTTTGCTTCTTCAAATTGAATCTTGCAGTTGATGATAATTGTTTCGGATTCCGCAAAGTCTTGGGACATTTTTGCTCTTGAATCACAATCCTCTTTTTCATATTTTTGCAGCTGCAATTTTTGCTTCAAATTTATTTTCTTAAGCCACTTGATCTCGATTAAGACACAGATGAGTTCTTCAAGATCTACCTCTCCATCTTCAACATCTTCTTCTTCTTCCAAGGTGTCTTCACTTGTAGAGGCATCATTTTTTATTATTATAGCCATGAATAGAGTTTGTTCTTTGTCACTGTTTGATATTTTCTGATCGCTCTCCTCCACTTAGCTACTATCATTTTTGGAATAGAGGCTTTTCTTGTGCTTACCAAATTTTTTCTTATATTCGTTCTATTTGAAGCTTTTCTTGTATTGAGGTTTGCTTTCCTTCTTACTCCTTTCCTCATTATTGCTATCATCCTTATGTAGACACTTAGCAGCAAAATGTCCTATTTTACCATAATTAAAATATTTAAAAGGTAGCTTACCTTTGTATTTCCCTGATCTTTTCTTAAGCTTTCTTACAAAAAGGGCCTCCTTTTCATTTTTTTCATCACTGGTGTCATTGCTTGATTCAGGTTCTTTATTCTTCGATTTCTTTGAATCTTTAAAAGCTGCTTCTTTCTTAGATGGCTTTTTCGTTTCATTTCTCATTTCATATGCTGTGAGAATCCCATGCAACTCATCCATTGTTAATGAGTTTAAGTCATTTATTTCTTCAATAGATGAAACTTTTGCATCAAATCTCAAGGGAAGCGACCTTAGCATTTTTTGAATGATCATGGATTCAATCTTTTCGCCGAGTCCTCTGAGGGTGTTAACAATCTCATCCACATAAAAAAGATATGCTGCAACATTTTCTTCATCTTTCATTTTTAATCTCTCGAATTGTCTCCTATGAGTTTGGACTTTTGCCTTCACTTTCTTGTCACCTTCATAGATGTTTTGAAGTTTGTCTCACATTTTCTTTGTTGAATCGTATTGCATAATCTTGACAAACTCTTATTCTGATAAGCCACTCAGAATAGCGTTCATGGTCTTGGCATTATTCTCACTAGCCTTCTTTCCGGTTGGATCTGTTGGTGGAGTTGTTGGCGTAACATATCCATTCACCACTGTTTGCCAGATATCAAAACCAAAGACCACTAAATAAGTATGCATCCTTATACTCCAGAATACATAGTTTGTTCCGTCGAACAATGGAGCCTTGTTTGTGGAGAAACCTTTTTGTACATGATGACTAGCCATGTGTGCTTTCGGGATTTACCTTCCAATCGTTAGACTAATTCTGAGGGAACCGCTCTGATACCAATTGTTAAGCACATGATACACTAAGAGCGGGGGAGGTGAATCAATGTATAATAAAATTTTAGCTTTCAAAAATTAATATTCACAAAGAAAGCATTCACACAAGATCTAATAATTTATCAACACAAGATTTATGTGGAAAACCCTCTCTTGGGAAAAACCACAAAGCAGAGTTGTTTGGATCTACCGTCCAAATCTAGCCGTAAAATAATAATCCTTTTACAAAATTTTGCAGGCACCAACCTACTTGTGGACACCAATCCCCACTACCAAGCACTAACTTAGCGAGAGACACCAGTCTTTTTGTTCTGAGGCATCGACCTCCATTGAAACAATCTTTCACCTTACTATTGTTGCTTCATCAACGAATGATGGCAAACTCAATCTCCTCTTCTTCTCCACAAAAATATGCTTATGCTTGAATTATGGAAAGAATTATTTCTCATATCTTTTCCAATCTTCTATCAGTCTTATATAACCTTCAAAGGCTTTTCACAAAGGAGGCGTCCTATCAAAGAGGCACCTTTTGATCAAAAGCTGTGTATTTAATTAAATTTTAATTAATTCACTAAGTGGGGCGATTTCCCCAAGGCAACGATATATCAAATGGGTCGGCCCAACAATGATAGGCTTTAATACATGTCTTAAGAGGGGTGATTTTAGCCTTAAACAATCAATTTGGAGTGCATATTTAAAACTTCTTTAATGCTGGTCCTGTCATCATGAAGTGTTGCTGCAAATTAAATATAATTCCGTTGCATTAATGACACTTCCGTTGGCAATTCTGTTGACTTCCGTTACACTAATTATAATGCCTTTGACAAAAATGGCAATATTCCAACAAGCTCCACCACCATTCAAAGTAGAGGCAAAAATTGACATTCAGCTGTATGAAGGTGAGGTGAATGCGAATAAGCTTGATCATTGGTTAGAGAGTTATTTGAATTCCTTAGTTGTTAAGAAGCTACCACCAATTAGTAAATGGGATGAATTTAAGACTTTGATTAAAAAACAATTTTATCCTATTGAGACAAGAAAGACAAAGTGTGCAGGTTTATACAAGTGAGTTTCGAAAGAAGATAATTCAAATGGAAAAAGATACATTTGATCGTGACATCCTCATGAAGAATGTTGGAGGGTTGCATAGTCACTTAAGGAGGCATGTTTTACCTACCAAGTCAAAGGACATAGATGAGGCTTGTTCTCAAGCCCACCATCTTGAGATGGATGAGAATAAGGGTTCATATTTCTCTTCAAAGTCTTGCAATATTCCTAAGAAGAAAGATGGGGTCAATGAGGCATTTACTATTGCTAAGAAGGATACTAAAAAACATTATGGGCATTGTGATAGTGATAATCATTACGAGAACTGTTGAAATTTGCATCCATTTAAGAAAAAGAAAATAAGAAACCCAGAACATCACTTCAAGGGGAAGTGGTTGATTGTAGTTCAGATGTGGATGAGATGTTGTGTGTTACCTCCCTTCAGGAAAAAGTTATGTTTTCATGCTCAAGATAAAGGTGAACCTTGTAAACTTTTCCATATCAAAGTTCAAATTAAGATGGTAAAAATTGATGCTCTTTTTTATTCTTGCTCTCAAGCAAATTTGATTAGCAAAGAGCTAGTAAATAGCCTTGGGTTGGAAATGTATAATCATCCTAGTCCTTATGCTCTAGGATGGGTGAGACAAGGTGTAGGGATAAGGGTTTCCAAACAATGTAGAGTCTAGTTTGCAATAAATGAACATTTCATTGATGAAGTTTTGGTAGATGTTGCGCCTATTGATATTTGTGGTATAGTCTTTGGCAGCCCTTATATGTATGTTAGAGATGCTATTTTCATGAGGAGATCTAATCAATATCGTTTGGTTAAGCATGGGAAAGGCTATACCATCAAATCCTATGAAGACAAATATAAGCTCTCCTTGGTAAGCGCCACTCAAAGTAATCGGTTTCTTGATGCTAGTGGAAAGTTACTTTTTTTCATTTTGGAAGATAAACAAGATAATGGATTAGTGGAATGCAAGGATACTCATAGCATGTCTACTAACAAAGAGCATGAGATGAAATTACTACTAGGTTGTCCTATTCATGACATGAATCATCGACAAGCATTGAAGGAGGGAAATGAGCCACACAAAGGCCATGAAAAGGTGGACTTGGAAGTTCGCAAGGCTGATAATTTCATTTAGCATGCACACCTCCAAGTACAAGAGAGGTTCGAGAAATGGGGAAAGAAATTTCCTCATTGCATGAGTTCTTAAGCTTTTGGGGACTAAAAGCCTCCAAATTGGGGAGGCATGATCCAAATTTTGGATCAATAATGTTATCCATATGAGCCAATTGATCCACTATTCTCTTTGTATAATAATTTAACTTTGAAATCACTTGAAACACTCTTTCTATTGCTCTTTTCCAGTTGTTTAAATGATTTAATTGTTAATGAGGTTCAGGGAGAAATTGTGACACCCTAAGACCACAAAAGAGATAGGTTTTGGCGTAAAGGCGAAAACATTATGAAAATATCATTAAAAGTACGATTTGATTGCATATTTGTGTTCCTCTTGAAAAGTTATGCAATTTAAAAAGAAGCACCATGTCAATTTGAGTTCATATGCAAAAGTTATGGCCACCGGAAGTTAGTGCATTTGGCTTGGTTGCAAAACCGCCCTGATGGTTTTGAAATGTTGAGTGACAGTTACGTGACCACCTCGGTAGTTTTGCAAAGCTAAGTGGTGGTTACGTAATTGCCGCAGCGGATTTCCTTGCATATACAGGTAGTTTTGCAAGGAGACAAAGAACAATTTGAGTAATGGTTGTAGAGGATTTCTCTTTTTCTTCTTAATTTATTTTGTCTTCTGATTCAAGCTCTCTTTGGTGTCGAAACTATATATATATTTGTATGGAGTTGGTCTTTGTAAGAAAGGGACAGTTCCGAGCAAATCTTCTTCTTAATTGTTTTCTTGAGTTGGAGTGTGAAAAGGAAAGATTGAGCGAGCAATTTGCAGAGCATGTACGAGTGTTTGAACATCTCGTAATGCAAAGTATGGTCATGAAGGCCTTGAGAAGGCAGTAAACTTGTACAATTGTTGAATTACATAGTGGAAGGGGAGATCAATTGACTAACCCATTGGAGTTTTTCTCACATTGGGTTTTTATAGGTCGTTTAGTGTGTTTGTCTTATGCTTCGTCTTCTTTTATGCTTCGTTCTTATGTTTCGTATGCTGTACATTTCATTTCCGGCACTTGTTTAACTTTGTTTTAGCATTGAAATTATCCTAAAACAATCATTTATAAATTATCAATCATTTGATGAGCTAGGAGTATATGATGCGTGTTGGTGAAACTTAGAGCGAAATATCCACCTAATTTACGGACCAACTAATGTAGGTAATTAATTCTGTGGAAGTTGCTACAAGAGCAGTGAAACTAAGTACCTCACCAAAAGACTCCAATTTTGCATTTTTATGTAGATTCATTTGATATAATTCTTGAGTTTGGTGTGTAGCAATGCAGTCACCAGCTAGACATATACCTGAATGATGTTCTTGTATTGATGGCTGATGATTGTACATTGACATGTCAGTACATATAGTTTACGAGTCACATAAAATGGGACAAGATTTTAATAAAGGTATTCAGTTAAATTTGGTCTGGGAGTGACTTTTCTAGGCTAATGCAAGAAATTATTTCTTTGTGGACGCTGCTTCAAGAGCAATGAAACTAAGTATCTCACTAAGAGACCCCAATTTTGTATTTTTGTATGGATTCATTTGATGCAATTTTTTGAGCTTGGTGTGATGTTCTTGTATTAATGGCTGGTGATTGTACATTGATAATTCAGTACTTATAGTTTACAATTAGTCACATAATGATAAAAAGGCTTGTGATTTTCCAAATCTTGAATTTAGTAATATATCGAGTTGTAATTATCTTAATAGCTATTGTAGAAATGCTTTGCCCTCAAAGCATAAGAAGAGAGGGATGATAATCCTTAAAGGGCTGATTTTCTGTGGAAACTTCTTATCGTGGTAAATTCCTCTGCTTCAGAAGATACCCAGCAATCTTTTTGGAACATAAAGGCATGGTACATACCTTGAGAATGCCTTCAGATTCCAATACGGGCCTTCCTTCTTCCTTTAATATAGCTAGCTCAGTTTAGTTAGTGAGTGCATGCCCAAATGTTTTTTCAAACAAGGTATGTGAAAGATATCATGGATATGTCCTTTGTTTGGCAGGTTCGAAGCACAAGCTGCTTGACTGATTTTCTTTTGTTTTTGGTAGGCCATAAAACTTTGTTGATAACTTCAATTTTTTGCCATTTTGCTTAAGTGAAGTCTGCTAATATGCTTGGATGTGCACACGTACATAGTTGCCTTCCTGGAATTTTCTTTAGGAAAGTGTTGATCTGCCTGTTGCTTCATACAATTATGCACATGTTACAAGTTCTCCTTAGAATTTGAACTTGTTTCTGAGTCTTTGAAGAAATCTTATACTGCTGGAACTTTTGCATCTGCATGTAAGAAATCTTTAACCTTTGGAGTTTTATAGCTGTATAAGCCTGTAAATGATGTCAGTTTGTTAGACATGTATGAGTGGTATTGTACCACCACTTAGAAAGTTGCAGCCATTTAAAACAGTCATTCTGCCTAGTTGTAATGAAATATCTGAGATTTCCCTCCAAACAATTTTTAGCAATTTGAGTTCAACCTTCCATTTGAGGATAGCACAAGGAACTTATGTGAGTGATATTATAGTCTGTGAGCATAATTATTTTAAAAGATTACTTGTAACAAGGGATCTCGATCATCACCTTAGAAAATTGTCCACATTGTTCACAAATGCTTCTGCAATCTGCTTTTCTGTACTTGCCTTCTCTACCTCCACAAAACGAGCATACTTTGTAAGCAATATACAACAACAAAGATTCAATCTTTTGCCTTATGAATCAGGTAAACCATCGGTATTTCCTCTCATTTCTGACTAGGAACATGTAATAGTTGAAGGAACATATTCATGTATATTTTTTCATTCTCTTCCACTGTGACTGACAAACATTGAATTAGGTTTTAAAAACTCCAATATGTCCTTATATTGGAGAATTACGACTTTATTTCAAAGCTTGGTTTTTAAATTATGAAGTTCGACAAAAATAAACATGGTTTTTGATCCAATAAGATATAATTCTTTAAAACAATTTTAGGATATTTGTCACTATTTTGAAGGAAGCTTTTAACTTTTATCATCCATGACATACTCGGATGGAACTTCTTTAAAATCCATTTTGGAATAACTATTCAAATTATACATGCTGTTACGAGACTGACAAACATTGAATTAGGTTTTGAAAACTCCAATATGTCCTTAAATTGGAGAATTATGACTTTATTTCAAAGCTTGGTTTATAAATTATGAAGTTCGACGAAAATAAACATGGTTTTTGATCCAATAAGATATAATTCTTCAAAACAATTTTAGGATATTTGTCACTATTTTGAAGGAAGCTTTTAACATTTATCATCCATGACATACTCGGATGGAACTGATTTAAAATTCAATTTGGAATAACTATTGAAATTATACATGCTGTTACGAGATAAGGCATCTGCTGCAGGGTTATCCTTTCCTATCAAGTATAAGATCTTGAAACCAAAGGTTTAGATATTCTCTATCCACTTTTGTTGTTCAGTCAATAAAGTCTTCTGTTGAAGAATGTACTTGAGACCATTGTGATCTGCCTCAACTAGGAATTTACATCCTAACAAGTACTCTCTCCATTTTGCAAGGAAATGCATGAAAGCAACCATCTTCTAAGATAAGTGAATCATAGTTTTTCTTTTATATTTATATTTTTGACTTTGGATGCAATATAGGATGTCCATACTCCATGATAACCATTCCAGCTCCTGAACTTGGTGCATCACATTCAATCACAAATGGTTTCAGAAATTCAGGGTTTGCCAGAACTAGCTTTTTGATGAAAATGCTTCTTTCAATCTATAAAAACTTTGTTCTGCTTCCCTGGACCAGGTAAAAGAGTTTCTTTTTAGGTCAGATAACAGAGCAGCAATCTGAGCATAGTTCTTAATGAATTGTAAATTATATCCAGCTGAACCTATAAATCCTCGCAATTTTGAGACATGCTTTGGTGTTGGCTGTTCAAGGGTTGCTTTTCTCTTTGTGGAATCAGCCTTAACACCTTTCATATAAATAACATGAATGAGGTATTTATTCTCCTTTTTCCAAGACTACATTTTGATTCCTCTTCCGAAATCATCAGTACCTAATTGACATGCTCAAGGTGATCCTTACATGTTTTGCTATAATTAAATTACCCTTTAAGAATACCAACACAAATTTTATCTATGTTGCGAGGAAACGGAAATGGAAAGGGGTCTGAAACGTGAATTTCCAAAAACCCTTGGTTTGGAAATGTCATGGAAACGTCCATACAATATACTACAAAAAATGTAAATATATATAAAAATAATGCATAATATGATAATACTCATTTTAGTCCATAAAAGAAAAACATTAAAAAAAACAGTATTCATGAAAGTTCAAAATATTCAACATGCTTAAACTTTCACATGTTTGTGAATCATGTGTTATAGCTCACATTGAAACTTCAAAGACAATATGTGCTAGCTGCTCCTTGCTCTTAATTTTCTATTCAACTACTCCTTCCTCTTTAAAAAACAACAATGGCTGCCTCCAAACTCCTCTTTGTTGCAATGGCTGCCTCCAAATTCCTCCTTTCGCTTGTAAAAAGCACCAAAGATGAGAGTGTGTTTTTCCATTGCATTGAGTGTGTTTATATAGGTTTAACATAGTGTATTATATAAGATTAGGGTTTTTTAATGTTTAAGCCTTTTTTTGATTTAGTCAATGACTTTTGCACCGGAAACGCCCCAGAAATGGCCTGGAAATTCTTGGGTATGTGATGGAAATCTCCGGAAAATTTTGGTATGTTTCTGTGCCGGAAACATATCTAAGCAGAAACAGGGGACTTGGGACATTTCCCTGCAATGTATAATTTTATCAAGAAAAATGGATGGAACATCTTGCTTATTGCAGCTTAAAATGTAGCATAAAATTATAATACATAGATTGAATTATGGTTAGCATGTCATTCATTCCACAAACCTCAAAATGCTAAACCTCCATATACATTTTCAAGGAAATTCTGCTAAATCTAATTTAGTTTGGTGCTAGAAAAACTAATTAGTAATAAGTTCTAGTAAGGATGCAGCAAGGGCTTCTACTATGTCTTGATGCATAATAATGATGATACATTAGGAGGGTGGACAAACGTTCTCATAGGAGCTCTAACAGTAACTTGGGATTTTCCATATAGTGTTGTTAAATTTATAATTAGCTATTAGTTAATGATTAGCTAATGGGCGGTTATGAAACCTTCCTAACTGATGTAACCACTTTGGGATTAATAAAAAGATGCACACACAAGCATAAGTGTGCCACAAACATTCCATTTCTCTTCATTGTCTTACCATTCATTTGCTAACATTGGTATCAAAGCCACTGTTCGAGGAAGCCTTGGGACGAAGGGTATGAACAACTAGTTTTTGTTTTTGAAAAAGCCCTTGGATTAGGGTACAAACAAAGGCAATCATTAGAGAGGTCATACATGTAAAGGCAGTGGGAGAAGAGGAACATGCAAGAAATGCGACAGTAGGGCATGGCGATAGGAAATGCAAATTCAAACTAAAGCAGAAGATGCAACACACAAGGAGAATACGTGCAAAGTAAAACACTAACCTGTTTGTAGCAGAAGACACAAGCAATTTACAGTTGCAGGAAGACGATGGAATGAAATCATGACAGAGAATTGCATAACGTAGACGGGATTGCAGGCATTGAAAAACGTAAATAGTAAAAAATGTGATTGCAGATGGGATTTGCACGACGACAGAGATAAGTGAGAAAGCCATGGGATTTGCATGAGATTTATCTAGACACAGACCAACAATTGCCGATTTGCAGTTGATGTTAGGACACAAACTGTAAGTGATTTTGACATAAATATAAATTCAGATATTGTACTATCAATATTTCTTTGATCTTTGAAATTCCTTGTATAAACAAAAGTCCAAATTTTTTACAAAATTGTACCTCTTTGGTTGCATTGATTTTTGGGGTTAGAAAAGTGTTATAAAATCTTGCTTTTCCTGGTGAATTAAGTTTCGGATCATAAGAATGTAGTTGCATAGATTTCCAGGTTAGAAAAAAGTACTTTTTTGCATTAAATTTTGGTCAAAATTGTAGTTTCCCTATTATATTGTTTTTCTGAGTGTAAAATGGCCAACATACAAAACCTAGTTTTGCGAGAAGCATAAAAGTTAACTAGCCATAACTATAATGTGTGGAATCATAAGATTTTGACAATCGTGGATTATCGTGATTGTGGCAAAATCATTTTTATCACTGAAGCAAGACCGGCAACAAACTTTGTGGATTATGATAGAAGTCATAAGGAGGCTTTGCTATTATTGAAGTTATTGGTGTTGGATGACATGATTTATGAGGTTTAAAATGCCACTGTGGCAAGTTTGCTATGGACCAATTTGTAGAATAAATATCAAACTTAAGAGAAAAGCTGAGTTTTGTATCTGCAAAATCTTTTTTTTCCATAAAGATGTCAGAGGATGAGTCTTTGTTAGAACACCTACTTCGGTTGAAAGATCTCTAAGATCAAACTATCAACCATCAACAAAAAGGTGGATGATGATCATATGGTGGCACTGGTTCTAAACAGTGTATCATCCTCTTATGAATCTTTCATGGAGGCTCTACACTTGATGATGGAAAGTAACAACTTAACGTTTGATCAGGGTAGTATTTATTTGCTGCAAAAAGAAGGCAAACAGGTATAGAATGAGTCCAATGTTGGACAAGCAGAGAGTGCATTAGCTGCTCAGTCAAAAGGGAAGTGGAAATGCACCTTGCTGATTCATCATCTAAATATCAAGGAAAGTGTTATTACTGTTATAAGGTTGAGCATTTAAAAAAATATTGTTGTAAATGGTAATATGCATTTTCCCAACAAAATAGTCAAGCTGAAAATGTGGTAGCAATTGATGAAGGACGTGATTCTGAAGAAGACAATGCCCTTATGGCATTTTACTCAAAACATAGTACTATCAGTTGTTTAATTGATTTCCATGCATCTTGACATTTCACATGTTGTAAGGATTGATATGGCAAATTTACTGCCAATACAAACCTTCCTGATTCAATTTTAGTAGTTGATGAACAATCATATGCAATAGAGGGGATAAGAGATATTAGCATAGTATTGAATAATGCTAGAAAGATCACAATAATGAATGTTAGGTATTCCTAGCATTAATAAAAATCTCTTATATGCTATTCAGTTAACAGAGAATCCCAACATTGTTGTACATTTCTCTTGGAAATAATGTATTATGTATGATGTCAAATATGATAAGAGTGGTTGCCCTAAGCATTGGACAATGTGGCTTGTATAGTCTCGTTGACCCAACCACAATCAACGTACATGCACTTGTGCAACGAGACTCCACCATACAAGATGTGCACAAATATGACGTTTCTTGTAGGCTTGTTGACCCTGATTCAGTCAACTTACATGCACTTGTGGTGGAGGGAATATACTCTATAAAGGATGTTCAAGAGGATGCAATTCCTCAATCTCAGTTTCATGCACAAGGAGTTGTGCAGGACACACATGAAGTTGTGTAGGTGGATGATATACCGAAGTCATAGGCATTGGCTCATCTTGTTGCAAACGACTTTTCACAATAGGAGGGATTAGATGAGGAGATGGTTTCTTCTCATATTGTGGAGTTGAATTTTACTCCCACTATCACCAAGGAGTTGGTTTCTACTCCTATTGCGAAGATGATCATATTTCAGTTGCTTCTCTCTACAACAAATGTGGAGGTCTTCATGGTGCTTCTTGAAGGTCTTTAGGTTGGTCGTGATCATTCGGTTTGCAAGATGGTTAAGTACCTGTACGGAATTAAGCAGGCTGCATGAGCCTGGTATACTTTGTTTGAGCAGCATTTCCAGGATTTTGGATTCAGAATTATGGAGATCGGGTTGAAGTTATCAGCCAATGATAATTTATGTTTTAGTATATTTATGCATAATTGCATTTTTTTAGTAAACATTAATCTTTTAACTTATATTTCTCTGTAATTTTAATAATGTAAGTTTGCAATGGTTTCTTATTTTAACGTGGAAGTTGATGAACAAATTTCTTGTTAGAACCTCTCCTTGTGGGAGGTAAACATTATGGGGGAAGATACATGGTCTTCAGCTGGTTTGGGGCAGCTCAGGAGTCTCTATGTACTAAGAAACTTGATTCCCTTATGCACTTATTGTTTGTGTCTTGTATTCTTTAGGGTTTACTTTTATTCTAAGGATTGCATTTTCTTGGTAAGCCTCTTTTGCTGCTTTCATAGGTGGGAGATACTTTAGGCTCTTCTTATACTATTCGTTATACATTTGAATTCTGTTAACCCATTTTGGTCATTTGTGGACATTAATAATTTAATATAATTTTTCATTTTATTTCTTTTTTCACATTATGCAGTGAGGGTAATTAGATCGATAGGCATATAAGCCTGAAGATATCACATGGTCTTTTATGCATTCTATATGTGGAAATGAAAATTGCTGTCTGAATATGGAGACTCACTTCTGTTTACTGGAGTCAGAACTTTATATCGAATTGTCAAAATATTCTCAAACTATGGAAATATAATTTACCAGTGCTCACACAAATTGTGTTGAACCTTTGAAGGTGCTTAAAAGGCCTACATAGAATTTGTATGATTATTTTGCCATGCAATAATCTCATAGCTGTGTAGGTATGTGGGTTTGTATGTATGCTTTTGGGGCCAAGACATTATGCGAGGGATGTAATTCACTTGGAAAGATCTAATCTGCATATGTGCACAAAGAATAGTTAGATGGAAAAATCTATATTTGAATATAGTAAAGATCTACTTGCCCTGCCTGTTGACGGGTTTTGTTTCTAAAGCTGCTATCTTCGTAATGAGGTAACAAGTATTTTTATATATATTGAGTCTTAAAGGTATAATTTGATGTCCCACTAATTTCAAATTACTTATATGTTGACAGCCTCTTTCTGATGCATATGGCTTGTTGAAACATAGAGATGGACGATGGGAGTGGACTCTAGCTCCTGGAGTGTCACCATCGCCTCGATATCAGCATGCAGGGGTAAGACTGGGATTCCATACTTTGAAACTGTAGCGATGGTCTTACATTGGGTTAAATTGAAAATGACAAGTTTAAAAGTTTATATACACCAATAAATTGGGTAACATAATTGACTATGATTGGCATGATAGGGCAAGGTTGCTAGCATGCCTTGATGGTTTGCAAATGAAATTTAGTTCATTTGTCTAGGCATGGTTACTGTCAACCCTTTTACAAGGATATAATGAATAAAAATTATCAATATGACAACAAATATATGTACCAATAAAACATACAAAAATGTTTGTCTTCTTTGGTAAACCCAGCATATATAAATATAGTGCAATAGCTTTATTAAAGTATTTTTTATATCCTTTTATCATATCAAAGAACATGATGGCCTATTATACATACTCATACAATATACATAACACCTCATGGTTCTTAGTTTTTTTTCGTATGTCAAATTTTAATAATATATTTAGCTGACCCAACTGTTCTATGCCTTAAAAATAATATCCCCATGAATTTTTCCCCCCCTTTTCCAACTATTCATGCAACTATTTGCAAATCACTTTTTCAAGCTGGGTATTTAGAAATCCTAGACAGGAAACTTCTATAAACTAATAATAAATGCAAGCGGGAAATTAATATAAATTTGGTGGCTGGCAATAGGCACATGACAAGTCCCCTGTCAATTTTGTGCAAACTGTTATGCTGTATAAATTTTGTTTGAAAATCCACTGGTAAACAAACTATGGGATATATCCTTAGGATTATTACTATTTCAAGTTATTCATTTGTCATGCACCATTCATTTTGGAAAGTTGACAACCCTGTAAAGTTGAGAAGATTAATAAATCTAGAAGCTTGAGAGATGATAGTACTTGAAAATCAGCTCGTAAATCTTTAAATAGAAGAGATGGATTTCTTTCTAGAAACTGCTTTTGTAAACCAACTCTCATAGTGACTGTTTGCTGGGCCAATTTAAAAGTTATTTGTAGGTGCATCGTCATCAGTAGTTTTGTATATTATGTGGTGGGTAGAAAGGACCATGAAATTATTAATGAAATTTAAAATTCCATATGACAAAGCTGGGGCAAAGAATGCTGGTATGATAAGTTTCTGCCATCTGTTTGTCCCTGTACCATAATACCATTTGGTTTTGTTGCAGTGTTCAAGTCTTCAAGATTAATGTATATATTGGGGTTCTTGCCCTTGAAGTTGTATTCCTTGTGTCAGCTTAATTCCTTAATGGTTGATAAATAAAGTTTACCAAGATACTGAAAGATCAATTAATCTAGAACAATTATTAATGAATATACTTTATTTTTTCTCTCTTCGATTTGTGCATATTACTGATTTTTATTTTTTATTTTTGTGCGATAATGTTTAATTGTGGTATCAGGAGGATGGTATCATGATGTAAATCTGGTCTGATAGTTTGTTTATATACGAGGAGCTTGTGTTTTTAATCATGAACAGAGGTTGCCAAAAACCGTGTGTGAGAAACTTGCCATAGAGGAGTGAGATGATGGAGAAGCAAAGATTGTCGAAGAAAATTTACCGTAATTTCAGGAGGCCATAACTTTTCATAGAGATCTGGTAAATCAATGAATTGTTAGGAACCTTCCACGAATCACAATGAAAATTCAA
Source organism: Torreya grandis (assembly GCA_037957365.1). Classification (NCBI taxonomy): domain Eukaryota; kingdom Viridiplantae; phylum Streptophyta; class Pinopsida; order Cupressales; family Taxaceae; genus Torreya; species Torreya grandis. The sequence continues at coordinate 280,834 of JARHVA010002426.1, forward strand.
GAGTTTTTGACCTTGGGAGAAACTTTGCTTAAAACAGTCTTTTAAAGTTGGTCATGTACCATTTCAGGGCATGGCGTTGCGCATTTGTAAGGATGAGATGCAGGTGTGGCAACTATAATACCTAGTGGAGCTCTTTTTGAGTCTGCATTTCCATTTAAAATTTCAATCTCCAATTTTTTTAGATTTAGGGCACTTTGCAATGATTTATATTTTGCACAATAGTATGATTATGTTGCACCCGGCATTGAGGTCTGGGACATGAACCCCTGTTGCACTTAAAATATGCTGTTTGTTTTGCAATTCCTGCACACCTCTGAATAGATGGTGGTTGTGCTTATCATCTACGCTTTGGATGAAACCGCAAATTTGGGTAGCCTATACTTTATAAGGTTTTGGTCTACCACAAGTAGACCTGAAGTCAATTATTTTGGAGACTCTTAAGTAAATAGAAAGCACAAGTCACGAGTGTCGTAGGTCTCTCCTGAAGGGACCTTTCATGCCCAAATGCAAGTTGAAAAACTAAAATCACGAGTAGATAATACTAGCTTAAGGCATTGGTATTTACTATTTATTGGACAATGTTTTGTGTCAACATTTCTATGCCTTTAAAACAAATGTCAAATTCTAGGTAAGACCCTTGCATGATGGCTCTTGTGAAGAAGAGAGGTAGATGCTACTGCTTTTGTTTGACTTGGGTTTGAAAACTCTGGAGCCATGTAATATTGTACTGAACTGGTGGTTACTTTAGAATATTGTACAATAACTATCATCATAGTAGCAAGTTTAATCTATCCGGTGTGAATCTCAATATTTGTTTACAAATTAGATATATCTAATATATTACTTGTACATCTTCCGCAGTTGGGGTCCATATCATGCCTTTTAATAGGGCATCCGAGGTTTTATCCTCTTTTCCCCCCTTTTCACGGGGAAGCATTTGGAGTTCCTCATAATCTTGGCCTGTGATGTCAAAATTTTCAGCAATCTCACCAGGGAAAGCACCATGGTGACATGCTTAATTTTTTTAATCTCTTGCTACAATGTTGAATGGATTTATTTGGCTCATTCTTACTAGCTGATGGAGATGCTTTAGTCATTCACTAAATGGTTGTACCTTATATGTTGAAATGCTTTTAAGTCCCATTGAATTCTTTCGTTTACTCAGAGACACTGGGTTGTTTAGTTTTGCATTTGCCCTTAATTTTCTGTTCTGAGGGAGGTTCTGCCACGGTTAATCCAATCCTTCATTTTTGAAATTTATTTGAGAATTCGTCTGCATTAGCTTCTGTTTTAGCCTCTTCCATCATCGTTTCTTCTGATTCTGTAATCCGATTTCCAGTTATGGTCTGGATTGGGACTTGAGACCTTTGGAAAGTTACATGGGTCTATCACAAATGCAACGAATCTTTTCTTCAATCCCTCCTTTTCTGACAGTTTAAAGGATTTTTTTTCATCTTCATACTGTATCAAGGAACACATTTTTCCCATGCCTTTGCTCTTATCTAGCTCATCAAAACATAATAGCCATCCTCACTGTAGATTCTGCTCATAAATACAACATTCTTTAATCAAAATATTGCCTCTAGATATTTTGGAAAATATAGCAAAATATCTTTGGGCAGATCTTTACTGAGGTCTACTTCCGTACGTATCTGAATGTAGGTGTTAAGATTCAGTCTGGGCATCGGTGGAACCTGATAAATGAATAATATTAATTATATGTATACAAATATGCAGTGCATCTGCTCATTTCTAGTGGTGGTATGCAATGAACAAGCTTTGTCTTGTATTTGGTCATCCCTGTGCTGCTAGGGAAGCACCCCATTCTTATGGTTCATGTCACTCAGTGGCCATGACTACATCTAATAATTATGGTAGCTTGCTAGGTTATTCCATTTCAAATCATAACAGTATGGGTGCATGATGACTAACTTGATTGCCTTGGATCTTGAACAGTTTGACCCCGGGGAAATATTTTGGCTCCTTTTATCTCTCAGCTGACCATTTTTATCATTTATGACTGCAGTATCCCTCCACCTCTATGCTGAGGGCCCATGTTGATGTGACTGACTGCACACAGTCTGCATTCATAAATATCCAATTGATTCATTCCATGTCTTTATATCTCATAGGACATTGCTTGAGCATGTACTATATGCAAGGCTTCTACATTTCATGGCTATTCATTACTGTCTTATTCAATTAACATCATAACATGCATATTATTCAATAAAAATATGATGGGGAGAGTTTGCACCTTTTAGCTATCATGGGGCATGGTACAAGTTGATAAAACTCTCTAGTTTTCATAAAAGCAACATGAATTCCATAATTTTGGGGCTTTTTCCCATTTTAATATTTACCATGGGTTAGGTTCACCAAAAGCAAGTATAAGATGGGGATTGTCTTACTTTAGGATAAATTTCTATAAGAGTATGCATCATTTCAGAACAGCAGTGCAATATGGGGATCTTTGTATTATTTTTACAAATCTAACATCCTACAGAAAGTCACCTCTCTCTTCCAATTACAGAGACATCCTCTAGCTTGCAAAATGCTTCAAAAAGAGGCCAGAATTACAAGTGGCCCTTCTTTGAACTTGGCTGCAATTCTGCTATAACAGTTAGATGTGAAAAGGAGGAATTCAATGCAGAAAATATTCCAAATGGAAAAGTGATTTGGGGTTTTTATATTCAGCTACTTATTCTGCTTGGTTAACTGTAACTCCTCCGCTTTTTTGACCAAGCTATGCATAGGTGGTTACATCATGCAGGCTGATTTCCTTTTTATGGGTGTTATCATACCGGCTTATATTTGTTTGTGGTTTGGTTTCCCGTGGTTTGCCTGCTTTATGTACCGATCACCTTGTCTTCCATTAATTTTCTTTCAAATTAGGTTTGCCCAATTGACTTTTGTACCATTTTTCTCTTAATTATGAAGACTATGGTTACTGAGGTTTCATCTTTTGTATTGCCTAAAATTGAAATAAATATTTCTAAGGAGTTACTTATAGTGATCTGGGTATCGTCCACCCAGAACCATAGAGGAAGATTTGGTAATGTAGCTCATACACTGATGGAAGCTAGAGCTAAGTTAGCTTGGTTGAATTTGCAATGCCAAGGTTTTCTTGAATGATTTTCCATTTCCACAGAATTTGACCCCCTTCAAACATCCTCTTTCCATCATCCAGGTGAAAAATTCTACAGCAAAGAATACTCTGGAATAGAGGTAAAGGAGTAATCTTATTCTGTTGAGCCCTACCATTTTAAATTTTTTATCAATCAAATCCTGATGATGGGGCCAAAAAATCATTAATTTTGCAGATATTAGCAAATCTTGGCAAATATTCAATCCTTTCTCAAACAGATGTCAGTTTGCTCTCACAAGTGGTGAAAACCATTGCTTTGTCCACAAATGGAAGAGCTTTTCTCAATGCAATTGGAAATGTCTTTCAGACACAACTACAACTTCAGGAAGAAGGTGAACAACATTGGGAAGAAGGTGAAAATGTATATTATATGATTCTTCAATAAATTAAAGGAGAGCCTCATTAAAAGATCCCATGGTGTTGTTCCCTTTCTGACTGTGTTGTCCTCAAACTTTGCTGGGACACTTTAGAATGGTCTTCAGCTACATAATTGATTTTCCTTACGGTGGGATTGTCAAGCTTCAGGATTAGGAAAGAAGTTATCTGTTTCTTCTCCTTAAAATAAACCTGATCCTGCAAATGGCCCTCTACACTTTTTCCTTCTTGGTTGGCTTAAGCAAATCCCTTCATTCGATTGCCCCATGTGAGGAAATTTGGGAAGCTCTATAGTTGTTGCTATCATGTTTTATTTTCATTTAAAAAAAAGAAGTGTATATATGAATATATAATTCTCCATATGATATTTATGTAATATAGTAAATATTTCTTGTCATTTGAGAGGGGGCTTCCCACTGTTTCTTTGCTAGGGTGTGTGTATATACGTTATTTGAGATATACCTGTTTGCCAATGCATGTGTTATACAGATATAATTTTCTTTCAGTGTTATGCTGTTTTAAATTGTTTTTATTTCTATTTGATCTGAATAGTTAAAAACTTCTTGGTGCCATGCTCACATGGGATTATTTCAAACAGGTTTTCGTCAATGCAAGATTGCATGTTTCAGGGGGTGTTCTTAGAGGTGGACGGATGGTGGAAGGATACCCCACCATTGCAGGTTAACTTTTGTGTTAAAAGTACTTCTGTTGTATTTTCAACTAATCATTTGCTTGCATTGTTTGTACATATTATTTTGTATCAGCATCATAAAATATGCTTTACTTGTTTACAGTGCTAGATACTACTGCTGGTTTGTGGCTTGATCGAAATGGAGTTGTCACATCTCCTCGAACAAATAAGTCTCATGCAGAATCTGATTCATCTATGGAACTTCTAAAGCGTTGTCGGCATGCAGCAGCTTCTGTTGGGCGTCAAATTTACATTTATGGTGGATTAAGAGGAGGTAATACTTTTTTTTGCAGTTTAGATCTAAAAACTCCATAATTGACAGTGATTAAGCCGCCATCTGTAATGGGGACACTTCATTGTTATTAGTACCAGTTCATTATCTTCTATTTTTTGCCAACCTACACCAAGTTGGTCTCTGAACTTCAATTTTGTTAGTTTATCTTTTACCGATCCATTCTCACCTGTTTTCAAACTATATATGGTTGTTGGAAAGACACACTGTCCCCCACACACATATGCAGAGACACACACAACACATGCACAGGGTTATACACAAAAAAACTTCAGATATAGGTTGAATGTGAAATATCCCTTTTTGTATAAATATTAACAATTCTGGATTTCCCGTAAAACCCTTATAAAATAATTCAGATTTCCCGTAGAAGAAATAAAAGTCCCTTAGAAGAAATAAATTCAACACCCTCTTGAAGAAACTAAACCCTCGGTAATAAAAATCAAAATCCTCATGAAGAAATCTTTTCATTGCAATCCCTGCTCGTGCATGTCCCAATATAATCAAAACCCTCACGAAGAAATCTTTTCATTGCAATTCCTGCTGGTGCATGTCCCAATATAATAGGTGAAGCACAATAATATATATCCCTTTCAAGCAAATACTGAATTTTCAAACAGAAGATGAACCCTGGAAATAGATGATTAATTTATTGCATACAATTCAATCTTGAAGTTTCATTCAAAACTTATGATGAAATAATTCAAACGCTCATATGCTGTCCAAGTAAATTCCTATGCAAAGCTTGATGGAATCAAATAATATAATAAGTATGAAACTGAGTTTTCCCACATAGATATTACAAACCCTGCTCAGATCTATGAAGTTCTTTTTTTTTATGTTGGAGGACTGCTGTAGGTGGCAGCAAGCTCCCAAACCCTCAGCGCAACTAATTCCCACAGCTATTAGGCATTGGCTATCAAGAAAACAACAGCGCCCAAGTATGTAACAGCACACTGCTCAGAAATAGCACGGAGTTACCTCCTGAATGGGTTCGTTTATTGTGTGTTGCATGTGTAACTCTTGGATGAAGCTACCTCAGAAAACTAGAGGTGTTCGTCCTCTGGTTTGGCTGCAAAGAGGGCTTTCGTCCTCAAGCAGAAGTTGAATGAATTTGGAATTCAGTTGTGAATTGCCAAAAGTTGAATAGTCAATAATCATATTCATTGCCCGCTTTGTCCTTATATAAGATTCACTTTTCAATTCATCCAAACCCTAAACGTCCTTCATTGATTTGTGTTGACAAATCTTGATTTTCATTCATTAATCTTAGAATCTCATCATCTTGTTCTCTCAGTTTGGGTCACAACGACAATTTCTTGTACCATCTGCCTGAAAAAGTCTATCTGTATCTGCTATTTTGTACTAAAGAATTTTATTTCTTGGTGTAAAACCCATTCTTTTTGTCTCACTCCAGTTCTATATCCTCTGAAAAATAAGATCTCCAAAGATGCCCAGCCTTCTAGTAATCATGAGCAGGTCTGCTGGCCCATGGGATGTGCCTTTATCTGCTATTTTGTCCTAAAGAATTTAATGTCTTGGTGTAAAACCCCTTCTTTTTGTCACAATCCAGTTCTAACTCCCCTGGAAAGAAGATACCCAAAGATCCCTAGCCTTCTAGTAATCATGAGGAGGTCTGTTGACCCATGGGATGTGCCTTGGTGTTATAGAAACATCTTGAAGGTGAGATGGGCCAGGCATGCCTAGAAAATGCCCCAGGCACCTCTGGCTGTTTCCTTCCATCTCTTGATGTCTCTAGGGGTGTCTCTTGGCTTCTAGGAGTCGCCTCGTTGGGGGAGGTAAGATTAACCTTAAAAATTATGAAAGAAAAAAAAAAAAAAAAAATTAACTCTTACCTATGTGAAATAAAAAAATACTTTCAATGCTTTTGATCTTCTTTTATTTATTTAGTTGTTCCTAGGATCCTTTTACCCTAGCAGTTTATATTGTCATTGGGTGTCTTCTCGAGTCCCATTAACCCACTTTTGATCATTTGTGGAAATTAATATAATTTCTTTCTTATCTTCTCAAGCCCTAAAAACATTAGGGCCCACCAAGAGTCTCAAAAGAAGAAAAATGCCAAAACCAATACCTAAAATTTTTATCCTTTTTTTCAGCAGATGTCAAAAAGGAGTGCAAGATTAAAATAATTTTCAAAATTTTGGGAAAGATTTGCAATTTTTTTGAAATGGGAAAAAAATTGTGGGTGTTTGAAATCCTCATCTCTCTGATCTGTAACCTTATTTTAAAAGCAAAATGCCTGCACCCTGTACCCAAGCATCCTGTAAATTATCCCGGTTGCTTGTAAACTTTATGCAGCTATGTAACGTGACACTCATATAACCACCTGAAACCTTATGCGAACTTTTAAAAAATGCTTTGCCACTGCCACCTTTTTAAGGTAAAGACCTTTTCCTTTGAATTACATGGTCTTTTTTATGTCAGCGCCCCCTTTGTGAACGAAAAATGTTACTGTGAACTTAAAATAGTTGTAGCACTTAATGAAAAAAGTGTCAGACCTTGAGAATGACAACTTTCCACCTTCCAAATGGCCTTAGCCCCATATCTAAGCTATAGCACCTTTTTGTTCACTTAGCACCCATGAGAAACAGGACACCTATCAAAAACATGACTGTGTCAATTTCTAGGGGCAGAATTCATGTTTGCTTCATATATGATTTAATTTAGTTAATGTTTTTTGGGTTTTATAAGATATTGAAAAGAAAAACATTTCATGTGTGGTTCAATTCTGGGTTTGCACAGTAATCCGTATTGCCATTGATACCAAGTCCATTTTTTCAGAAGATTTAGTTGTCTTATTGATTCAAGAAGATTTTCCTTTGGAATTCAATTCAGCGAATTTATATTACTGTTCTGTTCTGCTACTAGAGTTTAATGCTCTGCTTTTGCTATTATGATTTTGGTTCTTATGTACAAGTTTGAGGCGTTACAATATAAAGGCACATCTTTACAAACTTGTTCTGGCCAACCCCTATTCTTCAGCAAATTAATTTGCTGGATGTCTGTTTTTTGACAGACTTATGCTTCAGAAATGGAATTTTGCTTCTGAGACATGCACAAAAATATGTATCACCATATCATGATTTATGTGAAGACCATTTTTTGATCTACTACTGCTGAGACATTATAATTGTGCAGGTCCATTCTTTGTCTCACACTGTTCCCGCAGGGTCTATAATGCTGTTCGTTCTTTATCTTCAAAAGGATATATTGTTTTATTACAGTGGCATTCAAGAAGAGCAATCCATACAATAGCTTCTCCAAGAACTTTACAAGCCAGCAAACTGAAATTTTTGTTTTATTGCATTTGTGGAAAACAACCCTAAGATGAATTTTGATGTGATATACCTTATTAATGTTCTGTACATCAAGTTCAATAGAGAAGTGATTGAACTGCTCAATGTATTGCTATAGTTAGTATGTTAACTATAATTATTTATAATAAATCAGTCAAATCCTAATGCAAGCGGGTTATGGGAATTATTCAAAGGTTAGATATAAATTAAAGAGGTGGATGGCTAGAAGCTGGCAGGTGGGAGTCAGAAACATTAAATGTTTTTTGACTTTTTTAGCCTATTAGTATAGGCTTCTCTTATGTAAATAAGCATTCATAAATAGAAACATATCAAGTTATGTTTACTAACAAGTAACAACCATCTATTATAACATTGGAGCCACATGCATCATTCAGAACTGGGGAAGTTCAACACTGCGACTCCCAGTTCAGTATAAGCTTCCTTTTAGTATCATCCCCTCAAATCCCATTGAATACCACCTCCTCTCCTTTTCTCAAGCTAAAATTTGTTAGTGCAACTCTATGATAATCTGGTAAAGCAGATATTCGGTACATCATTCTAGATAACTGAGGCAACCCGATATTAGCATGCTACTCCAGCAATGGTCATGACACCAATAATGGAGATAAATAAAACCATAAACATATAAGGCGACGGCTATAGAGGCCCAATCCTCATATTTTATCTGTAACGTCTCTGTGCCTTGGTAATCAAAACCCAAAGTTCTATGAGCTAACTTATGCTTGGCTAGCCAAGCCGATAGTCGACTCTGCATTTGATTACTATTTATTGTCGAATTATCTGTATAAGGATTTAACATTTCCAATGGATTTAATTTTTTTTTTTCCTGTTTTTTACTTTCTACTAACGATTATTCATTCGCCAATTAGATAGCAAACTCTTGTATTTTCAAGTTTTTCAAGGGGTAGCTCTGAAATGGCTTCAGATGTTTTGGAGGGTATCTCTAAAGTCGAATCAAATTGATATTCATAAGATTGATGGAAAAACTTCTCTTCATTTTCAGTATGAATATTGGGTCCAATATGAAACATATGCTTTCTAGAGAAATACCTCTTTCTTTGTTGAGACTCGGTCTCCGCTGCCTTCCCAAGGGAAGGAACAGAGCATAGTCAATAAATCCTTGCAGATCAGACTGATTAGGGAACTGATTGCGCTTGACCCACTCAATTTGCACCCATTAATAATGGACAAGGCTGAATTCATGATAAGCAACTTTTCAACTAGATGCCATGGTTCTGTTAAGGTCAAGGAACAACAAGCAAACACTTTGCAGGGGATGAAGGCGCCACTTCCCAGAGGAGGAAACATTGAGACAAGTTGCAGCTCACCTTCGGAGAAGTAGCCCAAATCTGGGGCCAGCAGAAAATACTTCCAAGATACTCTTATCTAACATCTAGGAGTGCATGCCGACTCTGCAAAAGGTGCTAATGAAGGACCTGTCGTGCCCTAGACCACAAGGTGGTTCATAAATTATCATTCCAAACAATGATAGCCAAGAAATGAGCTCATTGATGTGCCAAGGCTCTACTATATTTCTTGTTCTCAATCCTTGACGAAGGATGAGATGCGGTATATGCCCTGTTTTATCCTGTCCCTGTAATGACAACCCCTCAAATTGTACTTAGTCTAAATAGTTCTATCTTAACATTCGATCTTTCATTAAAAGAAGACATTATGCTTCTATGTATTTATGACTACTTAGTATGACTAACTGTGGAAAAACTAGTAGTTGTACCTTAGAACACTAGACTATGATAATATGGGGTTGTAACAATGACTTCGATAGCCCCTAAGAATTGGTTACACAAACACTTGTTGCAGGCTTCCTATTTTCTGTGGGATCTTGGAACTGTGAAACCCATAAGAACCTTTTCCAAGTAGCTGAAAAAATTTACAGGCATTACATAAGTTTTTTGCTCAAACTTGGGGAAAAAAGTGAGAAACTGTCCCAAGTACAGCACTTGTAGCACCAGCAGAACATAAAAGTTTATTGGGAGCTTAATACTCTCTATGAAGCGAACGTGCTCTCTACTAAGCCTAGATAAAACTACAAGACAAAGATAAGATGTCTTCGTGTTGGCCATGGAAAAGGTAAGCCGATAAGGGAACCACATGATCTTGAGCTTCCTCTTGCTCAGCTAACATCCATGAAACGTTGTTTATATAGAAACCTATTACCACTAACCCCTGGACTGGGGCTTGGAGTGTCTTTATCCATCAATCTGCCAATGTTTAATATCCTCCAGATATTGAGCAGCATGAGTGCTACCTGAAATGAAGTAGTAAAGGAAGCACAAAAACCGATACAGCAGCAAATGGCAGTATACGCTAAGCCAGATCCTCAGCTTAATCTTCCACACAGTTTTGTCATTTAGTAAGGACCAGTCATGCTTATTTGATCCTGCTCACATATTGAATTATTATTTTAAAATATCATTGCAATCTTCTAAAAGTTCTCATCCGTTATGAATAATATAGTATACAGCCTTCTATCAGCACAGGATTTTCTTGCTTGTACAGTGACAGTTCATTTTGCTTCCTCAGTACAGACAGTTTCAATCACCATATTAGATATCAAACACCTAGAACTATGGTTCAAATCTGGGTACCACTTGAACAACTGTGAATCACAACAGTGGATGATAAAAACTAATGAAAAGTACCTTTCTGTCATTAGATATTTCAGACAAATTATAGGGTAACCTCGTAGTTTAGGCTTTTTGTTAAAATTTTAGGTGTTACTTGTCTATCGGGAGTTTGTCTGCAAAGAAAATCAGTTATGTAGCTGTCTCCGTTGTAATTTTTAACTAGAGTCTACAGATCATTGAACAAAGAGCTCAGGAAAAATTAGTTGATGACAGAGCACTTGCTCTGAATGTGTAAATTTTACTGATAACAACAGAACGGACAATAGAAAATTGGGAATATTCATGGCAAAATGGAGATTGTGATTCGGCAAAGGGACTATTTTATCATCCTTTTTGCAGCACAGGAGAACAGAGGAACCACATTTCAAATCTATCGATTATGAACAGAGCTGGCCTTTTCATGAAATCATTGGATTTAATCCAACTGAGTACCTCCACATCATAGCATCTCTACGGGTCATATCTTTTGTGTTACCACCAAGTTTTTGAACCATATGTCACTCAAAGCAGTAGTGGTCACTTGCACAAATTGGCTTGTGTATCGGACGTAACTATGGATGGAAGAATCATAACTTCCACTCAAATCTGTGTAAATGAGAACTTAGAAAAGGTATTGTCAGATAAGGTTAATGTGAGAACAATGTGGTATTTGTGGGAACAGCCAATTTACGCTTGAGGGCATTCCATCAAATGCTGAGGGTGCCATGAGAATGACAACCTGCTGAGAATCTATACAACTTCATCGTAAAAAACAAATACAATGGCTGATTATTCAATCAAGCTGCTGCGGCATCCGAGTATAGGAAATAAACGTAACTGAACACCTTATAACTGGCTGGACTGACAATGTCAACTTGAGATCAGTCAACTGATAAGAATCTGGGCCAGCAGCACCTTTACGCAATATTTTCTCCAAAACTTTTAGTGGGCATAATAAGTTCCTGGTTGAGTCTTAAAATCAATTATAAATTCCTGAAACCAGGTGTAGAAATGGACAACCAGCTTGAAGATACACAAATTGAGAATCAGCTAGACGACTAGGTAGATGCTTTCCTGATCTGCAACTTGTGATAATAGACTATCTAGGCACCAAACAATTGTAGTCTTAAGTTTCCCGCAAGTCATGACTTATCTGCACAAACATCCATACATTCATTAACATAAACTAATGTTATTCACATCATAACCCAGAACTTGATGGATTTGGGACAAATTTATAGTCAACTGTTTTAAAATAAAAAAAGGCCTATACATTTCTGAGTGCGGGAGTACATGAAGTGTCATCATTGTTGATCATGAATATGTAACGGATTACAATTATCTGTAGATATAGTAGTATAAAAAAGTGCAAAGGAATATGCATTATAAATTATATATTCGAGGTCTTCCGACTGTCTGTTTGTCACTTGGGCATTCAAGACTGAATAAATCTGCCTTTCGAATTGCCCTGATGTTGGGCTACTTTCTTTAGAATAGACATGGCAAGTAGTTTGACACACTGCACTGCCCACAAATTGGTGCCTTGAACAGACACAAGTTGCACTATATTTACTTCTAAGTTCTAACACGTCTCTTTCAAGTTGTATGTATCATCACTTAGTCCTTCAGTGTTTATGAAACATATGGAAACAATCTTCCTTATTCTAAAGGAAGCCGTGAGCTTTTCTGATTAAATCATGGCCCTTTTTATGCTGTGAGATTAAAATATACCTAAGTGATAAATATATATTACCGTGTGAAGGCTTCCTATTGTGGAATCTTATTGTCAGACAGTACTCCTCCTAATCTGTGTCCAAATTGAAATATGATTGTGTATGGATAGCCTTTTGAGATGTCAACACAATCTTTTAACCTCATTCCTTCAGGATATGGTCCTGATTTCCAAAACTTTGTTAGAGATTGAAGGGAACGGAATAACCCTAAGCATTAGTACATCAAAACATGATATAAATGTTCATCACCATCCAAGATATGTTTAGAGTATGGTTTGAGGTGTATCTGATGGAGAAGAAACTTTGTTGCAAAAGTCATTGGAGGTATTTACTAAGGTGGCTATGCCAACAATTCTGTAACTAAAGGAACTAATGAGCCATAACTGCAAAGAGTTCATCATAGCCAGGATCCTCATTCACTATATGCTAGATTAAAATAAAATGTGGCTGTAGTAAATTATCCTTTACCAGTGTTATATTTATCAACTATGCACAACTAGTTGAATAGTTTATGCATAGGTGCTCTGATATTCTGTAACATGACGTTGTACCTTCTGAGAAATTAACTGGGTCACTCAAGGCCATTTCAAGTTCTGATTGCTTAAAGACGCTGCATCTCATAAAGACTGTGTTTTGCAGAGACGCTTTTTGATGATTTTCTAGTGTCAGAAGACCATTCTCCACAAGTAAGTAGATTATCTGCAATGTATGAAGAACTACTGTATCTACTGGTACTGCCAGGAATTACAATGATGCTAATTATTACATGGTTGAGCAGACTTATACTATTCCTGCAACATCAGCATATAGAGATGTAACGGTGGATGGTGGTCCCAGGTATTGTCTTTGTTTATACAGTCATTCCCTTTTCTTGTGATCTTTTTTGCTATGGGGGCCATTCATTTTTAACATTTCAGTTTATGAAACTATTATGTAGCATGGAATTTTTATAATAGTTTGCAGGGTTATATTGTTTCTCAATCGATTGTTTAGTGCCAACAAATGTTTGTTAATTTGAATGCACTATCAGCATGAGTAAAAAAGGGCTTGAGGAACTGGAGAAGGCATCTGCTGCTGAAGCTGAAGCAGTGAGTGCACATTGGGAAGCTGCAAAGGCAGCTGCAGCAAACAAGACGGAAAATGGGCAGGAACCAATAGAAAGCGATAAATATTCTGATCGAGCCAGTGAAAATGTTGTTGCTTCTGGGTCTCCCTTTATGTCTTATGAGCCTCTTGAAACAGATGTCCGCCTTCACCACAGAGCAGTATGAATTTTCTCTTTAGCTTCCACTTTTATCAGCTAACGTTTTGATTGTTTTTAAATGTGGTTAGCAATAACTGAATACCATGTATGGATCTAGGTTGTGGTTGCTAAAGAACCAGTAGGAAACCTTGGTAGTCTTGTGCGGCAACTATCTTTGGATCAGTTTGAGAATGAAGGCAGGAGAATGAGCCCCTGGAATATGGACCAGGGACAGGGTGCTAAAAGGCTGCTTAACAGACAGAAATCTCCTCTTGGTTTGCATAAAAAGGTAGGTATTGTCTATTAAACATATTGATGCCTGCTTTGACATAGGATTCTCAAAGGACGTTCTAATCTGGGATTCTCTTATGGTTCAGGTGATTACTTCATTGCTTAAGCCTCGTAACTGGAGGCCTCCTGTAAACAGGCGATTCTTCTTGGATTCCTATGAAGTGGGTGAGCTTTGTTATACTGCAGAACAAATTTTTGCGCAGGAGCCAACAGTCTTACAATTAAGGGCTCCAGTCAAAATATTTGGGGATCTGCATGGGCAGTTTGGGGATTTAATGCGCTTGTTTGATGAGTATGGATTTCCTTCAACAGCCGGAGACATCACGTGAGTAAAAATTTCTAATGGATTTGGGTATTGGTAAATTAGGTTCTAATGTGGAAGTGGGTTACATTTGTTTTTATATGAAAGTGATGGTTCGTGTTTCAAAACAATTTTGCCTGGTATGGTGTTAAACTGTAGATAATTATAGATTTGACAACTTTAAAGTTTCCCCCAAATTTTTAATCTGGAAAGATGGATTTCTCTGAAAAAATGTTTTTTTGGCCATGCAAGTGACATGGACTTCTGAATTGCTTACAATTTCTGTACAGATGGAATGATATAATGGGGTGCTATGGTGTCCTTATACTTTAAAGTATAATGCTTATCCATTGAATGCAATGTCTTCTTCTGCCTGTGCTTTCATTTGCATTTTCTTAATGCGATATCTCTCCCTTTGAGAGAGAGGCAATCTTTTCTATTTTTTTAAATGATCCTTTATTGCTGCTTTTAATCAGCATCCCATTCATGCCACTTCTTATTTTTCTAGCATGGTTTACTGTCTCTGTGGACAGTGTCAGAATATCTTGGTTTTTTATTGGTTTTGCTTCTGAGAGAGGAAAGCACCTCACCTATTGATTTTTGTGTTGTATTCTTTTGCATTATTCACATCGTCTCTTTTCACGTACAAGTAGTCAAGCAGATGATATTTGATCTCTTATTCCAAGATTTGTCTTTATCTATTGCTTAAGGTCATCCATTTGTCAGGTACATTGACTACCTCTTCTTGGGAGATTATGTTGATCGGGGACAGCACAGTTTGGAAACTATTGCTTTGCTCCTTGCTCTTAAGGTATATCATTCTTATTTATTACGGAGTATAAAATTCTATGTTTATGCATGGTCATAAATGTCTGCTTTAACATAAATGAGCATCTTTTGACATCTCATTTTAGCCATGAATATCATTACTTATAACTTTTTTTTTTCCCCACAGATTGAGTACCCTGAACATGTACATTTAATTCGTGGAAATCATGAAGCTGCTGACATCAATGCACTTTTTGGATTTCGACTGGAATGCATTGAACGGATGGTATAATTGCATGATCTTATATATTCCATAAGAGTTTTTTAAGAGTCTGTTTTGTTAGATATTATAATTATTGGACTGCTGCTTATGTAATCAATTCCCATTCTAGGGGGAGAAAGAGGGCATATGGGCATGGACACGCTTCAACCAGCTTTTTAATTGGATTCCCTTAGCTGCACTCATAGAAAAAAAAATTATCTGTATGCATGGTGGGATTGGAAGGTCTATAAATTATTTGGAACAGATAGAAAGCCTGCAACGGCCCATAAGTATGGATGCTGGATCTATTGTTCTTATGGATCTTTTGTGGTATAGTTTTTCCCTGCATTTGTGTTGTTTTATTTGTTTTGCTTGGTGAATTCCTCCTTATACTAAAATGTGTTTTTGGTTACCGGATTAAAAATATGAGCTGGTTAGCAGGCTTAAAATTGGTGCTGCATATACAGGTCTGATCCAACAGAGAATGATAGTGTGGAAGGACTGCGACCAAATGCCAGAGGTCCAGGTCTCGTCACATTTGGGGTATGGCATATATTTGGAGTTAAATTTGTTTACTTTATTTATGGTCGTTCAGTTGGGTTTTCCCTTGGACATACAATCATTTTGCAACAATTCCTTCTGTTGGGATTGTATTTGAATTTTCAATGATAATATGCTACATGTCACAATCTATGGGGCAAGGGGTAGTGCCAATGGAACCCTTTCATCGAGCATGCAGGGATTCTGCACATCTTAAAATTTCAGGTTCCAATGACAGCATATGTATGCATGATTGTGTTGTCAAGTACTGATTATGTTCACTTTTAATGGATCCTGCTATTTGTAATACAGAACTTTTCTAGAATGAATAATCAATCTGAATGGGTATATGTCAGTATGAATTACCACAAATTATATTTTTTACAGCAGGTAGAGTGTCATTTGGGCTGTTCCCTATCATATGTCAATTAGATATGACAAAGAACAAGAATATTTCACAGATAATAGTTCCAAGATTTTTTGTCCACTGTCTCCATTAAATGTTGTCTTAAAGTTGATAGTGGCTCAATTATTCTCCTGACAAGACGAAGTTGAGAAGCTTAATCTGTCTAATATGCACCTAAGGATGATAAGGGGATGGGCATAGTTTGTACATGCAATGCTATATTCATGAATGTAATGAGGTTGTGCTTTTACGAGGCACAATATCTTGTTACAGCACACGGTTGAAAATTTTCATGATGTTACAGCATAAGAACTAATGAGTTGGGTCTTTTTGAAATGAGAAATACAGATCAATCGCTAGTTAAACGGAATTATAGTCAACTGTCAGCAAGAAAGTAGTTTATGGAAGTTATGGGTGAAGCTTTGAACGCAACATATAATGCGTTAACTAATTGGTGGTTGCTAACAGGAGGGTCGGCAATGGAAGCAGCCTAACTAATCTGAATTGTTTTGGCTTAGAATCATTTAAAAAGCTGACTGACTTCACTCGTTGGAATGCCTCGCCTCTTAATGAGGGAGCCATTCGTTAGGAATTATCACAGGGTTAGGTTAGTATATAGGTTTATTCTATTAAACCTATTATTTGTTTGTGGTTGTTAGGAGTTAATTTGTCTTAGGAGATTGTTCATGTAACTATAGACAAGAAATTAGGAAAAATAAGCTAAATCATGAGAAAAATTTGCCGTTGTAAGAGTAGAAGTGTCTAGATTCCATATAAGTGATCTTGGAGGATTTGGGTCACTAGATCTTGCTGCATTCATCAGTTGTTGCTCATCTAGCCTTGTGCTAACGTCAGCAGCTTCTACATCAAGTTCATCACCCACATGCCAAAGCACAAGATCTAACTCTTCTTCAACATTACCACACAACTCCTGCAGTATCAGTACTGTAGCACATAGTCTATCATTAACGGCCGTTGATGATATCCTCATTGGTTATGAAGTGTTTGTTAACAACCCCTGTAATGGTTCAACCAACGCTTCATCTCCTTCCTCTGTATATTAATGTACACTTATATTGTTATTACAGAAAAAAAAAGAAAGACAAGAATGAAGTTAGGGAGTACATAGACACCATACTTCTGATCTCTCTGATATTGTACAAAAACTAGCATAATACAACTTTACTATTACAGTTTTACATCGGTTGTCAGTTGTCTTCTTTGCTTTCCTTTTTCATTTGTGCCATGCATATTGTAGACCTTTACCATTCATAAATCATTTCTGCAAGTAACCCCCTTAAATCCGTTTAAATAGATTGCCCAACAGGGCTCCTCTTGGACCCCAAATCAGTGGTATAAGAGAATACACACTTCATTTCATTTTCAAGTGGTATCATGGTGTTTCTGATTTTCATCTTTTTTTTTGTATGCCCACTCATACAAGGTCTGAAAACCCGGTTCGAGACGTGTGACCCTTCATCATGCCTTCCTACACATCCTCAGATGGAAGACAAATCCTTAGTGACGCTAACTTCAGAAATGTTCTAGAAAATGATTGAGTATGCATTGCACAAACAACGAGAATAATTGGAAGAACGCTATGCATGTGAAAGAGCAAATATTGTTGATCATTTCTCACTACATCTCAAGTAGCAGAATTCCTCCTATACCTCTCATTCATATCGTTTGTTTGGTGGTCAAAGGCCATAGAAGGTACAAGTCCATCTAGACATCCCTATGTTTGAAAGCAAAATAGATGCAAATGCACTAGATAACTGGGTTAACCTAATATATTCATACTACGTAGATAATCGTTTCTTTGACCAAGAGGATATTACATTCGCTCTTTTGAAAGTTCATCAGTAAAGAAATGGTGGAATAACTATTGCATTGCACATGAAAACTGTGAAGAGGAAGTTAAATTAGACGCACATGCAAACACATGGAATGGGTTCGTAGAAGCACTCAAAGAAATCTATTATCTGTTGGAAACTATGATGACTAGTACATCAAGTTCTCTCATTTACGCCAAGGCAAAAATTAGTTTGTTCAAGAATATGCAAATACCTTTCTTACTTTGGTTTCCAAATTAGGTGTTCAAGATTCAGAGCAAAACCTTGTTTTGAAGTATAGGTCAGGGTTGAGACCCCACATCTAGTTAGACATGGATTTCCTGTAGATCTCTTCAGTTGGAGAAGCCTTCAAATTTGCTTGCAAGTTTGAAGCAAAGGCCAAGGTCAAGACCAAGACAAAAGATTCCAAGTCCTAGGCCAAACAACAATCTAAGCCTTCTAAGCAGAATTCCAAACTAGGAAATGGCTCACAGTGTCATCTGCAGAAGAAGGAACAACTGTCAAATGACTAGAACAAGCAGTCCAAGCTTGACAAGTGGTGTTAGCAATCATTCCAATGATGAGTGTTGTGCTAGGAAAACTCTACTTGCGAAACTTGAAGCAACGGGTATAAACACTACGACATTGTATGAGTAAGTAGTTCATGGAATCTAAACCTAGTTCATGGTTGGTACCGAAAACATCTCTACTCCCCTTGTGGAAATAGAGGAAGCAAAAATATTGTTCCAGTCTCAAATGTGGATCAATGCTCAACCATTACACTTCATCATTGACAATGGAAGTCAAAAGAACTTGATTTCTTCTGAAGCAGTTGACCGATTGTACTTGTCATTGATGCCTCACCCACAACCGTACTCTAATGGATGGTTAAGTGCGGGATCTAAGAAGTGCGTCACTCAATAGTGTCAATTGATATACGTCAAAATTTTCCAAGATATAGTTGTTTGCAACGTTGCTCCATTAGAGGTATGTGTTGATTTACTTGGGAAAACGTATCTTTACCATTGACATGCAATCTATGAGGCAAATTCTAGAAATGTTGTCATAGATGTTGGTGCGAAGACATACCGCATACCAAAAGTAGTCCCTAAGCTATCACTTAGTGTTAAACAATGCAATAAGCTTGTTACTTCTAGTTAAATGTTTGTACTTCTGATGGTGAGGTCTGAACATAAGAACATCCTTGTGGCACCAATTCCTACCATAGTTTCTCTAGTAGCAATACAAGAGACATCAGGGTTGAACCGCAAGTTGGAAGAGTACAAGGATATCTTTCAAACACCAAAGGAATTGCCTACACAATATGTAGTGAAACACACTATTTATTTGATTCTTGGACTACCTCTACCCAATGTGTCTTTTTACCACAAATCATTTCTCAAGAATGAAAAGATCAAGCGGCAGGTCCATGAACTTGTGGATAAAGGACCTATAAGGCCCAGTTCATTGCCTTGCAACAACCCAATTATGCAACCGCTATCCTCTTCCAAAGATCGAGGACTTTTTGGACTAGCTCAACGGTGCAAAATTCTTTACCAAAATTGATTTTATGTTTGGATATCGTGAGAGTCCCATGGAACATACAGACATTTGGAAGACAAACTTCAAGGTGAAAGAAGGTTTGTTTGAATGGTTAGTCACATCCTTCGGATTAATTAATGCTCTCGCTGATAGGACGGATTTCATAGGGAATGCAAATAAAATTTTATTTCACGATTCAAAGAAAATGAAATTAATTAATGCTCTAGTTGACAGGCTGGATTTCATACGGAATGCAAATGAAATTTATTTCACAATTCAAAGAAAATGAGAGCAAACATTACAATAAATAGACTAAGAAAGACTATTCATTTCACATTCCCAATAACTCTTCCTATTTCTACGGGAATGAAAAGCTTATTGAATAAGACAAAATGCTAGACACCTAAGCTAGACACTTAGGATTAAAAGCCAATATGTACAATATTGTTACATCCCCTCTTAATCTGTAGGGGTCTTTGTTAGATCAAGCATTCCTCTGAACTTTTCAAAATTTTCTTGTCCAAGCGCTTTTGTCAAGATGTCTGCTGGTTGCTCAACTATTGGGCAATGTTGCAACTTGACACTGCCATTTTTCACATAGTGTTGAATCAAATGAAATTTGGTATTGATGTGCGTGATTCGGTCGTGAAAGATTGTATTCTTTGCCATTTGGATTGCAGAAGTGCTGTCAACCATGAGAGGTGTTGACGAAATTTGTTGCTTTTGAAAATCTGAAAGAACCCTTCTGAGCCACAAGATCTCTCTAGTTGCCTTTGAAACAGCCATGTATTCTGTTTCTGTTGAAGAAATTGTCGACATTGATTGCTTCTTGAATTTTCAATTGACAACTGCTGTTCCCAAATTCATTAGAAACCTTGAGGTAGATTTTCCATCTTCATGATCACCAACATAGTCGGAATTTGAATACCCAACTAGTTTGAAGTCTCATGCCCTGGAGTATTTGCGCCCAAAATGTTGTGTGCCTTTGAGATATTTGAGGACCCTTTTTGTTGCTACCTAATGACACTCCTTGGGTTGTTGCATGAATTTTGAGAGGACACCAATTGCATATGATATATCTGATCGAGTGGTAGCCACATAAATTAGACTTCAAATGCGCTGTCTGTATTTAGTGGCATCAACCAAATCTTTTGAATCTTTAGATGTCGATTTGAGATTCTATTCCATGGGCATGTTGAGAGGCTTACAATCTTGCATTCCGAACTTGCTCAGAATGTCACCAACGTACTTTGCTAAGTGATGAAGAAATACTTTGGTTTTTGAATTAGTTCAATACCCAAATAGTAATGAAGATAACCCAAATCAGTCATTTCAAAGCTTTTCATCAACTCTGATTTGAATTTTGTAGTGTACAGTTCAATATTCCCTATGATGAGCAAATCGTCAACATACACCACCACAAATACAACTGTTTTGTCAACTGTATTGACAAAAAGAGTTTTATCTTCAAACTCAAAACGTTTAAAGTTCATGTTCATGAGGTGCTCAGCTAGTTTTTCGGACCATGGGCTTGTTTTAAACCATATAACGATTTTTCCAGTTTGCACACTTTGTGCTTGACCTTTTACTCCAAAACCGTTAGGTTGTGTCATGTACACAATTTCCTTGAGGTCTCCATTTAGAAAAGCAGTTTTGACATCCATTTGATGAACTTTTCATCCATTGTGAGCTGCCAGAGTCAACATGGTCCGAATCGTAGTCCATTTTGTTGTAGGTGCAAAGGTTTCATTGTAGTCAATTCCTTCCTTTTGAGCATACCCTTTTACGACAAGCCTTGCTTTGTGCTTGTCAAGTGAGCCGTCTACCTTGTATTTGCTGCGATAGATGCACTTGCAGCTAATCGATTTACAACCATATGGTGGATCAACCAGATTCCAAGTCCCATTTTTCATTTGTGAATTATACTCATCTTTCATTGCTTTTATCCAAGAATCAAGCTTCTCGGCTTGTTTGAAAGTTGTTGGTTCTGAATCAAATGCAACATTGAGTTCCTCTTGAGAATCATCCAATGTGAGTTTACCAATCATGTCCTGAATTTCATCAATAGACTTGTCTGGTTGAGAGGAGGTTGCATGTGCACTTTGAGTGCCGATTTTCCCAAATTCATTAGGCCTCACATCTTTTCATGTTTGAGTGGCCCACTTAGGCATCTTGTTCTGTGCTGCAGGGGCTTCGGGTTCATCCTCGGAAGTTCTTTCATTGTCTGCCCTCTATTCTGCTGGGCCCTGTTCAATATCTGATGAAGTTTCACTCTCTCCTCTAGGAGGAGTTTCAAGCTCATGTATAGGAGACAATAGAAAATCAATAGATTCCCAACTCTGTGTCCCCCACTCATTGTCTGGAACATTCAAACCACTCTGTAGACATCAAACTTTGCATATTTGTTTAGTCGACTCAATTGCCGATCAATACGCTTTTGCGCTTTGCAGTTTCACAAAAGACAACTTCTCTTGCCACAAGAAACTTCTCTTTCTCATCGTATACCCTGAATGCCTTGAAGGAATCAGAATATCTCAAGTGGATCCATTTTCGATTCCCATGGTCCAATTTGTTTCTCTTTTCCTTTAGAATCAATGTGTAACAAGTGGATCATAAAATCTGAAGATGTCGCACTGAAGGAAGGTGACCATACCACATCTCATATGGAGTCTTTGATTCAAGCATTGTTGATGGTGATTTGTTGCGAAGGTATACTGCTGTTTTAGCTGCTTCGGCCCAAAAGTGTAGATTTATCCCTTTGAAATACAACATTGCACGAACCATATTCATCACAGTTCTGTTCATCCTTTCAACTACTCCATTTTGTTGTGTAGTGTGAGGATCTGTGAGATGGTGTTTGATCGCGTTTTTCTCAAGATAGGATTCAAACTTCTTTGATGTGAATTCACCACCATTACTCGTTCTAAGTGTCTCAATGCGGGTTTGTTCTTCATTTTCAATCATTGTTCAAAACTTTTTTAAAGTATCGAATGCTTTTAATTTCTTTTTTAGAAAGTATATCCATGTCATCCTGATGTAGTGATCAATGAACAACAAGAAGTACTTATGACCACCAGCGGAAAGGATTGGAAGAGAACACAAGTCTGAATGAACAAGCTGCAATTTTCTGTCTGCTTTCCAATGTGACTTCGAAAACGGTTCTCTTGCGTGTTTAGCCAAGATGTAGGGTTCACACTTGTCTGATTTTACGGGCAATGTAGGCATTTCGACAACACTATTCTTTTGCAATACATGAATGCTGTTATAGTGAGTACCCGAATCGAGCATGCCACAACATGTTTGGAGACATTCCGTCTTCCACAAGATGAGCATAGTTCCTTGAATTTGATGGCTTACCCTTCCATTTGAGTAGTTTCCCTTCCTCATATTCAATCAAGACGATTGCATTGTCACTTCCCTTGATTGTGACATCACCATTATCCAACATAATGGAATGGCCTTGTTGCCTTATGAGCACTTGGGACAACACGTTTCGTTTCAATTGAAGAAGTAGAGAGCATTCTCAAGTTTGTAGTTTGAAAGCCTTGGACACTTGAGTCAAATTGTACCTCTTCCCTGTGATTGTAGACTTGATCTATCTGCGAGGTATATTGAGCCACAACTTTCATCATTGTACTCAAAGAAGTTTTTTTGAAAAGTCATATGTTGAGTGGCTCCAGTATCAAGAACCCAAGCATCAAACTATGAGGAACTGATCGAGACACTATTTGCTTCATCATTTGTACTGAAAAACACACATTGGTGAATTGAGTTGAGTTTGACTTTTTTGACTGTTTCTTTGAATTTCCCTCTTTCTTTTTACGATATTCTTCAATTTTATCCTATGGAATCCTACATTCGTGAGTCTCATGGCTACCTTTTCTATCACACCGTTCGCAATAGAGGCTCTGTTTATCATTCTGTTTTTGATTTTGACCACTATGATTTTCATTTTTGCCACTTTTTCTCTTGTATTTGTTCTTGTACTTGTTATTGCCTTCATTTTTGAAAGACGTGGCCTTGTTTGATGGTTTGGAAGAATTTGTTTTGACATAGCACACACTTTAATCTATTGTGGTTTCGGTTTTCCTTCCAAAAGCCTTTTCTCTTTTTGCCATTGTTTTAACCAATTGGTCAAATGTGAGTCTTCAACTAATTGTTTGCTTGTAGAGACTCCAAATAGGTTGAATAGTTGGGAAGAAGTGCTTTTATGAATGCGGTCATGTATATGTTGTTTTTGACATCTGCTGCTTCAACATCATGTTTGATAGTTCGTATCTTTGAAGTCAATCTCATCACATTACCATCTTTCAACTCTAGGTTAAACAGTTTCAATTGCAATTGAATGAATTCCAACTCTGAATGGGAGTCATATAGGTCCTTCAGTTTATGATATGCTTCCCATGGTGTATTGCACCGTTGTATATGACGAAACACATCTTCGTCCACTAATGCCCTCATCAAGGTCAAAGCTTTCTGGTTTTTTGGTTTCCATGTTTGAGTGTCCTGTGGATTCCCTGTTGGTTCATCTGGTTGTTTTGCCCCATCACAAATATCGAACCATAGATCGTTGAAAATGAGTGTGTTCTTCACTTGCCAAGACCATTCTAGCAAATTGTATTTGCCAGTCAAGGTAGTGCCAACAATGGATTTGATGGAATGCATGGTTTTGAGTTTTTGTTCGGGTTTTTGGAGGTTTTGAGTTATTGTTTAATCTCAATTGGTTCCTTATCGCTCCAAAATGGTCTCCTTTTCTAAATACACAAAGGTACTAAAAATGATTCGCTTTGTCATTAACATCGGCTTAAAAAGAAAACCTCATACATCAATATACTCGATTTTTCTTGATTTTCGGATTTACGTTTTTCGACATACACGAATGGGTAAAGGAGTAGTTTTCTTTATTTCTCCTTGAATTTGCGAAAATTGGTTGTTTGCCAATTTTGTGTAGAGAAGCTTGTCTTAAGGCAATTAAATATTGCTCAAATTTTAAATGCTTTTCAAATTTAAATTATTTTCAAAGTTTGAAAATTGCATTTAAATGAAAATTGAAATTCTACTTTTTGAAAGTTAAAAGCATAAAATTTTACCTTGTTTCCTCCAAAATTGTTTTATTTGTCTTTCCAATATTGGAAATGAGAAAAGTACGGCTCCTTTGATAGTATTTTTGTTTAATGAAGGCTTCAATCTACAAAGTTTGACTTTATTAATTTCCACTTTGCTACGTGGGACTGCCACGTCCTTTCTTGGAGCACAGAATAGACTAAAACTTTGCCAATTCCAAGTTTTGTCAGCAGAAAGAAATATATGGCCTAAATCAGATGCAACAACTCACAAAATATTGAACCAATTGTCAAAAATTAGTCACGGATTGACAAATTATGCAGAACACCAAACGCCACAGGATGCAACCACAAGCCTGCATGTCGATCTTGATGGGTTTAGTAGACTACTAGATGCCAAAAGCCACGTTCGCCTTCCCTTGTGCTATGTGGGTCTATGTACAGAGTACAACCAACAGTTTGAAAACGCAGTTAGAGACATCAGAGAATAGCCAAAAATGCATCCTTCCAGACATCCTTATATTGTGCTGCTAGTATCCTTCTAGTGTCAGACAACGCAGTTAGAGAAAGACAAATCAAAATCAGAATGTAGTTGAAATGTCCCCTGAAAATCTTGTAAACTGCTACGCAGGAATGAAAATCTAAATAAATGTACCTCAGTAGCCAACACAGGTGTAACACATCATTCAAAGCCTTGTATACCAATACGTTATAGACCAAAATGCCTCCTTGAAGGTGGATTCGCAATGATAGGCTATACAACTGAATTAAAGAAGAAAGAATAAAAGAATTCAAATTTTTCAGTGTTTGATACCAATGACAGGTCGGATTTCATACGGAATGCAAATGAAATTTTATTTCACGATTCAAAGAAAATGAGAGCAAACATTACAATAAATAGATTAAGAAAGACTATTCATTTCACATTCCCAATGACTCTTCTTATTCCTACGGGAATGGAAAGTTTATTGAATAAGACAAAATGCTAGACACCTAGGATTAAAAACCAATATGTACAATATTGTTACACTAGCTACATTCATGTGGATGATGAATGACATTCTTAGGCCATTCACCACTTCATTTGTTGTAGTCTATCTTGATGATATCCTAATCTTTAACAAAACTTGGGATGAACATATGTGCCATATGGAACAAGTTCTTGACACTTTGTGGAAACAAAAGTTGTATGCAAACATGGAAAAATGTTTATTTTCCAAATGGAATATATAGTATCTAGGATACATAGTAGACACACAAGGAGTGCATGTGGACTTGGCCAAGATTCAATTCATCCATGAATGGCCACAACCAACGAGTCTCATAAGAGCTCTGTAGCTTCTTGGGATTAACAAATTTCTGTAGGAGATTTGTACTTGGTTTTTCTTTTTTGACTCGGCCTCTGAATCAAGTTACCAAAGGTGGTGCTAAAACAAAATTCATTTGGTCAGCCGCACAATAGAAAGCAATAAAGGAATTTAAATGCAAACTTTGTTTTGCACTAGTACTTGCATTATCAGAGTTTTACCAACCATTTGAGATTGAGCCCGATGAATCAGAGTATGTACTTGGAGCATTCCTCACTCAATATGGTGATCCATTTGCTTACTACAATGAAACATTCACCTCATCGGTAAGGAAATACCCAACATATGATCGTGAGCATAGTTAGCATAACCAGTTACGGTGAGTGCTTGCCAAGGGGGGCATTTTGGGTAATCGGTGGTTATTTGAGAGAGCTGGTCGAATAACTGCCAATAATTGATGAAGGCAAAAATATTGGTTTTCTTTGCTAAATAGTTACACTGCCGCCCCCCTCCTCCCCCAAACACCATTGTTTTACACTGCCTAATGACAGCTGTCGACCCGACTGTTGTTGCCAAGGCTTAAAATTGACGGTGACTCACGAAGAGTCCAATGCCTCTTGTCGACCAATGTTGACTTTTTGATTGCCCCTGCCAAAAAGCCTACATGGACTGCAGGCTCATTGTATATTGCTGATAGCTATTGTCGATTGCGGATGCTCCATCGATTGCAACTTGCGTGCTTCCAGTCGTGGACAAGGCCCTTACCACTCTCCAACCAAGACCTGCGTGCTCATACCTCGAAGCTTGATCAAAATGTGACTACCAAGGGACATTGACTGATGAGGGAAGTAATCGATCCAATGAACTTAGACCTATGCGGGAAGATTTTGCTGAATAACACTTGCAAAAAATACTTGACACAGGGAACGGGTGAGTACTCGCCGGTTAAAAAAATTTGTAAGTTTTTTTCATTTTTTGCGGTTTTGAGAGGTTTTTATTCGCTAGATGGATTTTTCGACGAGTAACCGAGCAATCGGCGGTTACTCGCCGGTTATGCCATCTATGATCGTGAGCTTTATGCTATTGTTTAGGCATGTGAGCATTGGAAGCATTATATTTTGGGAAAGGAGACTGTGATCCACACAGATCACAAGCCTTTTTCAGTTCATGTAGACTTAGAACAAGTTACAGCAAGAGTGGCATAAAAATGGTCTTATCTTCAACAAGTTCATGTGAACATCAAGCATAAGAAGGGAAGTGCCAATCCAGTTGTAGAGTGTTTGAGTCGTCCATCGGTTTAGCATCTCCTTTCTGTACTTGATGCATGTGGTCAGAATCGTATCCATTCGACATGGATTTTGTAGATATCTATCAAAATTTGCTTTGCGATAATTCAGTCAGATTTCTACTTGCAAGATGGATTGCTATATCACCTTGAACACTTGTGCATTCTGTATGAGGCAAAAAGATAAAAACTAATATGGGAAGCTCATTTCAACAAAGTTGCAGGGCATTTTGGAGTTGTTGCGGTGTTACAAAACTGTTTCTTATGGCTACACCTTAGGGCAGATGTTGCAAAATACATCAAGTCTTGTACCACATACGTAATTTCCAAACTGGTCAACAAGAAACAAAGTTTGTACACACCTTTGTTGGTTCCAATGAGACTGTAAGAATATGGATCCATGGACTTTCTCTCAGGCTACACTACTACCAAGCATGGTAATGATTGTGTTTATGTATTAGTTGATAGATTCTCAAAGATGACAATTCTAATACCTTGTAAGAAAACAATCTCAGATCTAGAAACAATTCAACTGTATTTTCAGCATGTTTGGATCCACTTTGAAATCCTAGAAACTATCTTCTCTAATAGAGACACGAGGTTCTTGAGCAATTACAAAAAAACACTTTGGTCAATGCTAGAAACAAAGTTAAACAAGGCTACCATAAATGTTGCAAAATACATCAAGTCTTGTATGGCATGCGTAATTTCCAAACCGGTCAACAAAAAACAAGGTTTGTACACACCTCTGCTGGTTCCAATTACCCTGTGAGAATATGTATCCATGGACTTTCTCTCAGGCTACGCTACTACCAAGCATCGTAATGATTGTGTTTATGTATTAGTTGATAGATTCTCAAATATGGCAATTCTAATACCTTGTAAGAAAGCAATCTCAGTGCTAGAAACAATTCAACTGTATTTTCAGCATGTTTGGATCCACTTTGGAATCCCAGAAACTATCTTATTTGATAGAGACACAAAGTTCTTTAACAATTTCTAGAAAGCTCTTTGGTCAATGCTAGAAACAAAGTTGAACAAGGCTACTGCATTCCATCCACAGGGTGATGGATAGACTGAAGAGGTAAACAAGATGATAGTGCATCTTTGCAGAGTATACAATTCAAACAAGCAATTCTCTTGGGATGAAACCTTGCCTTTCATTCAACACAACTACAATAGAGCTTTGCACAACTCTACACCTTTTTCTAGGTTTGTTTGGGTTTCCAATGTTGGCACCCATTTATGTAACTTATCTTGCGTTGCCATCAGCAACATTAACTTCTTCAGCTCAAAGGGAAGTTGACAAAGCGGTTCAATTCATTGAGCACATTCAGCAACAAGTGCAGACTATTCTGCAATAGGCTAATGCTAAGTACAAGCAATGCCATGATAAGCATCGGACACCACACGCCTTCCAGGTTAGTGATCAAGTTTGGCTACACTTGTAGGAGGAAAGACTACCAGAACCTTACCACAAGTTTCATCCACTTTGGTACAATCCCTTCACCATCACCAAGCAAGAGACAACATTTTTGAGCTTTAATCATCCTTCTTACTTTGGGTTGCACCCAACCTTCAACGTAGAACTCTTGTGCCGTTACTTTCCACCTTTGTCGGATACTTCAGATGCAACAAAGACTCTTTAGCAAACCAAGATCAATCCAAAATACAACATTCCCACAAATTGGACCAAGTCATTGATGCCAGTGTTAAATGAACATGTCAAAAAGCGATCCCTCTCTTCTAGATCGTCAAAGCATGTCAAGTGCCGTCCGAGGGAAAATGGTTTACAGAACTGCAGGTTACCAAACTATGTCCACATCTTTTACCGCAACTACATGCAATGGGGACCATTGTTTTTCAAAGGATTGGTGATTGATCCAGGACGATCTAGGTCACTAGATCTTACCATATTCATCGGTTGTTGCTCATTTAGCCATGCACTAAGGTCAACAATTTTTGCATCAAGCTCAACATCCACGTGCCAAAATGCAAGATTTAACTCTTCTTCAACATTACGGCTCAACTCCTGCAATGTTAGAACTTAGTACTATAGCACACAGTCTATTAGTAACGGTGGTTGATGATGTCACCACACTCATTGGTTATGGAGCGGTTTTTACCAACCCTTGTAACGGTTTAATCGAATCTCCATCTCCCTTTTCTGTATATTAATGTACACTTCTATTCCTTGTAAAAAGGAGACAGAAAGACAAGACTGAAGTCAAGGAGTACATCGACACCATACATCTAATCTCTCAAATATTATATAAAACTTAGCATAATACAACTTTGCTATTACAGTTCTACATTGGTTTCTAATTGTGTTCTCTGTTTTCCTTGTTCATTTGTGCTATGCATATCTTAGATCTTTACCATTTATAAATCATATGCACATAAGCCTCTTAAATCTATTTAAGTAGGTTGTCCACTAGGTCTCCTCCTAGGTTCTGGATCAGTAAGTGTTGTTTTTTGTTTTCTTGTCAAAAATGGAGAAGGTGCTTTCATTTAAAATAAGAGAGTGCATTACAAAAAGAAGCACCATGGCACAAGACACATTTTATAAACGTTTAGCATAATTTTTTGAAGTTTTGCCTTTATAAAAATTTAGGGTTTAACGAGTTCATATAGTGTATTAAAAAAAAACAAATTAAGTTAAACTTTAGAAAATTTCCCAAATATTTTATTATTGTGGGCTGTAGTAGAATTAATTCAATAACTTGACTTGGGAAAAGTTTTGACGAAAATTTGCTAAGATTGTCTTTTGTTGTAGTCAACCTTTCCCCAAAATAATTTTGCTCCAGATCCTATATGGTTTTATATTTAACTGTTTTTGTGTCACTGTAGTGTAGTTTTAGGCATAAAATCTTGCTGGGAGGGTTGTATTAAATTCAAAATTTTTTGATCCAGGAGGCAGATTTTGACAAAAACTTGTCGTATTGTGTAAAATTGTATTCTAAACCTTGTGGAAAAAGGATTTTGCTTCAGCCCTTGTATCTTGTAAGATATAATTGTATTTCTACAAACAAATGCATTAAAAGCCATATATCAAATCTTGCTTGGAGGGTTGTATTAAATTCAAAGTTTTTTGATCCAGGAGGCGGATTTTGACAAAAACTTGTCATATTGTGTAAAATTGTATTCTAAACCTTGTGGAAAAAGGATTTTTTCAGCCCTTGTATCTTGTAAGATATAATTGTATTTCTACAAACAAATGCATTAAAAGTCATATATCAAATATTCATGAGTTGCTTTTTTTTGGTATCTGGGTGCATTTTCGGTATTACTTGACACACTTACTAGTCTTTTCATTAAGAGGGAATTTTATTCCTATGAAGTTGACAAGTATCAGGAGAAATACTGACATAACTGCTGGAGCGGTTTGTGGTCCATAGGACCATCTGGGTTGACCTGGGTAATTGATCCAAGTTCATGGGGAGGATGGAGGACTGCAAGAGGATAGAGTAAAACATCTAGTCTTGAGCTGGCTACTAGCTTGGAGACTGGTTTATTGCTTTAGAAACAATCTGGTGTGAAAAAGATTGCAAAGCTGAAGACAGTGATCACCAATGAAGGTGATGATGAAGGCTGAGTTTCTGCTGCACACAATATGAGATCAATATTGTTCGGTGAGGCCTAATCCCACGTAAGGAGCAGTTGAGGTGAGGCTCTATTCCACCTATGAATGTAGTGTGGTTAGTTCCCACTACCAATGTTATTGTTGTCCGGTGAGGCTAAATCCCACTGAGAAAATATAGTGAAGCCCAGTGTCACTACTATTTCTAGGCAAATAGTTGCGTCTCTATTCACATTTTATATTGTTATTAACAATTGGGGGTGTTCATATGAGTGTTGTGAGGCCAATTCCCACAACTGTGGTGAATGATAGAGTATGTCCCCATTCGTATGCATTATTCAGTGAGGCCATTTCCCATTGAGGGGGTATAGCAAGGTCATTCACACTTGTGTTTGTATGTATGTCAAACTGTGGGTATGTTCCAATTCACATACAAAGTTTATTCTCTCCTAGTGTTTGGGTGGGAGGAGCTGGAATGCCAGGAATTATCACTTATAGTTAGGTTGTCAGGCATTAATCTATCTCAGGAGTTGTTCAAGTAAATAAGATTCGTTGTGTCACTTATGTGAATTAGGTTTGTGTTGATAAAGATTGTGTCCTGAATAGAAGGATCATAAGAAGTCTTGATAGTATATAAATATGTGTTGAAGTTATTAATGAAAGTACCCTGATACGGATGCAATTTTAATGTCACCATTGACATTCAAGCTGTTGGTCTTAAAAGCAGTCACTGTGGAGTACATTGGAATATAATTTTTGTTTAAATGCTACAGTTATAGCTGGACTGGGTACAAAACCTAAAGTAGCAAAGGAGATTGGTGGGATCAGTCGATGTTCAGGGTACTCAATTAAATGTACATGTTCATGGTACTTAGTCTGTGAGAGGTGAAATGTTATAGGAAAATAATTTCATAGCGAAAAGGGGATATCAATAGATGCTCATTTATCTTGATGCTGCATATATATTAAAGTAAACATTAATTACCATGCATTAATTTTTTTTGATAATCATACGAATAAGAATAACTTACCCTAGAGCAATGAGTAAAGTAATAGTTTCCAAACTGTACTTACCCCTATCAAACATAATCTACCAAGAAGGTGTATGTGATGTATCTGAAAAAAAGGACAAGTTAATAAGTAAATCTTTGTATTAGGAATCAAATATTATCTGCTCAACTATTTGCATGTGAAAAGAGATGATGAGGATAATGCAAAGTATTACACAAGCAAGTTCAATGGGCAATGCACTTTCCTTTCACAGATTAAATCAATAGAAAACCAAGATAGTATGACACTAGCGACTGAAACAAGGACCCATACTAGAGGAAAGAGGAGTGGCATGGATTGGATGCCTGACCGAACACAGCAATAAAAGAACATTTCAAAGATAAGAAATGATTGTCTTTCTCTTGAAGGGGGAATTTCACATTGGGAAAATATTAATCAGAGTCTCAGCAGAAGAGGACATGGCACCCAATGGAAAAAACAAAAGTAATTTGGAGTACAAGAACATTGGTGCATCCCAATAAATTGTTCCATCTGTACAGAAAATGACAGTGCTTCAAAAGCTCATATCACTTACACAGCCAAAGAAAGATACTTTTAAAGAATTCTGAAGGGATAATTATTACAATGCATGCAGAGCCCAGCTTCCCTGAGCGACAATTTGAGGAAAACTTTAAATTTTCCAAATCTGTACGTATCAATGATTTAACACCATACGAGGAAAAATTGTTCAGAAACGTGAACTATCACTCAAATTAAAAATTGTTAACCCACTGCTACTGGTAGAATATAATTTACCATAGCCAAATTATTGTAGAAAGTTTAAGCTCGCATAATGTTTTTCAGATGTTGAAGGAAAAATATGCTAATTAAACAAGTGCATAAAATCCCCAAATTGCCCAAAATTTTGTTGGATCCCTTAATTGTTTTTGAGACCGGTGGCTCCTGCATAAAAAAATGTTTTGCAGTATAACAGAGCTCACCTGGTTCATAGGAGTCCAAGAAGAATTACCTATTTAGAGGAGGCCTCCAGTTGCGAGGCCTAAACTAAGAAGCAATCTCTTGAACCATATAGAGAATCCCCCATTAGAACATCCTTTTAGATGCCCATGTCAAGCAGGCATCAATATGTGTTAAAACCTATAGGCTATGCCTACCTTTATATGCAAACCAACAGGAGATTCCTGTCATTAAGAAGTCTTTTAGCACACCCTAGGCATGGTCCATATTCTCCTGCCTGCATTCCCAAACTGATCCACAGATAGCTTCTGCACAAGACTACCAAGGTTTTCTACCGGTTAATTAGAAACCACAACCTAGATCTATGTCGTAGTCAGTGAATGCTAACCAGTTTAATAAAATAATCAAAATGTTAGCTAATAATATAGGAAGTAAAAGATGAAAGAATTTAGAGTGCTAAGTGGTGATGGTGGGCATCTGATTCAAGAGGTTCATTTGGTATCAAGATAGACCCTGGAGCAAAAACATTTATCGCTATTTGTTGTTTCCTCAGTTTTTGTTTTGCTTGCTGAAGCTGCCCATTGTGCTCACTGCTTCAGCTTCGGCAGCTGATGTACTCTGCAGTGCTTCAAGTCCTTTTTTATTCATGTTGAAAGTAGAGTTAAAGTACTTTAACAATTGTTGACAACAAATATAGGATTGATAATCAATATAGCTCTGCGAACTATCAAACTCTTTCATGCTAGGTGACAGTTTTGTAAATTGAAATGATAAATATAAATGGTCCCCATATAAAAAGATCACAGAAAGGAGCATGGCTTTCTAAACCAAGACAATGCCTGGGGACACCTGAACAGCTAACTTCTGAATCACCATCAATTATTACATTTTTCTTTGCGGATGCTGTAGGAATCCTACAAGTCTCCTCAAGCCTGCAATTACTAACATCATTGTCCTTTCTGGAAGCACCACTGGATGCAATGGTTCCTGTCTAGGTTACTGGATCCTTCACCCCAGGGGTCCCTGTACTACATGTACTGGGTATTGGTCCCTGTCTGACACTCTGGATACGGCCTGGGTACTGCCTGGCAGGGTTGGGTACTGCCTGCTTTCTTCTAAGGATGAACCCAGGTGTACACAACCCTGCTGGGCAGTTCCTGGGCCATACTTGCAGAGAACCCACAGTCAAACGATTTTTTAATTTTTTTTTTTTAAATTTTAACTTCAAAATAGTCAAAATTGGACTCTGAAAAACAATAAAAAATCAAATAAAAATGGGGAAACCCTAAAAGCCACTCTTACATTCTTTTTTCAAAAGCAAACAACACCACCACACTTACCTCTCATTGCATACTCACAGTTACCTCTCATTGCACATTGATCTCTCACTTTCAGTTTTTCAATTTCTTAGGGCTGAAACTCCATTTTTTTGCTAATCACATGCCACTACATTTTTTCAATTGCTTGTGGTTCTAATGATTGACACTCTCAATGAAGAGCAATATGAATATAATGTATATACTGATTTATCTTGTTTTTTGTGTATACATTTGCACTATTTACTTGTTCTAAGTTCGACCAATGAATATCATGACATTTGGCATTGAATTATCACTAATGTTTTCAATTGTTTTGTGCTTATTAGACTTATTTAATTTACCTATGCATATTATGCTGTTTATTTTACTTATTTGGCTATATTTTTTAATTTTCTTAATATTTTATATATTTCTTTTATGGCTGTACCGAAGCTGTACCTAGTGAAAAACAAAATTCGCCATACCAATGTATTCAAACCCCGTACCTATATCCGTACCAGGATCAGCTACTCAGGTTTTGCATGCATTGAAGACAACCTTACGGAATGGTATTGTGACACTAGAAGATCATTGACCAACATCTCTTCAAAATACAGTCTTTATGAGATTCAACATCTTCCAGCATTCAAAGCTTGAAATTGCATTAAAATCGAGCTAGTTAATTTCTCACGAGAGGTAACCTTAGCATACAGAATGTGAGAGCATATGTTCAGACCTCCATAGATAGAGGGTATCTTTGCCTCCAATTACACATGTTTGGTACAATATATCACTAGTTATTCATGACTTAAAGCACATTTAGTTTTAATCTAGCATATAGAAACAGGGAAGACTTGCTATGAAGACTTGGCGGACCCAATCAATGTTGGACTAGGTATGTTTAATTGAGTACCATGAACTTTCGATTTTCTTAATGTTTTTGGATATTGACACAGTGACACTACATAGTCACCAGGAGACAGTATAGGTATGGGGATGGGGATGTCATTTTTTCCAAAACAGGGTATGGGGGTATTTGGAGATGACAAAATACCAGAATAAAATAAAATCAATATCTAATTTTAAAATAATAAAAATTTTAAAATACATTTACTATGAATGCAAAATGTATAAAATTGTAAAAATTGAAGTACATTCACACTATTTAAAAGGACATCTTCAAACATATAAACTGTATTGAAATGAAAGGTTTAAACTTGAAATTCAATAATTTAGCATATACCAGAAAATTGGCATGCATAAAAACACAAAAGAAATGTGATAGATATGCAGGAAAAATCATTCATCTGCAAAATCAGTTTTCTTATCGACAAAGTTTTCTTGCTTGAAATCCTCTGTCATAATACTCTTTAGGTATGCATCGCTCTCAAGCTCTGCCTCTTTTGTTGGCAATGGAATTGGAGGTAAACCATTGAGGCCATTTGGTTCGGCGTCCTCATCCTCCATTACCAATGCATCTGTATAAGATGATATTTGGTCCCATTTTGCAGATGGCCATCCTTGTACCTTGGGCCTATATGAGACAAAAAGCCAAAGGGTGCCATGA
This sequence comes from Torreya grandis, assembly GCA_037957365.1. NCBI lineage: Eukaryota > Viridiplantae > Streptophyta > Pinopsida > Cupressales > Taxaceae > Torreya > Torreya grandis. The sequence goes on from JARHVA010002426.1 coordinate 316,291, forward strand.
ATGTAAACTGAGTTTTTGTACCTTCTTCAATCCAAGTCGGTTCATCTTTAATGAATGAATAAAACTGTATGCACTCGAATTCCCCTCACATGTTGAAGAACTAAGTACTTGTGAGAGAAATCATATAGCAAGTGATTGTAATTCAGATGCATCATATGCATGGTTGTGCCACCAATCTATTGGGTCATTTTGAGTACGCCTATCAAACAAGGCTTTGTTACTACTAAAAACGCACCGTCCACAAGAAAATTGTGCCCACTGAGACTTGATAATAGATGCCTCCCCTTTATCATAAATCTTCTTTATTGCAGAATAAAATTATTTCTTTACTTTTAATTCACTTCGTCTATTTCTTAAATGTAAAACTGAGGAGACTTATGTGTCTCCTCAAAGAGACGTCTCCCCCAATCGAGAGATGTTTCTAGAAACATGAGAGACATCTTCAGGAGATGACAAGAAACTTCAACCAGTCTCTCCAGGAGATGACAAGAAAACTTCAACCAAGTCTCTTTCTCCTTGGACTCATTTCTGGTATGGGAAACATGTACCCAAATTAGATATGCATCTCTAGGGTCAGGAGATGCGTCTCCTGGTTACTATGCGACACTACTATCCCTTGAAAGAACTGTTGTATTGATTGATTCATTGATTCATAGAAAGGATCCTTGGGCCTCAAAGCCTCAAACAATAAAAACATAGTGAATTGGAGTGTCATTTAAGAATGGAACCTTGCTTTTGAATTGTTGTTCATATGGAGGGATAGCAAGGAATTTGCTTTGGGTGCTAGAAAGCTTGCATTGAGGGTTACGCTTTAAGACTAGTTGGAATTTTCCTTGCTTACCATTGAACATAGACACGCTTCATTTCAGGCAAAAGGGCATTGGGTGTGTCGCCATGTTGTAGGGTAAGGCATTACTGTTTTGTGGATTTATCATTGAGATAAGAGTCTGATTTATATAAAGGATAAATCGGGTTATTTGGGGTGGCTAATGGATCAATAAATTTCCTGTTTTGAATTTTGAAATTTGTTTTGAATAGCTGAACGAAGGTTCACTTCAATATGTATTTAATGTGCTCTAGAGTGCTCTAATTCAGTCTGATTTTTGCATTGCAATGGCAGTGGGTATTACTCAAATGGCTGCTAATTTGTACTATACAGTTTATACTTGAAATCATCTGCATTAATCATTAGTTTTCACTCCGCTGCTGGAGTCTTCAGTTCCAATTCAAAGGCTCCATTCTAGTATAGGATGGCTCTATACCCATCTGCCTTGTGAACTCTTTTTGTGCACGTGTGTGTAATTTCTTGAAACATGCCCTATAAGGGCTAAATGAATAACCACACTTACATGTAGCTGTGATACCAAGGTCTGAGGGATAACTATTCCTCCAAAATCTGTCCGTAACTCCCTCCAAAATCTGCCTGTAACTCGCACCAAGCCATATCCCTAATCTTCTGCTGGACTGGAACCCTGGGTAGCTGTATAACAACCTCGTCAACTTGCCAGTGAAACATGGACCATTTGAGTTTGTGAACCATACATTGGCTTCTATTCACATACTGACAAGTTACAATGACATAAATCTGAATTTTTTCCCTTCTCATTTCTCATTGAATTTATGAACAGCTGGCTGTTCTATTGTGTCTGGGCATGGTCTGACATGATTGCATCTTTGCCATAGGAGTTGAGGTAGATGGAAAATCGGGCCAATTCCTTGTCATGTGTCAGCTGGCTTTCAGAGGATGCAATGCAACTCAGCAACTCAGTTGCTACTTATCATGGAATTGATTGATATAGATTCTTCTTTTGGATTTCTTTGAGTTGTAGTCCTGATCTTGGATTATATTATTCATTTTGCAGCCTGATCGTGTATTGGACTTCTGTAAGAAAAATAAGTTGCAGCTAATTATCCGGGCACATGAATGCGTAATGGATGGTTTTGAACGATTTGCCCAAGGCCATTTGATTACCCTGTTTTCTGCAACAAACTACTGTGGTGAGTTGTTAAACAAGTGAAATACATATGGAATCTTACTTTATACTGCTCATTTTTTATTAAGAATGGAAGTCTAGTGCTTAAAAGGTAAATATTATGTTGGCATTCTTATTCAGGCACAGCAAATAATGCTGGTGCATTGCTGGTTTTGGGAAGAGACTTGGTTGTTGTACCTAAGTTGATTCATCCTCTTCCACCCCCAATTAGATCACCAGAGTCATCTCCAGACCACCATTTGGAAGAGACATGGATGCAGGTAGCCTTTTGTCTCTTTGTCAAAATTTGAGAGCGAGCAGTTTCTAAAGTTTAACCAAACTTCTAACTATCCTTCTCATAATATTGTACATTTCATTGTTCAGGAACTCAATATACAGAGGCCACCTACACCTACTCGTGGCCGACCTCAGCCCGCTCATGATCGCAATTCCTTGGCATATATTTGAGTTATGATTGTTTCCATTGATGCCCTATACTAATTAGTGACAGTTGGCTGTCTTATTGAGCTCTGTAGAATAATGTACAAATGGAATTATTTGCATTTGGGCACATACATCTTGTGTAAGCTAAATCTTCTTGCTCCGAGATGGAACTATCTTTCGTGTACTATTATAATTGCTACTTGTCTGTGTTTGTCAGTCTTTCCCATCACAACTGGTTATCCTTTGAGATATTTGCGAACTGAGGTATGGTATTTTGTTTCCTTTTTGGTACCAAATATTGTTTGAATGATTTATTTTTGGAATTTGAAGAAATGAGGATTATTTGAGTTAAATAACTATTTCCCCCTGTTGTGCAGTTATTGAACTCCTAATGTAGCGGTTATTTGTCCAATATTGCACAACTGTTCCTGTTTCGTGCTGCTATAAAGCTTCATGTGCAACAGCTTCTTCGTGAGAAACATTACACAGCTCAGAACGTCAGATTTAGGCATTTTAGCTGCCTGGCTCATGCTGTGGGGGGCTCCACACATGAATTTGTAGGCTCCATAAATTATTATGGAATTTGTACTTTTAGCTAATATTTTTTAGATTGTGCCAATAAAACAGGAATGCTTTTGTTGTAGATTATTTGGGGTTTCTATTTGTTGTTTTTCCTCCGAAATCTGAAGGCTGTTACTATTCTCATAATATACTTTCCTTACAACTTGCATTCCAGACTGTTAGATGGGGTATAAAAGCAGGTAATCCTATTTATAATTTATTGCATTTTTGGATCTTCTCATCGTCTAACATTTGGATGCATCTCAGTTTTATCCATTTGCTGTTGGGCTCTTTTCTATATTGGTCCATCACTATGTTCCTGCAGTGAATTAAAGTTAAACGCAAAATCTAGAAATTGGATGAAGTCCAATGGGAGGTGTGAAGCACAAGGAGACTAGTGTGATGGAAAATAGGAAATGATTGCATTGTTATGTACTGGTTTTCTAATTATGAAGGAAATTTAGTGATCAATTGTTCTTCACTTTTCTATCCAAACATCTTCTCTTAGATATCTTATAATCAGAAGATTTTTCCATTTAAGATGCATTTTATTGGCAATTTATTGTTGCAAGTAAGATGATAGATAGATAGGGATCTTTATAATGCCCACGAGAAAAAAAACAGTCTACGGGACCCCAAACCAAAAAGTATAACCAAAGGAGTGAAGAAGCCGATTTTTGTTGCTGGACCCTAGTTCACAAGCCTGCCGCTGTTTTGCCTTTGAAGGTTAACTCTCTTACTGTGGATCTTGATTAGAAATTCCCTGTTTCTTTCAATGTTCTTAACTTCAAATATAGTGAAGATTGATACTCCCTGCAGACTGTACAAGTATTTAGCTCGGATGTCATCATATGTGGAGCACTCCATGAGATAATGTCATTTCATCTCAACCATATCTGATGTGCACATAGGACGTATTCTCTCTTCCCAGGGCACAATTTATCTAATGTCAACGAAACACTTTCCAAAAGTTGTAACTTGGAATAATAGTATATAAAACATTTTTCTGGTTGAAGACAATATATGCGTGGGGAGAAAAAGACACCAACTAGAATCTCATCGTTTGGGATGCAGTTCAGATATGGAAAGGGCTTATCTTTAGTACAAATAAATCTTTGCAAGTGGGTTTAACATGGAAGTTGCATATGACCTTTGATCTTAATCCTTTAAAGAGTTCAATTCCTATGCATTTTGAAATGTTTATTAAACCAGATATGTCTACAGGTTATGATAAAGCAATATTTGTTCCATCCCCCGCCTCCCCGCCTCCCTCAAAATGTGTTTAAATGGAGGTTTAGCAAGACACTGGCCATATGGGTAGGAAACTGACATTTATTGCTACTTTTTATATTATGGTAAATGCCTCACAGACGACGTGGGAAGGAAACACTCACTTTTTTGTTGCATTATCTTGCGGGAAATGGCTTACAGGCCAACACAGGCAGGAATCTGTTACTCTACGGTAGCTTTTTCTATTAAGGTAAATGCCATACTGACTAGTGACCACACAATTAAAGGTATGCAAAAGCTTATCATTGAGGCTCTGGTCTTAGTCTTATTTTATTATTATGGCCATGGGATTAAGTAGAGCCATACAATGAGAGCACCTAGTAGATTACATGACTCTTTGTGGTGTAGGCTTTGTCATGAATAAGCCATCTGGCTAAGGTTTGTCCTGCACATCAACCACAAGAATCAAGAAGATACGCAAAGAAATTAGGGGCTACAATATCTTGAAACCCAACAATAATTAGCTGACTTTCCCAAAAGAGGAACAACTGTCCAATCACAAAGGCAAAGCCTGGCAGGCTGAGGACAAATTTCATAGTGCATGTGCATGCAAAGGGCAGCCTCCAGAAACATAAGAGGGAACAACTTAAAATCAGAAGCTCTTTTCATTCCCTGGTCTCACGAAAAGACAAAGGGGAAGACATTGAAATTGAGCAGCCAAAGGAGTCAGCAAAGAAACAAATGCTCCAGCTCGATCAAGAGATTTCCCTACACCAAAAACTCCAATTGAATGCTTTTCACTTCAACAACCAATGCTTTAAAAACAATAACCGGATCTAGAACTATTAATGTAAATTAGATATTTGTGGATCCCTTTGAGTTATTGACACATGGTATACAATTGGGTTATGTGTAGCTTACACTTCTCCATATATTGGGGTTAGTGTCTGATTATCATTCAGCTTACTCTTTTTTCATCTATTGATAGGTGTATAAATACAGACAATATCTACCACCTAATCAATCATCTTTTATGTCGGTCTATTTTACATTTGAGCAGTTCGTTTTTGGGTGGCTATCCAAATTACTGCATGTTTTTGTCTATGCTTGAGGAATATCAATTATAGACGTGTAATTTTTTTTTTTGGGTGGCTATCTAGATCATTTCATGGTTTTTTCTATGCTTGAGGAGTCAATTGCATGATCAATTATAGACGTATGTAAAAAGAGTTTAGGGTGATTGTTATGTAGAACTACTCAGGATTTGGATGTGTTTTTGCAAGGGTGTGTTGAAGAGAGGCAATATCTCATAAGGTGTTGGCTCGTATATTTATTCTTTGTAAATGGTAGCTTTTCTAAAAAGGAAGCGAGATCCAACAATATCATAGGCAAATGACTTTTTTAATTTCAAATCCAAATTTCTTGTAGGATTTGGAGTTAGTAAGAACTTGTTGAAAGATATTTGAGTTCATGGAGCTTTCCCGATGCAAGATTGTCTTTTTAGGATAGTTGGTTTCTAAAGCAAGATTGTCTTTTTAGGATAGTTGGTTTCTAAAGACAATCCCCCTTTAGTGCAACATTTTCTAGATTTGATTGCATATTCAAAATCCTTGAAAAAGATCTTCAAGGTTCTTTTTAAAGACTTCTTTAAATTCCTCTATCTAGGGCCTCCAAACTGAGCTTCAAAGATTGGTGCATCCCTTATGGCAGGGTGCTAGTGGCTAGTCATGTGATGATTATGGGCTAAGTCGTAAGCGAGGTTGATCAATAACAGAGTGATGGTTGTGTGGGCAGTAGACCATTTGACCATGCGTTGAAAACAACACATGTCGACGCAATTTGCTTTGTAGGGTCACTCATCATAGGTAATCGGAGAGTGGAAGTCCCTTTGATTCTTTGCTGCAGGAGCATCTAGGTTCACAAGGAATCTGACATCACTCAAATACACTCTGTAGAAACAAGCAATTTTGCATATCTTTGTTTTTGCATAGCCTTGTGTCTGCGAAGAATTACTTTCATGGAGTGAAGTTAAGTTGAAATCTTGCAAAGTCCAATGACTTATACATTGTCTTCTTTTTTGAATCTTGAGATATTTTTTGAAGAGAAGTACTTGTGCATGACTTCATGTTTTGGAAAGGTCTTGTGCATTGTGTTCTACATGCATTATTCACTTGAGACCTACGATTGTTGTGACTTGAGCTTGTGATGTCAGAGCTCCGTGCATTGTCTTTTGTGCACAATGTGCTTATGAACCTTGGCGTATGTACCTAGATCTCGTGCAACTAGTAAATGTCAACCAAATTTGGAGGATAACCTTTTTGCAAAGTGACAAATAGTTGGATGCATCTTTTGATCCATGTTTTGTTGCTAGTGCCAATTGTCTTGCACGATGAATAATAATGCCCTGAAAACTTGTAGTGTAATTGAATGTAATTTGAAGCACTATATGCTAATGGTTATCTAAACGTTAGAAGAAGGAATCGTTCAAACTTCTTAATGGTTTCTTGTTTGCATGCCTATATCAGGGGTGAACATTGTTATGAAGAGGTTAGCCAAGAGTCATCTGAGTTCTAGAATTGGTTGTTAAGTAGGTTATATCAGGGAGATAAGAACTTTGCAAATACAACAAGTTAGCAAATCGTACAACGAGATCTACAAGAAGAGAGCTAAACCTGGGAGAGAACCAAACATGGTTCAAGCATATGCTTATGTGAGCAATAAGTCTAAGAGAGATAGGTTGTGACACCCCTTATGAGATTGTTATAATTTTGCAAGTAGGTTGTAAGTTTATACTCAGTTTGTAGATGTGTAAGTTGTAGTTCCTCATTTCATATTAAATAAATAACATTGTTATTTCATGTACAACCCAGTCTATTGTGTGTGTTGAATATGTGGGTTGCTTGGTCTAAGGTCATCTTTCATGAGACACCTCCATTGCAACTGTATCAGTTGGTATCAAAGCAAGGTTTTCTTTGTGGAGAGTGTGTGATACTCTTGTTGAATTGAGTCATAATTGAAACCTGTGACGTGAAATCTATTTTCCACATTTGAGAGTGGTAGAAAGCAGTGAAGACATCTTGCAACAAGGAATGTGTTGAATATAAGGTGTATTGTCGTGGTGGAATTTGAAGAAAATATTGCAGATAGAGGCCTTGTTGGTAGAGTGCCCATAGCACCAAGACTTGTAAACTTGGTCGAGTTAGTGAGGGAATGCAACCCTGCTTAGAAGCTATGGAGACCATGCAATGTCAACAAGTGGTGGATGATGACAACGATAGTGAGGTAGAAGAAGCAATGATTGAGATCCAAGTCGAGAAACTGGTAGATGAACAAGAGGATAGATTATTGCGAGCCATTGCAAGAATGAAGAGTAAACCACGATTGGACACCCCTAGTTATTTTGGTAGCTTATGTCATGAACTTATGGATTTGTGTTTTATTTATTTTGGATTAGTGCAATCTAAATAAAGATAACATAGAATATGTTTAGATTGTGTAAAATACCACCACCTACAAATTTGAACTAAGATATGGATAAATTGATATTACACGTAGACAATTTGAAATCGACAAAGCAAAGAGGGGAAATATACTAAACTTATTTTTGAATTTTGTTGCTCATAACAATCATCACTAGTTTAAAAAATGCTTTATGCATGCTTTGTTATTGCTTAAGATAAGAAAATTGTAATTCAAAACCTTCTTGGACATTGCCAATAATAGTGAGATTCCTATGGTGACCAGTACTACCCCATCTCTATTGACCAATGTCCATGTATGTTAGTAGGTTTGTGATGCTTAAGACTGTTGTGCCTATGCCTGTAGATGTTACATGTGTGCGTGCTCGCCTTCGGTCTCGTTGCTGATCCTTGCTTTCCTTCTTCCTTTGAAACTTTAATTGCATTTTCGACCACAAGATGGCTATTGAAAAAGGAGTTAGTATGTTGGGTTGGACAACTCCAACCACTTCCCACTGGGTGACTTGAGTGTTGCGTATGTTTAATACTTCAAAGAAGGCTTAAACCACATGTAGTTATTCCACTTAGGTGTGCGTACAACATCGTGATCAACCTAAAATGCAATTCAATGTTTGACTTTTGACACTTGGCACCATGCAACCACACTTTCTATGTGTTTTCAGACTTGGTTCCTATGGCTACTCCTTTGAGGCTTTTTAAGATTTGTATGCCTTTGTGATAATGTCTCAAAAGAGTGTAAGTGGATTTTTCGAGTGGTTCCCAAGTTCTCTAGTTGTGACCAAGTACATCTAACCATATGATTGATTTTTTTTTTGGAGCTAACTTTTTGATATTTTTGTTATGATTTATGCATGACACATGTTTAAGTTGACCTAATGGAGACTTCTCAATTTGAAAAATAGGCATTAAGTGTTCTTAGACACCGCTAACAAAGCCCAGACACAGGTGGTTGAAATATGATAAATTTGAGCAATTGATTATGATATGCAAATTATAACAAAATCATTCAAATCTACAATCTACTTCATGGATTTAGAGCCATCAGACTCTTATGCAAGCAAAATCAACATCTACAACATCATTATAAATTCTAAAAATAATTGTTCTAAACAAGAATAAAAAAATAAAAGAGTAAATGATCATGGATTGCTTATAGACTCAATATTTCAACATGATATTTGACTTGATTCAAGACATGGATTAAAGAATTGTTTGACAAAAAACTAATGGATTATGTTCAAAAGCTTGACATGGAAGTTCATGAACTTCATAGTTAGATTCAATGGATGATGAATTGATTTAAATAGAGGAAGGAGGGAGAATTAAAAGGAATAAAAAATCACATTGGTTATGACAAAGCCCTACCAAAAGTAAGTCTTGTATTTGCGTATTGAAATCAATTCAAGATGGATATTCTATCTTCATCGTACAAACAATGATCTTGAATGGGTTGTTTTGATGAATGCTTAGTGATAGAATGTGTGCTTCCTTGGATTTGTCATTCTTGTTCATACCTCTATGTAAGTTTGTCGTCTTTCACATGTCATATGAAATGTTATACTTGGTTTGCTTAGTTATAGAACTAATAAGCCATTAGTGTTTGCTGTTAGCACCTCATAGCTGATCATTCTAAGCTCTTGCAATCTTCATAGCCTTCATATTAAAACATTAATGTGATAGGGATTATTTTGAAATAACATAATCAGATTGCAACTTAGTATTTCATAGTGTATTCTTCGCAAGTTGAGAACCTCATTTTTGGTGCATCACCTCTAAGTTTCTTTGTTAGTTTTACCTTTCACCTTCCCCTTTTCCAAGTCAAGCAAATAGTATAGCTGTTACTGTAGATGTTGTACTTGGGAGCTAGCCCAAAATCTAGAGGTTTGATCCATTTGAAGGTCACCCACAACCTAGGATCAATCCCATTACATGGCTCAAGTTGAGAGGACTTGAATCACCTTTTCAAGGGTGAAAATTTGAGCTATAATAGGAATTGAGGCTATTATTCATATTGAGGTCGAGTTCCCTTCTCTCTAGATTTCATTGCAACACATCATTTATGATGAGGACTATATAGTATCTCATTTTCAAGAATTAGATTTACTAGATGGAAAGAACATGGCTACCTTGAACAATCTTCAAGTGTACCAGAACAAATTATGTGTCCAATACAATTGATGCATCAAGCATAGATAATTTGAGTTTGGTGACCTTATCTTAAAAGAAAATTAAAAAAACATAAATGCTGAGACCAAAAAGAAAGGAAAATTTCAACCTAACTAGTTAGGGCCTTATGTGGTTATTGCTAATTATGGTTCTGGAGCATACAAAATCACCACGTGAAAAGGAGATGAAATTCATTAACCAATGAACATAATGCACCTCAAACATTTTTGTGCTTGAGAGACTTGAACTATTGTCTACAAAGATCGTTTAAGTTGTGCCATGATATGCCCATTCTTCATATCGTACCTAGATCACTTTCCCACCATAACTTAGCCTATTGACCACTAGTTCTTTTCACCTAACCCTATTACTTTTGCCTTGGTTCTGATTCATTTGTATTTCAAGCACTTTTAGTGGTTGATATTAGATGTAGTTCCAACAATTGATTTAGATTTATATTTTTTGAAGACATATATTCAATGACAGTATATGAAAGTAGTATGACAATGATCATGGCAACTGCATCCTTCATTTGTTGTTATGTTCTATTTCATTACTCATGATAGTAATTGTAGCCATCTTTGGACAAATTCATATCATTGATCCTTATCGTTGTTTTGTATAACCTAGGAATAACCCCTTTACCATGTATTATTGCATCACTGTGCCATATATTGCCATTTGCCTAATCATAAACTTGTTACTTAGTTGGACACTTCACTGTAGGGGGATTATAGTGGCTTGAGGTTCATTTGGACCATGTAGGTATTACTTAATATTTTCTAAAGTTAGCTCGGTCACTCTTATTTGTATGCTCTCATGTTTTGTGAGCAATTTAAGTTGGAATGTTTTCACCATTTTATGAGGAATTTAAGTTTGAATGCTCTCGCTATTTTGCAAGAACCTTAAGCTATGCTCTCACCATTTTAAGATCGATATATTGTCAATCTCTAATGAATTAAGATACCCCAAAAAATTCCAAAAACAATCAAAACATTAGAAAATCCCTAAATATTTGAAAAGACCTAGGAAAATCTTAAAAATTAAAAAATCACGAAAATTGGCTAAGAATTTCCATGTGAGATATAAAGCCTTCAATTTTTTTTAAGATAGAGTATCTTATCCAAATTCATTTATAGAACACTTTTCCTTTTGCCTCCCATTTTTTGGAGAACCGCATGATTTAGGTAGCACTTAGATACACGGGCTATCTGGAGTTATCTTAGTTGCCACTTTTTCACCACTTTGTTGCCTTTTGGCACTTCATTTCATCCCTTTGCCCTAAGGATTATGAGTCTTATAGATATTTCACAAGTAATCACTTGTTCTTTAGTTTCCCGGGGGTTCTTATTGTTTTCTTACCAATCTTAGTCGTACACTCTTGCCATTTTGTGAGTCACTTTTGTGATCATTGTGCATTTGAACTTGATGCATTAATAAACAATTGGATTTTCTTACACTCATCACTTTGCAAGCAACCTTAGACAAATCTTAGGCATTTTTTGAGCTCATTCTCATTCCAAGTTGTAGATGTAGTGAACACTATGAATTATCAATTCAGTTCATTAGTGGATACTCATCTTTCATTTCTCACTGTGGTTTTAGCCAAAACCTACACTTTCATAGCTACACAAACTTTCTATGTTTGACGCTTTCATGATTATGAGTGTCGCCCCCTTCTTTACCTGATTCACTCATCGTTTTGCAAGACCATTTCTATATTCATTTATAATCATCCTCTTTTCATTATCATCAATTTTATTCTATCCCATATCTTGGGAGAACTACATTTGGCCTGAAATTCATGTTGGATCTCGTGTCCATGGGAATATGTGGGCAACATCCACTTGCGTAGTGCATCAGGAGTTAGTTCGGCTATCCCTTCCTATTTATTCCATTCCTCTTATTTTTTGGTGTCGTTGACCACTATAGTCTATGGGCAACATGTGTTGTCCTGCTTGTGTTGTTGCTCCCTATGGCCTGGGGCAACCTTTTTCCATCGTACCCTTTGGTGTTTTCCCCTATAGCCTAGGGGCAACCTTGTGCCATTAGTTCTTGTGTTGTTTTACCTATGTCATTGTTATCTAGCCTATGGACAAACCTATAGCCAAGCGTAACACATCTATTACACATGCGCAAACAATTTCACTAAGTCACTATTTTCTTGTATTTTGTTTGTTTCTAACATTGTCACTAACTTGTTTGTATACTTTTGTTTGTTAGTTTAATTTGTTTGTTTACCTTTGTGTGTCTTAGAATAGTTTGTTTATTGAATTCTTTCTTTGCCTTAGTTTAGTTTATTTATTCATTTTCCTTAATTTAATTTGTATATTGCTCTTACTTGAACTTAATTGTTTATTGCTAGTGCCTTAGTTTATTTGTTTATTTTGTTTTGTTTTCTTTTAATTAGTTGGTTAACTAACTATGTTTCCTTTCGTTTGTTTAGCTTGTTTGTTTGTTTGTTTGGTTAGTTGCTTTTTTTGTTTATATTTAATTGCTTGTTGCCTTTTTTATTTGATTGTACTTGTCTCAGTTGTTGTAGGTCTATTACATTTTACTTACACTTGAATATTGATTAGCTATATATTGTACTTAGGTTGTGAATATTTGTATATAGTCCTACACTTAGTTTATTTGTATTATATTTTATACTTGAGATTTGATTGTTCATATCTTATTCCTAGGTTGTTTATATTTGCATCTAAACTAGGTTTTTCATGCTTAGGATATATATTGTTATTATATTTATTCATAACTATGATGTATAATATCACAAGCTATAACAAAAATCAAGCCAATAGATATATCAATAAATGCAATGGACAATACTTCTCAAATTCAATTAACGAAATCCCAAACACATTCCAAACCCATGAGTAAATCAGATCAATATGATTATATTATGTACTAGTATAGACATGCATCTATGAATAAGCATTTATATAAGTCATACAACACAAGCAAATAAAATATTGCAACACCTCATATACATGGAAAAATAGTAAATGAAAGAGCATACATGTTTACATGAAAATATAAACATCCACAAATGCTAAACATTAGCTAAGCATGAGATCAACATGATAATAAAAATGACCATCATACAAATGAAAGAATAACAATCTATGTACAAAGGCTCTAAGGACCCAATATGAATGTTAATGTATGTCACAATAATGTCACATATACCACGAATATATACATATCATAGTGTCAAAATACAACAATATGCTAAAGAGCTATCACAAAGTAGTTCTGATGCTATGTGTTCATGGGCCTTGTAGCAAGAGGTGGCCCTAGTGGTCATGATGGCATTGATGCTCATGGATGTTGCATAATCTGGCCCAAGGTTGTTGTCCCATATGTCCTAGTCCTGGACTAACATGATCTATTGGCACCCCTCTACGCATCCAATACCTCAAATTTAGAAATCTATTGATCCTTGGGGATTGTGGTCTCATATGCTCAACAATAATAAGAGGACTCATCCTTAGCTTGAAGGCTCTCATGTATCATTTGTGAGAATCTTACCTATGTGCTAGCTCTTCAAGCCTCATCTCACTCATGTTGGAGCCTATGTACATCTGTCTAAGTTTGATCTATATCTAATATAGCTTGGTCTCATTCTGCCTATATCTATGCTTGAACCTACACCATATGTGCCAAATCTGCATTCAACCGAGTAATCTCTCACCGAAGGGAAGTCATATCCTCATCCCTGATATCCAGTGTAGCCTATAAATCTGCCACCCTCCTCTTCAAACCTTGGATCTCACCTACCCATGTTGTAATCTCCTCCTCTAGCATAGCACTATCCCTTGTTCTCACTGTTCTTGATGGCCTTTCCTAGCCTATATCAACAAAAGAACTTACTGTACTTGTGGTAATTCAGTCCAACACCATCATAGCCTAGGTGTCATCACCTCCATCATCTCCTATACCATCTTCTCTGTCATCTCTGTCATCATCATCATCCCCTCCCCCACTAATTTTCCAGTTGCTCCAACTATTGCTAGCCCCATTTCTAGTCTTGGCCTCATCAATGTCCATCAACACTTGACCCTGTGCCTATGCCTACCCACTTGCCTATCCAGGTTCTGTAAGTATCAATAAACACACCTGTACCCACTAGTGCATGTACTCTGGTGTGATCCCTATGTTTGTTGGACCCCATACATAAGCCCATGCCACTCATGGAATGCTCCCATAGATAGCCACAACTATACTCCTATGGATCACTAGCGTGGCATGGCTAATCTCTCTAGCAACATGTGCAAACCACCTAGGATATACATGAACATCTTATACCATGTTGAACTATCATAATACTTGATAAGGCCTATACTCCTCAATGATGTGCAATTGCCTCCTTGTAATGAAGCATCTACAGTCATAAATATTATGTACCATGCATCCCAAGGCCATTGGAGTTGATAAAGAAGACAAGGCCTCTAGATGAAGAACTGTGGTGTTAGCTCATCGAACATGCATCGATAAAAGCAAATATCTTTGCAGTGTCTTCGACGTCCTACGCCTGTCTATACCCAACCATATGCCAATGGTTCCTGTAGGCCCCTAACCTATCTCCAACCCACTAGGTGCTCTATGGATATACGCTTCCAAGCCTAAACCATGATTAGAGTGGAAGCCCCAATGCTCTGTATGCCTCGATAGGCCACCATATGAAAATTCCTTTAATACTTTTGGGCCCCATGCAAATCTCATAGCCTCATACTTCATGCTCCAAATCACTCCTCCTAGGCCCATGTAAAAGAAATGGTCACTCTTTTCAGGCAACAATATGCCTTTGATAATAGCCATCAAAACAATAACCTCTTTATCGATCAATGCTGGTGGTGAAGGGTCCCCAAGGGCTAGGTTGTCAGGTCATAAATTGGTATATGTCTCTAGCAAGTTAATATCAACCTTCCCATGCACCATGTGAATATCCTAAAAGCCAATAAAATCATCTAACACTATCAGTTACCATGTTGGATCTATCCATAATAGCCTACAACCTCTCATGGGTAGCTTGAGGATCCGCCAAGTATCCTTAAGTGTAATAATGGCCTCCCCATTTGACATGCACAATATCAAAGTCTCAGAATGCCATTGCTCTACGAGGGCACTCAGATATGCTTGATCTACACAAATCACAGGCATCCATGCCATGCCATATAAGTTTAGGGCATGTAGGAATATAACCATCTCTATAGTCCAAACTTGAGGTGTTCGTAAACAATGAGAATGCCACTCATGTGCTGTCAATACAATGAGCTATTCGTAAAATCATAGATAGATTAGCATTAGGCTGTATCTATGTTGTTGTCTAGCCTATGCCTACCCTATTAGGCCTATTTTCCCCTCTCTCCTAGAGGTTGGACCCCTTTTGGGTCCCCTAAAGTTAGCTATTTTTCCTTTTAGGATGAAGTCACCGTTTTGGCATTTTCTACCATTTTTGGGTGAAATCACCATTTTCATTTTTTACGAAATCAACAACTTCTCCTGAAATTGAAAAAAAATCACTGTTTTGGCATTTTCCACTACTTTTTGGAGATGTCACCATTTTCAGAAATGATGACTTCATACAAAGTCGTTGATTTTCTTTGCAAAGCCACCCTTTTCCCTTCCACAAAAATGATAAGTTTTCAAGTTTGCATCCTAAACCTTGTAATAAATGCATCGTAAATGAGCCTATTGACTAGGGTTAGGTCACATATTAGAGGCCATCATGTGTAGGTCACCATTTCTCATTGATAAATCTTGCAAAAAACTAGAGCTCATGTTTTTAAAGGGCTAGAGTGAAAATGAATCATTTTTCACCCCATGGGGTGAATATATAGCCTAAAAATTTGAGTTTTACCCCTAGTGCCTAAAGTTCCTTTCACTCACTCTATAAGGTTTAGTTTTTGCCTTTGTGATCCGTTTTATGTGTTGTTTGATCCTAGATTCCTTATTTCTTGGTCATTTTGTCACCGGACCATCTTATTGGGCCTCTTCTGAGACCCATTTAACAACATTATTTTTATACCTATACCAAGTGTTAGTTTGAATGTGCATCTTCATGCTCACACTTAGGCTAGAATCATATTGTTATTATTTGCCACCTCATCGTAGATCCATTTTACAGGTTTTTCCTATAAGCTCCCCTTCCCAATTCGCCTATATGCAACAAATTCTTTTCCAACAAATCAATGATCTATTTTGCCTTTCTAAGGAAAAACTGTTTTCAATCATGCAATCCCTATGCTAATGATTGAAATCGCCTTTGGAAAAATCATTATTTTTTGACCTATTTGTCATGGGGGCAAATACCTGTGCTAATGATTATAAATACCTTTGGGCAAATCATTATCCTACGCTTTATCGACCTTACCAGGGCACCTACTTGTGCCATTTATTATAATTGCCTTTGGGAAACCTTGTGTCTCAACTCCCGTTACTGATTATAACTGCCCTTGGAAAATTAATGTTTTATCCAATGTTACCACTATATCATGTCATTTTATTCATTTTGAGGGAACATTTGATTCTATTTTCAACCTGATCCATCAAGGGGGTGTCTAGGGTTATTTGACTGCCCTTTGGGGCATGGACCTTTCATCTTAATAACTTTTGCATTATTTGAAAATATGTTACTATGCCCGTGTCTTGCAATGACTTCTCAAATAGGGGCAAACTTTAGACACTCCTTTTTGACCACTTTCATGTCGAAACCATATACAAGATTGATTTCTATTAAACAATGTAATTTAAGCCTAGAAAACACTAGATTTTCCAATTTCATCCATGTAAGGGATATAATTGCCCAAAATTGTGTCAAGGCATATTCATTTGGGGTATTACCTTATACGCAACGATAACCTAGCTTGGATTAAACCTTAGTCAAATTACAACCTAACAAATTGACATTCTTTGGCCTTTTGATCTATTAATTCAAAACACTTAAACAATTCTTAAATGCCAAATACCCCAAGCAAGATTAATTAAAAATGAAATTTCAATTAGTTGTTTAAGTAAAAATTCCAAGTTCAATTAGGGAATTATATTTTATAAAAAAATTTCAATAAAGACGAGGTCAAAGTCAAGATAATTAATAATATCTTTTATTAATTCCTAAAATAAAAATAAATGGTGAGTTGCAACCTCATAAATATCTTCTATGAGTTGTCAAACCTTCATAATTTCTTTGACCCAACCCAGGGTTAATCTAAACTTGACCAAAGTTAATCTAGACACAACCAAGGTTAAAATTAAACCTAAATGCACTAGGGTTAGAGTTAGTTTAAATACCTATAAATGCAAGTGCCCTCACTCTCTTCAAACAAGTATTTGCGTGTAAGGTTATTTTGTAGGAATACTTTCAATAAGCTCTCAATAAAATTTATAATGCCAAATTGATTCAAGAAGATTCACATGACAAGCCAAGCCAAACTAAGACAAGCTTCAAGTGATCTTAGAGAAGTGTTTCTAAAATGGAAATTGCATTGATCAAAGTATCTATTGCCCACAAACCAAGCATGGACATTCTCTATGCCAATGAATGAGTACTAGTTTTGACAAGGGAGGTAACATAGTTTTTGTGTTTTATCTTCTATTTGTAAATTTATTGATTGTGTTAAGCTCAATCAAGTACTTATGCAAGATTAATTTAGTTTCTATTGCAATTTGATTTAAATTCTCTTTTGATTCACTAACAAGAAATTAATGAAATTTAGCTCTTCGGATTCCTAATGATACAACTTCGATAATTGATAATGTATGTCTTGACTTGGATTTAGAGTGTTTTAGACTTGATTGTGATTCATATTAGTGATGAGTTTGAAAATTGAGAGGAATATGGAAGATATACTCTGTTTAAGATAGCGTATAGATGTATACTAGGTAAGTGTTAGGTCACTTTTAAATGAGCCATTTATTTATTTATATATGGATCTAATTTAAAATTTTCTTACACCAGTGACATACTAGGTTAATGTGAAAACCCTAGGTATTATTTTTATTTTTTAAAAGATATGTTTTGGGGAGAAGTTTGATACCAGTTATATTAGTTCAATATCAACTAGAAATATTGATCCCATTTTGTAGAAGTGACTTATGTACAAGCACATTAAACTGAGATTTTGAAGATGTTTGAGTAAGATACTTAAAATTTTTGAAATAAAAAGTAATGTTGATATAGATTTGTAACATTATAGTGGAAGGGTTGAATCATAAGATAACATGCAAGTGTGAGATAATGTCAAATGTGGATTTTGTTTGAGTGCACACATCATGTGTGGTAAATGTTTGTCATGTTTGTCATTATTAAGTATCAAAGACAAGATTTTAGTATTAACAAATGCGACCCCCTTCTCCCATCGCCCCTCCCATTTTATTATATTAATGGAATTAATAGAGTAAAAGTATAAAATGTACTTGGTTACAACACAAAATTTATTTGGTGTAAATCTCAAAAATTTCAAGTCACTCGATAGGGAAACCGACAATCATTTGTAGTCAATGTACATATAATGAATATTTTAATCTAAAACTAATAGTTTTATTTATTTTTAAAGTGTTAGACTACACTTATTTGTTGGTGAAAAGCATGTTTATATTACAAATTAATAGATATGATGTTTCGATGAAGTAGTGGAGAGATTGTGATACTACATTGAAGCACATGGGGAGTTAGGATGATCATTCCCTAAACATGTGTAACTATGCAATATATTGAGTTGGGACATAAGCATGCCATTCTACTCGTGATTGTGGAGAAACATATGCAATGTGTTAACTCAAATGAAGAATGTATTTGATAGAACCACTAGGCCAAGTTCACTAAAATAAAGGTGAATAAAACACTGTATATGGATTATAGATTCATTTTTAATGTTTTGTTCAACTTTTCTCCATGTAAAAAATAAATACATGATCGAAAGGAAATGAAAAGTGTGCACACCCCATGATGAATGCATGTTTTTATTATGCAGTTTTACTCGATGAAAAAATATAAAATGTGATTGAAATATAATGGACAATGTTTATGCCTGCACCATGCCCACATATCTAAACAAGTGTTATGACAATCATTTTCCATTCAATTGTAAACAATGTTCTTATGTATGTGTGCATGAACTAATATCATTCCCTCTAAATCTTAAATGTTTGTATGTGTGCATGAACATGTATCATTCCCCCTCAATCTAAAATGGGTATGTGTGCATGAATAAGTATCACACCTCTTGAATTTGAAATATGTACATGTGTACTTGTTATTCTTATTCCTGTGGTTTTTTCATTTGCCCATGCAAATGCGTCCTATTGTGTATGAATCTATGATCAAGTGTGTATAAGGTGAGTGAATATGAATGCCATATGCTTTGGTATTATTTTTCATTTATCTAAACCATCTAAATTTATGTGATCAAGTGTGTATAAAGTGAGTGAATATGAATGCCATATGCTTTGTTATTATTTTTCATTTATCTAAACCATCTAAATTTATGAAATTTGTATTGTGGTATGATTTCTTGTTCACAAATAATTATGTCTTTATGACAAGCCCATTGAAGTTACCCTCTTTTGAGAAAATGGATTTATCCTATAAGTCACTCATTTTAAAATAAAGGTTAACTTATAAAATTATGTAATATCATGTGAACATGTGAAGAATATCTTATCATCGAATTGTAATTTTAAATCAAGACATGTATGTAACATATGTAATGTCAAGAACATAAGTGCCATTTCTATACAGATGCATCACTAAAACACATAATAAAAGTGTAATTGAATACGAATGTGAAATAACAACATGAATGATATAGATCATGGCACCATTCTATGTTATTAAGCTCAATAATAACAAATGTTACTATCACATATATAAGGTAATGGACACATTCTAAGGATATAAAACTTCACAACAAACAAGGCTAAGGTCCACATGGAAGTGGTAAATAAAAAAATTCACAAACAAAGGACATCAAAGATTTCACAATAGTCAAGCAAAAAGTATAATAGAGTAAAACTATCAATGGATCATAGAACAAGTAACTAATATACACAGTCCATTTGTCTAAAATTCACATTGAGTATAATGTAATATCAATTATCAACATGTAATAAAATGAGTAACTAGTAATAAATGTTTATTAGTTATTTCAACATGGTAAAAAGATCACATTAAGATATAACTTGTAATAAAGAAACCTATTGAACAATATTCCCCTATTATCTACATGGGCACTAGGTAGAGGGAAAACCAACATTATATGTACATGTTTAGCTTGTATGTCTTGCCTAATATTCACATACTATTAAATGCATGTGTGTAAGTTTTCATGTACAAAAAATTTGATAAATATCATATGAAAATAGTGTAATATATAAATATTATGTCATGCTCAGGGCATGATTTTATATTTTTTAATAGTTTAATGTTTTATTATTTTCTTGATTATTTTTGAAATTTTTGGAATTTGAAAACTATTATGAATGATCCTATCCAAAGAAGGATCATGTGAAGTTCATATATAAAATATTAGAATGGTCTTCCATCATGGATCAAAGAAATTAATTGTGAATGGGTTTAGATCAGATAAGGATTCATGTGGTATAACATATCAATCATGGTGACTACTCATAAAACAAGGGGTATGATGAATGAATCTAGATGTGTAAGAGCTCTATGTTATTCACTATATAATAGGATAACATATTTTAGTTTTTGTTTACTATGGAACATGTTAAACTGATGATAGTGCTATCTGAGTATGTATTGTAGGATACGGTGGCATCTATGATCTATAAGTAAATAAATGATGTGATCAATGTTGAATTGGTAACTATATAGAGATGTCTTTTATATGTGTGACAATTGAATTTGTATGGTCATCTTGGACTTATGTATCAACCATCTCTTAATAATGATCATAAATAGGTATATATACCATCTCGAATTAATGATTTTGAATATGTGTGTCAACGTTGCATCTATGAATAATGATCATGAATATGTGTATCAACCATCTTTGAATAATGATCTTAAATATGTGTATCAACCAATCATAGTGGTGGTGGAGGTGGAGAAGATATCATTGATTATAGTAGATACACATATAATACACCTATAACTATGACTACATTATTGTAGTGTATGTAATATAGGCATTGATGCACTATGGAAGGTATTATAAGAATCTATACATACATGGCCATTATGAAAACATGTCAAAGACCTCATTACTATGTTAAAAAAAATGATTGGCTAATATACCTGAGCCCACATGAATGCGTGCTATGTATATGTAAGATCCATTAAATGATTTATATGATTCCTCTAAATATTTTTATGTAGACATGAGATAGGGTAAATGACATTGTGCAAATGTTATCACTTGAACCATTTTCAAGCATAACACTATGTATATGTTTTTCATTAATGTGAGTCGGTATGAACATTGAATGAGATTATGAATTGTTACAAACTATCTCACTATCATCAAATGCGATCATGCCATGCTGAGGTGCAATAACACTAAGTGTACCAATGATATTATCTATTGAATTATCATATATCATTGGTGCTAGATGCATGCTGCTTGCATAATGTTCCTCTAAAGTGTATATAGCTTATATTATCACGTGTAGGAATAAAATGGATAAATATGTTCAATTTTTTTCTGTTATGTTTCAGTCAATATTCCTTTATAAAATTTATGAAATGTTAAGCATAGGCTATTACTAAGATGGGGGTGAATCGGTAATAGATATCTTTTTCACTTTTTACATAAACAATTATTCCACTTTAGATATGTAATATAATCAAATCACAACTCACACAACACAAAGTAATAGTGACACAAGATTTATATGTGGAAACCTTTTCGAGAGAACCACGAAGAAATAAATCTCAATATAATAATTTGTAGGCACCAACCTAATGGAGCACCAACCCCAATACAATTTATTAAGCACCAACTTACAAGAGCACCAATTCCTCTGTCAAGCACCAACTCAACAAATCTTCGTGAGCACCAAATCATAAGAGCACCAACCCATTTGAATGAAGGCACTAACCCTTTGGATGAAATAACACTTCTATCTATGACTTGTTGCTTATACACAAAATGATAGGACTTTGCTTTTTCACTCTTTTAAATCTGATCAATTACAATATATCTTTGATGTTATATGTCTTTATAATTTGCTTATGCTTCTTTGTTTCAATAACCACTTTTATTCTCAAATATTTCTACTCTTCTTCTTTTTTCTTTCTCTCTCACACATATATGATCTTCAATCAAATCGAATACTTGTTACACTTACACATCTCTTCTCCCTTATATCGCCATTAAAGGATGTGTCCCATACAAGAGGTACCTCTTCACTAAAAAATGTGACCATTGACATTTCCGTTCACTTCCATCAACATTTCCTTTCACTCCTAGGAACAATTACATTCACTTACGACAACAATTTCGTTCACTTATAGCAATAATTCCATTTGATATTTACGTTTATATCCATTACAATTACTTTGACATCAATGACAATATTTACAAGAATCTCCCCCTTTGTCATTGATGACAACCATATATTGAAACTCCTCCCCCTTGTTGCACCATATTTTCTATCTAAATACTTCTTTGCTGTAGCTCCCATTTTTTGTGACATCCTCTTTTTGTACTTCTCCCCCTCTGACATGAATGGCAAAGGGTCTATCCAAGAGATAGTACTTAGCTCCCCCTCAGCTGATGCTTCCCTTCAGTGGCAAGAAGTAAAATAAATTACTCCCAACTTCTCACGTAGTTACTCAAATGTGTCCTTTGGAAGTGCCTTCATGAAAATATCTACTATTTGCTTTGTTGTATTAATGTATTCCAATTTGACTTGATGATTTGTAACTTTCTCTCTCAAGAAATGGTTTCTGATTGGAATATGTTTTGTTCTAGAGTGCATCATCAGATTATTTGAAATATTTATGGTACTAGTGTTGTCACAATATATAGAGATAGGTTGATCATACTTTACCTTGATATCTTCCAGAGTCTGCTTCATCCAAAGCACTTGAGTGCAACACAAAACTACAGCTATATACTCTGCCTCTGCTATGGATAGTGAAATTAAATTTTGTTTCTTGCTTAGCCAAGATACTAAGCTATCACCAAGGAAAAATACACCTCCACTTGTACTCTTCTTGTCATCTAGTAAACCTACCTAATCTGAGTCTGTATATGCCACTAAAGTGAAATTTTTCCCCGTAGGATACCATAATCCATAGTCCAGGGTACCCTTTATATATCTAAATATCCTCTTCATAACTTGTACATGAGTTTCCTTGGGGGTTGCTTGATATCATGCCATCATGCCTACTGCCTACATGATATCTAGCCTATAAGCCATCAGATACAAAAGATTGCCAATCATTGATATATAGAGAGAGTGATCTACATTTGGTTATTCCTCATCCTTACTTATCTTGTTTCCTATGGCCATTAGTGTGCTAACAGGTGCACAGTCCTCAAAACCAAATTTCTTCAACATTTCCTTGGCATACTTGGTTTGAGAAATGAAGATTCCTTTATTGGATCGAGATATTTGTAATCCAAGAAAGAAAGATAACTCTCCAAGCATGGACATCTCAAACTCCTTTTGTATGCCTTCAATGAATCCCTTCATCAGCTTCTCACTATCTCCTCCAAATATTATGTCATCAACATAGACAACAACTATCAACTGATGCTCACCTATAGTTTTTATATATAAGTTATTGTCGGTGAAACCTATTTTAAATCCTTGATCTTGAAAATAATTGTCAAGTCTCGCATACCAAGATCTAGGGGCTTGCTTCAGGCCATACAAGGCTTTATTCAATCTACAAACATATCTACTATAATTTGAAAGGATAAATCTCTTAGGTTGTTCAATAAATACTTCCTCTTCTAGTTTTCCATTCAGGAACATAGACTTCACATCCATCTGATATACTTTGAAATTTTTAAATACCGCATAGGCAAGAAACATTATGATTGCTTCTAACCTAGCTATTAGAGCAAAAGTTTATTCAAAGTCAACTTATTTGATCTAAGCATACCCCTTGCACACTAATATCACTTTGTTCCAGGTCACTTGACCATCCTCATTCAATTTGTTTCTATACACCCATTTTGTGCCGATCACATTCTGATTTATTGGTCTTGGCACTTGCTCCCAAGTTTCATTCTTTTCAATCTGGTCCAACTCCCCTTTCATTGCTTTCACCCAATGTTCATCATGGATAACTTATGAAAAGTTTTTGGGTTAAATTTTAGATAATAAAAAAAAATTACTTGCTCAGAATTACTTACCAACCTTCTTCTGGTCTGCACTTTAGTATCTAAATTTCCAATAATCTGGCTCTTAGCATGATTTTTCTAGATGAGTCAGGATGGAGCTTTAGTGTCTTGTCACTCATATTCATCCATATTTTCTACTTAAATGCCTTCTTCTTCAATAATATCAGGTACTTGTAATGGACCGCTTTCTTTCTGAACTCCAGCTTCATCTACTCTAACACTCACACTTTCTATCATCTTTTGAGTCCTCTTGTTATAGCATTTGTATGCTTTACTCTTGGAAAGATATCCAAGGAATATTCCTTCATATGCTTTCAAGTCAAATTTTCCCAAGTCTTCTTTAGTTCTCTTGATAAAACATCTGCTACCAAATACTTTGAAGTAGTTGATAGAAGTTGGTCTCCCCTTCCATAACTCATACGAAGTCTTGTCACTGTTGACTCTAAGTTGTCCTCTATTCAAGATGTGTACTATAGTTTCTGTTGCCTCTCTCCAATATTTATCTAGCAGCTTAGATTCATTCAACATTGTTCTTGCCATTTCTTAAACTATCCTATTTTTTCATTCTACAACCCCATTCTGTTGTGGGGTTCTGACAACTGAGTAATGTCTTTTTATTCCATGTTCTTCACAATACTCAATGAATTCACTAGAAATGAACTCTCCTCCTCGGTCAGACCTTAGACATTTGATTCTCAACCCAGTTTCATTTTCAACCAAAGCTTTAAATGCTTTGAAATTGATGAATACTTCAGATTTTTCTTTCAAGAATGTCACCCATGTCATTCGAGTATAATGATTAATTAATAACATAAAATACCTCTCACCTTGAGTACTATGTGTTATAGTGGGTCCACATAGATCGGTGTGAATGAGCTCTAGTATCTTGGTGGTAGAATACTCCTTTTTTTTGAAATGTGCTATGGTCTGCTTTTCGTGCTGACATTGTTTACAAAATGTGCTTGAGGGCTTTGTAATTTTTGGAATGTCTTTTACTGCCTACTTCTTGCTAATATTCAAAAGGTTGTCAAAGTTTATATGACCCATTATTTTGTGCCAAATCCAACTTTCTTTGACTTGAATTAAACAACATTTCTCTCCTTTGACATCCGCCAACATGTATAAGTTGTTACCTATCTTGTGAGCATCTCCAATCAATTCATCTGTGTCTCTCTTTATGATTTCACATCATTCTATGAAGAACTTGAGTGTGTGTCCTTGGTCACACATTTGGCTCACACTCAAAAGATTATGCTTAAGTCCTTCCACATTTAATACATTTTCAATTTTAGTTTTATCATTATCCAAGATGAGCATATCTTTTCCCATAATTTTGGTTGTGGTGTTGTCTCCAAATTTCACTGTACCTCCATTGATCTTCTTTAGTGAGATAAGATTGCTTTTATCTCATATCATATGTCTTGAACAACTGCTATCAATGAACTAGGGCTATCCCTCATCTCTTGCATGAAGTGTTGTCTAGACAATCATGGAATCTTCAACTTGATTCTTCATCCATGTATTCATTTGATCCCTCTTCTTTATAATTTGGGCCGTGAATCTTTGATCATTCTTCACCGATTTGAACACACTCCTATAATAGCGAGCTATGTGTCCATAATTATTACATTTGTAACATATAATAGCTTCTTCATCAAAGCCTGATAAAGGAGCAAATGAGTTGTATCTTTTGTTTGAAGCTCTATGAGTTCTCTTATCTCCGTTCCTAAAATCATTATCCCTAGCTCTCTTCCTACAATCTAGCTTCTTGTGACCAAAATGGTTACAATAATAGCAATAACCATAAAAGTAATTACCAAACCTAGTTTGACTAGTGTATCTTGGAGTAGGTGGTCTTTTGTAGTTTTGTTCTTTTCTGCCTTCTTTGTCAGAATTGGTCTTCGTGTTCTTGGATTTAGTATAGTTCTTAGTCTTTTCTCTAATTACTTTTACCATAGGCTCTATGGAAGTTGTAGCCTTTTATTTCTCGTTTTCATATCTAATACTTGTCTTGTTTGACAGTGATCTTTGACTTCCCAAAATTTCATTTTACACTTGATTACTTTTCTCAGATTTCAATTCATTAACTACTTTATTATTCACCTTTTCAAGATGTCTTTTTAAAGAAGCAATCTTAGATTCATACCTTTTACAATCTTCACTTTTTTCCCTTTAATTGATTTATTAGATCTTCTTCAAATTTCTTAGCTTTTTTCAATCTGAGCCTGTAGATCAATAATCATCTTGTTTGATTCTTCTAGGCCTTGTGCCAATCTAGCTTCTGAGTCCTGACTCTCCTTTGCATATTTCTCAATTTGAAACTTCTGTCTTAAATTTATTTTCTTGAGAAACTTTATCTCCCCTAAGGCACAAATAAGTTCTTCTTCAAGGTTCATTTCTACTTCTTCTTCTTCCTCTATATTGCTCTTGCTAGTAAAGACATCTTCTTCTATGGCCATGAATAAAATCTCTATATTATCATTATCTGAGTCATTGACTTCACTTTCTTTGAAAGAGATAATGTTCCTATTAGAGTATAGACTCTTCTTTTATGTTTTGAACTTTTGCTTATCCTTGCTATGCTTGAAATTCTACTTATACTTGGATTTACTTTCTTCATCATCACTATTATCCTTTTCAGGACACTTAGCTACAAAATGACCTACCTTACCACAGTTAAAGCATTTGAACAATAAATAACTTGTGTACTTGTGTGAGCCTCTCTTCAGCTTACGAATGACTATGGCTTCCTTTTCATCCTCTTCTCCGCTTGAGCTATCACTCGGTTCTGGCTCTTTGTCTTTCTCCTTTCATGATGCTTTGAAGGCTGCTTCTTTTTTAGATGGTCTCTTTGATTCTGTCCTCATTTCATAAGCAGTGAGAATTCTGTGTAGGTCATCCATTTGTAGCTTGTCAAGATCTCTCATTTCCTCTACAGTAGAGGCCTTCGCATCAAATCTTAGTGGTAAAGAACTTAGCACCTTTTGGACTATGGTAGACTCCTCTACCTTTTCTCCAAGTCCTCAAATCACATTCATGATTTCATCAACTCGGAAAAGATAACTTGCAATGTTCTCTTCTTCCTTCATTTTGAGACTCTCAAACTATCTCTTGTGAGTCTAAAACTTGGCTTGTGTAACCTTTCCATCACCCTCATAGATGGTCTTAAGCTTCTCCCAAATCTCATGTGCTGATTTTAACTTTTACAAACTCAGATTCAGAAAGACTGCACATAATAGTGTTCATTGCCTTAGCATTATTTTCGCTAGCCTTCTTTCCAATGGGATATGTTGGTGGTGTTTGTGGCTTTGTGTATCCATTTACAACATATTACCAAATGTCAAACCCAAGGTCCATCAAATATGTCCTCATTCTTATGCTCCAAAAAGCATAATTACTTCAGTCAAATAATGGTGCCTTATTTATGGAAAAACCTTCTTGACCTTGTGAACCAGCCATGTGTGCTTTACCTGATCTACCTTCTAGTAGTCAAACTATATCTGAAGGAACCCACTCTTATACCAATTGTTAAGCATAGGCTATAACTGAGAGGGGGGTGAATCAGTAATAGATATCTTTTTCATTTTTTAAATAAATAATTATTCCACTTAAGATATGTAATATAATTAAATCATAACTCACATAACACAAAGTAATAGTGACACAAGATTTATATGTGAAAACCCTTTTAGGAGAAAACCACAGAGAAATAGATCTCATTATAAAAATTCATAGGCACCAACCTATTGGAGCACCAACCCCAATACAATTTTGTAAGCACCAACTTCCAGGAGCACCAACTCCTCTGCCAAGCACCAACTCACTGAATCTTCGTGAGCACCAACTCACTGGAACACCAACCCCTTTGAAGGAAGGCACCAACCCTTTGGACGAAATAACACTTATATCTTTGACTTTTTGCTTACACAATATATGTTAGGACTTTGCTTCTTCACTCTTTTAGATCCGATCAATTATAATATAGCTTTGCTGCTATATATCTTTATACTTTGCTTATGTTGCTTTGTTTCAACAACCACTTTTCTTCTCAAATATTTTTGCTCTTTCTCTCTCACATTTATATGATCTTCAATCAAATCGAATAATTGTTATACTTCCACATCTCTTCTCCCTTATATAGCCGTTAACGGATGTCTCCCATCCAAGAGTTACCTCTTCACTAAGAGATGTGACTGTTGACATTTCCGTTCACTTCCGTCAACATTTCCATTCACTTTCGGCAACAATTCCGTTCACTTCCGACAACAATTCCATTCACTTCTGGCAACAATTCCATTTGACATTTCCATTCATATCTGTTACAATTCCTTTGAAATCGATGACAATATTTCCAACATGAAATTGATAATGTTGTCATATATGAGATCTTGTATTTTATGTATTATATTGAAATATAGGTTCGTCGAATGCCCTGCAATCTGATAATATTAACAATATCCATTTCCATCATAGTTCCTTAGTATGGGTCTTTTTGGATTTACAGAGTGTGGTGGAAGGAATGTTATAAGGTTATAACCAATAAAATTATTTATTAGCACATGAGGAGGTGATGGAAATAATGAAAAATATGCATTTGGTGAAACAATTAGTTGTAATTATTTTTTAGGCGATTACAATGAGTTAATTATAATATTTTGTTGAATATTATTATCTTTTTTTAAAGTTTATAATTTGATTTTTATTTTTGAATTAGTCATAAGAGTCGATGTGTATTTAATTCTATTCTAATAAATTATTTTTGCTTCTTTATCTATCATTATCTAACCATACCATTTTTATGATCTAGATTACTTATACACTAGAAATGTTAAAACTTGATATATATCTTTCACTGTCATTTGAAAATCATTCATAATTTTTTATCTTTTTGAATGACATTTTTATTGATAAGCATTGAATAACTGAAAACTAATAAATCTTGGAGCCTAAGCAAACACATTCATTAAAATAATAAAATCTAGAGCTCAAGCAACCACATCCATTAGATTTCCTAATGGTATGATCGTATTTAAACCTTTTTGAAATTAAATACAATTAAAAATATATGAGATCCTACAACTCTAGTTTAAGTTTGAATGATCAAATTTATTTTTTAAACCTTAAAAATAAAATAAAATTATTATAATGATTATATATATATATATATATATTCTCTAATGCTCTAATGTTTCTTTCTTTAGGAGTGAGTTATAAGACAAACATTAGCTCTTGCCTATTATTTAATTCTACCATTAAAAACGTTGTGGAACGGAACAAATTGGTGTGGAAGAAAAAGCAGACGAACGAATACCTGCAACCTAGAGATTGATATGCGATCCAAGGGCTCAAGCTTCTCCAAAATTTTGCCGACAAAATCTGTAGTTATTGAGGAGGAGATTGATATTACCCTAGAGATTGATATGCTTGATCCGAGGGCTCCATTTATGCATTTGTAGAGCATGGATGGAGGAGGAGATGATATACTGTATGAATGCATATATTGTGGGAAAAATTTTGAAAAATCTCAAATTAAGAAACTAATTGAATAAAATCCTTCCTATTGTCCCTGTGGATTTGAATGATACAAGAAATGAATCGGATCTGCAACTTTGAAGGTAAAGGGTTTCCTTTGATCCCATGAGATTACGTAAATAGATTCGTGCATATTTGTGAAGATGGTCTATGTAAAAGCACATCAAGAGGTAATCTATTTATAAATAGAAATCATGTGTTTTACTACACACACATCAAGGTGCACAAGGAAATCATTTCTCATAGAAGAATGAATTTGTGTGATAGAATTCACCTAGAAGTGAATTGAGATGTTTAAGGGAAGATAATTGAATAATATCCAGCTTTGACCAACCCATGTAAACCTACGTCTAGTTACCTAGACACCCATCCAGTTACATAAAATTAAATTAAACTCTAGGATAAGGGTTGGTGAAGTTAGATGGCATGCAAATCTATCATGTTAAGTACTTGGGATTAAGTGGCACAATAGTGACATGTGATATGGCTACATATTAGGTGTACAAATTTACACATATATGTAATACTTTATTAATGAAAATTTCAACTTATTTAAGGAAGTCAACAAAGGAATAACTAGAAGCATAGAAACAAAGTTGTATTGCGAAGTATAAGCTAGATTGAGAAAATCCTCATTTAGAGGTGGAGATTCTAGCCTATAACTTGATGGTATAAGGCACATAAACATGAGTGCATAAAAGTCTAATATACTTAATGATTTTAGAGAGATATCCAAGTACGAGGACTAGACAATAGGGCCAAGAAATCAAATGTAATAGATGGGAAGTTAAAATATCTCGAAACTTTTAATTTAATGATTGAAATTAAACATTTATATGAGTATATGTTTTGTAAGAATGGTGAAAGAGATTTAGGCTCCATTGTTAATGTACCAATTCACTTGGATCCCTATACTCAATTACATCAGGGGGTACAAGAGTAGGTCAAACAATGTAAGTAGTGAGATTTAAGTGAGTGAGAAGGAGTTAGCAGACTATCAAACATGAGTTAGCTATCTGAGTTTTGTTCTCCATCCTAAAGAAAGTGGGTAGATAATAAAAAAGGTGAATAAAATGAATACTTGTTGTGAAAGACAAGCTACATAATATTTTGAATGAGATCACGTTGTAGTAGTTCATATGCCCATAACACATATTTAGGATGGTGACATACAAACCTCGCATCAAAAAACATGAGGAGTTGTTGGGCGTGAAATAATGCATATAGTAGCTATGTTTCTATGAAATCTATGAGGATCACAAAGTGGTTGTTTTGATTAAAGGATGAGAAAAGTGAATTAGGAAGTGTGTAGAAGCAAGTTACGACCATAGTGGCACATGTAGAGTTTCCAAATAATGAAGGGGCATGTTTAGGTGAAGCATAAATATATTATCGATCTTGATGAAAACAATGCATGGAAGTGAAAATACATTTTGAAATGAGAATTTGTGTTGGGTAAAAAGTGTCCATGGAAGTTTCTCACTATCATGTGCATATGTGTAGATAAAAAATTGTAAAGAAAATGACTCAAAAAAATGCCAAGATAAATGTGATGTGATGTCACAAATATCAGAGATGATTGATAAGATAACATTTAGAGTGTATGCATTGTAGAGAAGGATAAGATGGGAAGATAATATAGCTATTACAATGATGAATCTAATGAAGATAATAGAACCCTATAATGGGAAGAAAACCGTAGAATGGATGGAGTGCATAGAGAATCAACATGGAGCTGAATCACTTATGTCCTCAATAAGAGAAAGCCTTGGGTCATGGATGAGGAGTCTTATGTCTTACACAAGGTTGTTGAGGACCCCAACAAGCTATATTTTTATTAGAGGGGGCTATATTATAGCATAAAACGTGCTAGAGATGTCTTTGAAAAATGATAAAATGGAACATCAAAAATAAGGTGCATTATCGGGAATAAATCATTGCCAAATCACTAAAACAGATACTGAATCCACAAGATCATCCTACATTATGGAGAAGGCACATATTCACGAAGAATAGTATCTTCGAGGATAATTTCACCTTCAAAGGTGACATGCAATATGAGCCATATAAATAACAATAAATAAAATGGTTATGCACAATTCATATAAGACTAAAACCTCATAGAGTATTTCAAGGATGCTAACCTAGAAGGAGGAGAGGATATAGAATATTATTTTAAGAGATATTGCATGTTGAAACTGGAGATGAATGGAGAAAATAAATTTGATGTGGAAAGTGAGATATTACCATGTGAAAAGTGTAGTCGATTGCAAAAAAGAGAATTGATGTGGAAAGTGAGATATTACCATGTGAAAAGTGTAGTCGATTGCAAAAAAGAGAATTGATGTGGAAAGGGATGAGTTTAATTGTACACAACCTGAGGCTATTGTGTATAGCCAAAGCAAGGACAATGTGCATATGTATAAAAATATTCTTGAAGGAAATGTGGAAGACATGAATCAAGAACTAATGGATGAGGATTTTAATGAGGGAGATAATAGGGTCTTGTACAAGGGCGTGGCATGGATTTGAATGTTGGGTAGGAAAATTGAGTTGTAGGTATTAGTGTTTATGAAATATTCTCTTAAGTACACATTAAATAAGAGATAATATAAGGTGTAATATTTTTTCGAAAGGCATGTGTCAAATTCCTATTGGAGGAAGCATGAAGAGGAGCCCCTTTGTATATGAAGGGTTTTCCAAGACTAAACAACTTGTAGCTTCATAGGATACACACAAGGAGGAATGATATGAAGGATTGGAGAATACCAACTTGATAGCATAAAGGTCGGTTTTGCATTTTATAAATGACATGCGTAGGGAGGGTTGCCATGGAGTACATGAAGGTAATTTCAAATGGGCACATGAAAGAAGGCAAGGTGATTCATAAAATAATATTTTAAATGTCTAGCAATGATAGATTATTGTGAGGGAGGATAAAATAATATAAAATTAAGAAAAGAGGAAGGTGGGAGCTCTTGATTCCCATAAAGATGAAGGTTTTTGTGCAAAAATAATTATAGAGTAGAAGAAATGAACATAATTATATTTGTATCATTATGTAATGAATAAAGAAAGTAAAGAAAACAAAAATGATTTTTAACAATTTCACTTGAAGGAAAATCAAAGGAAAAAGCATGTGGATAAATATCCATTTAAGGCTTCTGAGAAGACACGATGTGAAGAACATGTATGGACAACATACATCATTATAGAGGAATGGACTCTTACTAACCATAAAATAGAAAGGAACGCAAACATATGTGTGTTTTTATGTTTGAACTTTACTTTGCATGTTTTAACATGTGATTTTGTGTATTTAAATAGCACTATATTTATGATAATTATTATATATATTTATTTAACATATATACACTAATCTTATTTTAATATTCATAAAATTAAATAGTTTGACTTTTGAAAATAGTTTTGAAGATAACCAAACTCAGTGATACATAAAATAAAATATTAATATTTAAGGAGCAGAATCTTTTTAAATTTGGTAAAAGATAGAGTTTAAACAGCTTTTTATTGCATGCACCAATCACAGCGCGGTCTTACTAACATATAATATATAAATATTCCTCGCAGTGTCCTCAAAATACAAGAAATTCACATTGAGGGCACTCATAATCTTATTGTGCCAGACGTTTTTATTTTCTTTTCTTGTAGATCTAAGGACAAAGTTTGGAATAGGGTGCATGAATAATTGATTTTCTCTGGCTTAATTTTTCCTTTCCAGAGTTTCAATGACAATAGAAATAATTTCAGGCCTTCCAGAAGATATATGGATGCAATGTCTGGTAAGGATTCCATATAAATTCCACAACAGACTTAGAACGTCTGCAAAAGATGGAATGCTATGCCGAGCAATGCTGATTTCTATCACGAGCGACAACGCCTTGGTGAGTGCGAGGAGGGCATTGCTTCCATTCAAAATTCCGAGGAAAACAGCAGGGGTTTTTAGGCAGTAATTGACTACCCTTTTGGCAACTGGTGGGAAAGGCTACCTCCAATTCCTACCAAATTTAACTTACAGTACACAAACTATCATTCTTGTGTGTACGTAAGATCCCATGTAAAACTGGCTGTGATGGGGCTTGTTACCTGGGACGGCTGCAACTCCAGACAGATGGTTCTCATATTTGATTTTTGGTCTCACCTGAAGGATCGATCTATATTGCCAGGGGACGCACTCAGTTTGACCCGGCACACAATGCTCCCCTCGAAGCATTTTTTTACGATGTGGAGCAACAACAGTGGTACTCTCTTCCTCCTATGAATCCCGATCTACTGCACAAGCATTATCTCGGTGCTTTTGCTTTTGTTCCGCCTCAAAATCATTGCCTCGGCACTTTTATCGGTGATAAATTTGTTGTGCTAACCTATGGGGATAGCTTCGGACAACCATTGACAATATCGTTGGGGCTAAAGGTGTTCATAACTGCGTTTCTGTGTTGGGGTTGCTATATTTGTTTGACATGGGAGAAGTGAAAGAAATCGATCTTCTCCGCACTTCAGCTCCAACTCTTGTTGGGGAGTTTCCTTTTGGGGTTCGTGCTGTTGGTGGTATGACTGTATTTTTCTCAGCGCCGGCCATTGCAAAGACAACATCGTTAACACTGTTTTTTATCTCTTCAGGCCAAAAGAAGTTCAAACCAAGAAATGGAAAACCATTAATATATTTTATAAAATTCCAGCTCTTCGTTTTGATTATTCTGCTGCTAGTGCAATTATGATCTCTATATATTTTATAAAATTCCCAAAAATACATGAGACGGTGCTTGCTTTATTTTTAACGCTAAACTCTTGGATCACAGTTAATATTGATTACCAGAATCTTCTTGAATTCACTGAATATGTATTCTTAGGTCTGGTTTGGATCTCTTTAGAGGAGCCCCTGAAAAATATATTGAAACTGATTTATTGAGTTTCATTGATTTATTGAAACTGCATTTTCTTAATTGATTACTGTATTACTATTTTATATATATGATTTTGCCATCTCATAATTTATGAATAATCTTAATAGTACTTTTGTTAATAAATGATCTGTGTAATACTTATATATTATCCCATGGTATTTTAGGACCAAAAATTTCAAAATTACATTTTAAAATTCACAAGGGAAATTTATCTTTTCATTATAATTTATCTTTATACATAAATCAAACATCAAATAAATCTCATTTAAAAGAAAGAAATAATATTTTTGAGTCGTAAGAGATTAATTTATGAAACATTACATGTATATATTTTTGAAATAATCTATAAGAAATTAATTTATGAAACATTACATGTATACGTTTTTGAAACAATCTTTCTCTTTCTCTTTTTTTTTAAGCTAGGGCCACTACTTTACATCAAATAAATCTTATCTAAAAGAACAAAATATTATGTTTTTTAACCATACGAAATTAATTACAAAAGAGGTGATTATGTGATTTTTAGTTATATTTTAGTTACTCCATGGCATGGTTTTCCCTAATATATTATAATAAATATTTAGAAGCCCAATTCGATCAGCACCATCCCTGACACTTATGGTATTTAATATTTTTTAAAATCTTGGATTCCATGATCTGCTACTAACAAAGATACATGAGCCCACTTTCAAATTTGTGCTGGAGGAAAGAAGCGTTGAGTAGAAAAATATGGCACCAAGTTCCCCACACTGGAAATAAGTGTAATTTTACCTTAATGTATAAGGAGAGATATATTTAATAATTTATTTAGAGGAATTTTATGTTAAACATTTCCCTATTCTAATTAGAATGTGATGGGACTATGGTAAGAAGGGACATCATCTAGTTAAACAATGATAACATTATAATGGTAAACATGAAATGAGAACTTTTTAAAATAAATATTTACATAATTTAAATTTTTGAAAACTTATTTAGTTTTGTTTAGAAATTTGGGGCAGTTAAATTATGTTTTACGACTTAAATATTGTATATAAATATGAAATGACAATCTTTAATAATATATAAATTAATAAAAAACAATGCCTTAACATATTTCTTTTAATATCATTATTCTAAGTATAAACATTGAAAATCAATAAATAATGACAATTGATATTAAGAAGCACCCTATTTTATCCCATTTTTGAATTATGTTAGCCCTAATTAAAATAGAAACTAATTTAGTAATTCAGATTCTATATAATGTGTAACAATTATTTATAAATTTAAATACGAATGATTGAAATTCACTTGATACTATAGATTACTAAATATGAAAATTACAATAAGAAGATAAGATACTTTTTTATTTATTGATTAGTGGAGGTTTGAGATTATAGTTAGGGGACAAGAAGGATGGAAAAATAAAATAGAAGTCATTTAAATCACGGTGTTGACCTTTGTGTGCACCTAGATGACATCATCAACTTCAATTTAGTAAATTAAAATTTTGTATTCCATGTTTGAAGGTTTTATCTATGTAGATTTCGATGATATAACTAGGATTCAAAATGGAAATAAAAGTATGTTGAGTAGACCCCTAACAAATCTTTCTTGAATGATTTCAAATCAATGGCTACATATCCAATACTATGAGAATGGGGGTTAAACAATACATTTTCTCTCTTTTAGGTGTATGTTTACAATTAGTTCTTCTTGAATATATGAATCCTTTGATATACCTTTCAACACTTTGTAAATGGAAACTTTGGCTTAGATTTGAGGTGATTCAAATGTGGATAAGACTTACTTATTTTGACTAATTATTAATTGGTAAGAATAGGGCAGTTCATTTTAATGTGTAGCAGTGTATAGATATATGTTAGATACGTACTAGATGGTTAATAGTCTTAGACATGTTTTTGTATATATAAGAGACTCTATGGATAATTTACAACACCACAAACATGCTAGGTGGATAGGCCAGCCCATAATAATGATTTTATATTTTTTAATATGATTGTTAATGGATGGAAGATGTAACCATTACAATTGGACAATACCTTTTGAAAGGTACCATCTGATTATGAAATTTACTTTTGTGGGATATGAATACATGTATGATCATATATAAATGTAAGATTACTTGTTTTAAAAAAGCTTTTGTAATTTTTGGAGGCGAGTGAATATATAATAGATGGATTTGTCATGTAGATAACATGTATAAAATGTACAATTTTAGTCATATATGTATGCACAATTCACATAGGGTAAAAGTTAGGTAAAAAAATACATTTACACGTGTATAATACCATATATTGGTAGCTAGAAATGCCTCCTTTTATTCTAATAATTAATTTTCATATAAATACTAGAGTAAAAGGATAAAATACATACTTAAGTATGAACAACACATTTTTTTTGATTGAAAAGCGTTTATATTATACCATTAAAAAGTAAAACTAATCATATAAAAAAGAGGGTGGAAAGGTCACACCCATAGTGCCAAATCGTGCCAAACGACCATGAAAAAAGTATGAACATAGCTAATAAATGCTACCAACCAAAAAAGGACAAAGAAAAAACATAATTAAGCCACCATCGTGAATATAGAGGTGGGGGGAGGTGGAGATGGGGGGCTGTCAGGCTTTCTTCCCCACCCCACATTAGCAGGGAGATCCTCAGAGTCATTAAAGGGCTCCCAGCCACCAATATTATCTTCATTATCATTCCTTAATTATTCAATAGACCTCTGCAGAGAAATGGACAAAGCTAGCCTTGGGAACTTATCTGGTAGAGGAAGTGAGGCATCCCATCCATCATGCGAGTCTTTGATAGGTGGGGGATCCCCCCATCCACATGTCTGTGGCTAAGTTTGAGGTCCTTAGCCATCTTGATGATGATGAATGTTTAGGCTAGAAACACACTATAAACTCCTCCTCGATGGAGACCTTTTGGGACCACACGAGGACAAAGAGTGCCCTTTTTGGCCTCTAGACCACCACCTCATCGATCCGAGCACAAACATCAAAGTTGAACCATGGCAAGAAGCAGGTGAGGGAGGCACCTAACTAATAACACAAGGGGCACCCACCTAATACTCCATCAATGATTGAATATGGGATAACTCCCTTTGGACTTTATCAGTCTGGTCAAGGAGCTGAAGAGACAAATTGAAGATAACATTAAAGTTATTAGCAATATAGAAATTTATATCTAAATACTACTTGTTAAAGATAACATTATTTCTGTCTTTCCATATACAAAAAATAATATTAGCATAAAGAATAATCCAAAACTTGTTGTACTTTACAAGCAAAAGGGCTGAGTCCCCTAAGAGAGAAAATTTCCAAGTGAAAGGCTCAGGGCTAAAGGGTTTGAACAACGAGTGAATCTACTTCCAAGTAGACTGGGCATACAGGCAAAACCAAAACACATGCTTAACTGATTCAACTTGCCCACATGTCAGGCACAAGGGATTGGCAACCCTAAGATGTTTGATTCGTTCTCCCAATGGGAGTCCATAGTAGAGCAAACACCAAAGAAAATGAGCTTTTTTAGGCTCGATGGGCATGCTCCATAACCTGGAAAATCTTCTAGCCCACACATCATGGTGAGATTTGATATTCCAAACCTTATTTAATTTTTCCAAGGGAAGACCTTTAGCAATTAGAATTTGACACCCCAAGTTGGGAGTGTAGTTTTTGAAAGGGATGGCTGTAGGACAATTCCAGTACCTCAACCATGGAACTCTAGTGGAGACACCAATTTTATGGATTAAAGAGTCTGGAATAGCTTCCTGAATTTCGTTGATGGACTCAACATCACTATTGAGTAAATTGAATTTAATTTTAAGCTGGTCCTAGGGGATTGTTCCTTGGTCTAATGATAAAACAAGTCCCCAATAATCTTGATCCCTCATCTGAAGAGCCAAAGGCTCTTAATCCAGGGAACCTAGGCAAAAGGAACATTACGAAAATTGATCGAAGGAGACCACCAAAGGGATTCTGAATTGATAAAAAGCCCTAGCCTAAATTCCTCCCCTTTCCAAACTAGTGAGGGTTTGAGAAGCTCCCAAACTTTCCATATGATTTTAACAATAAAAGTGCCCTAAATTTTCACATTGACTGATGTAAGAAGAATGTTCTATAATTTTAGCCCTTTCTAGGCTTGTCTCCCAAGAGGGACCCCTTGGGTAATACAATTCTGGACTAAGATTTTTTAGGCCTCATTTCCTTCAAGATAGTGAATAACCCATTTGGTAGTGAGAGCAAACCCTTGAATTATAACATCAATGAGGCCAAGCCCCCAACTTTTTTGGGTCAACAACACAAATCCTAGGATACCTAATAAAAACCATTCTTCCCATCATCATTGGCCCATAAAAAATCTTGAAGAAGCTTCTCAAGTCTACCATAGGTCTCTTTAAATAATGTCCAACATGCATAATAGTAAACATGGGTGGCTGTCAGGGCCTTGGAACAAATTTAGAAATTGCCCACCATGGATAGTGGTTTAGTAACCCAATTGGTAATCTTCTTTTCCACCCTTTGAATGACATAATTCTAAAGCTCAGCTGGGGAGGATTGAAAGGCAAAGGGAATGCCTAAAAACTTGAATTTATCACCATGGGTAATCCAACTCCAATGGGAATTGGCAAGCTAGTTCAGTCTAGGGGATATGGACTATTTGTAACATCTGGGTTTCCTCCATTGAATGGATGAACCTAAAGCTAGATAAAAGGTGTCCAAGTAAAGCAAATCATTCTACATCGAGGCTTCATCCTCCAGAAGCATAAAAAAGAATAATTTGTAAAATTCCCATTAACCAACTACTGCAAGGTATTGGGCAAGGTGATCCCTTTGATTAAATGCTTGGATGCAAAGTCTGCTAAAAGATAGCTGAAACCTTTTGCCGTAATAAAATAAAGAGCTAGAGCAAGTGGGCATCCCTATCTGATAGAGTGTTAGAGCTCAAACCATTGAGACTGAGTCCCATTAATGGTCAGGCAAGCCCTAATATCTTTGAATAGCATTCAAATAGATTAAATAAATTAGGGGACAAAGCCAATAGCTTAGAGCATAGAAAGAATAAAAGGCCACTCAATTTTTTCATAAGCTTTCTCAAAATCAATCTTGGTGAATAGAGCTTTCTGGTTGGAGGCCTGGGCCCACTCTATGAGTTCCCAAATTGGAATGATATTATCTAGGATAAAATGGTTCTTAATGAACCCTATTTGATCACTTCTAATGATCAAGGGAAGAAGATGTCTCAGTTTGAGAGCAAACGCTTTGTTAATGATCTTGTAAGATACATTCAATAGGGTGATTAGCCTCTATCTGGTGATAAGTTTAGGATCTCTTTCTTTTGAGATATAATTAATATTTCCTTTATTGATGGTGGGTCCAAGTGACCTCCTCATCATGGCTTCAAGTTAGACTTTATGCAGATCTGGGCCAACTATATCCCAAAAGGTTTGGTAGAACTCATAGGGGAAACCATCAACACCTAGGGCTTTATCAGAGACTATAGAGAAGGCAACTTCCTTAAGATCATTGATGTCAAGAAGGTGATCACAAGCCATATGTTGAGCCTCAAAGAACTTGCACGATGTGGTTAATAGGCACTTGAGTAAGGCTTCTTCCCTAGCCGGAGAGTTAGGTTGTGCTGTAAACACATTTTTATAATGCTCAACAAAATTTGTTAAGATATCTGGGAGTCTGGCCAGAGTATTAGACCCAAGTTTTATACTTTTTTATCTTATCAAAGCTTTTTGTAGGACAAGAAAATGTAAAAAATTATTTACAAACTTTGTCACCAACCTTCAACCAATAGAGCTGAGCTCTAATTTGTACCCCTCTTACCTAGTAATTTCCCTTGAGTTTAAGCTTGTGTTTCCACATGGCAACTT
This sequence comes from Torreya grandis, assembly GCA_037957365.1. NCBI lineage: Eukaryota > Viridiplantae > Streptophyta > Pinopsida > Cupressales > Taxaceae > Torreya > Torreya grandis. The sequence goes on from JARHVA010002426.1 coordinate 356,818, forward strand.
TAGCTTGGAGAGCAATGCTGAAAGGGTTATTATCTAGCTCCTTAGAGGCAAGCACATACTCTTGGTATGAAGCTTCATGCTCTCATTTGTAGAAGAAGGTGGCTTGTTTCCCAAATGATCTGAGGAAAGTGGTGGTGTGAGTGATAGCATCCTCCCACCATTCAATCCATCTTATTTCCCCAAGAGGTTGAGCTACTAAATTCTAGATTATAAGATTATACTCTCTCATTCTTTGGTGAAAAAGATGTGTTGTGTTAAGATAGAATTGAAAAGAATGTTGCCTAGCATGCACAACATTCCTAGCCACTTGGAAAGAGATATGTTGTGGTCTGATAAAAGAGTGGACTCATATACCTTCATCGATGGGCCTGCTTTGCTGGGGATATGGAATTTTTTTTATCTACCATGAGAACTTGATCTAATTTGATTAACACCCGGTCATCTCCTTATCATAAATTTGACCAAGTGAACTAGGTATGGTTCACTGACTTCCAACCATGGTTATGGTCATACAAACCGAGCTTGTTTCTCATGTAAAACTAGGCTTCTCTCTCACTAGCACACCAATGCATGGGAGAGTGATTAGCCTTGTCCTCTGGGGATTTCACCATGTTAAAATCACCACAAAGAATCCAAAAAGAATCAAGCAGGGAGTCAGTGAGCCACCACCAGATTTTTGACTTGTCAATAACATCATTAGAGGCATATATGTTAGCCAGCCCCACAATGTGATTATCAAGGTCAAAAAAGTTGTAGAACACCCTTTGTGAGGGGTTAGTTCCCCAAGAAATGACATGTGAGCCCCTTTCTATACAGAGGAGGGTGGCCACACCACCTCTACCTACCGCATGGGAAGTGATAAAAGGCATAATAGTGGGCTAGATGGTATGAAGAATAGAAGATAATAAAAAGCTAAATTTTTTACCTCTTACAGGTATATCACATTCATCTTCTCAAAATGCTGAAAACTATCCTGTACTAGATATCTCCTAGTAGGTTCAATATGTCCATGGACATTTTAGGAATAAATAAATATTTAACACTCATCAAGATACATGTCATCACCTCCATTGGCCAAGGGTCCAAAGCGATTCACAAAGGACTACGAAGTGTTAGCTACATCACCTATAGAGAAAGTATGATGCTTGCCCTGGGTATAGTCCTCATGAATAACAAGTGAGGGACTACAAGATGTTACAAGTAGAGCCTTTATTTTGATCACAATGGTCCTATTCTCATCTACAACCACACAAATTGTGGGGTTAGAAATGGAGGTATGAGAGGCGAATGAAAAATGGGTACTTGGGGTGTCTCCCTTATACAAAAGAAAGAGTGAACTCATAGCTTGAGGGGTTTTGACAACAGGGGAAAGTTATTTTTTGGTAGCTGCTATTGGGGGTTGCTCTAAAGAGGAGGGGTTAATGGGTGGTGGGGTAGCGATGATGGTTAAATGTGTAGTTGAGCTGTTTAAAGTATTCATTGGTTTCTCAATGGCTATTTTTGCCTTAGAAATATACTTGCTATTATTCTAGGCCTTTTTGTTGGTGACCACCATCCATCTATCAACTGAAGCAACCAAAGACTTGGGCTAGGGGGATAGCTGGGCCTAAGGTGCTTTATTAGAGAACTCTGGAGGGGGGGCCATAAGAGGACACTCTTGAATCATATAGTTAGGAGACTGACATCGAATGTAGGTATTAGGTAAGTTAATGTAATAAACCTTCTGAGTGAATATATTAAGCCCTATTTGAATTTCAATGGAGTCCTTGAGGTCCTTTACTAGGTCAACCTCCATGCAGATTCTCTTTTATGGCCTTGTTGAGAAAAACTTGGGTTGTTCATGACAAATAACCTTGCTAAGCGTAAGGGCTAGCTATTCAATGAAACCCCAAAGGGGAAGGGGAGACCAGGGAATTCCACCCATACCAACACTTTGAGCTTAACTTGCTTAGAGACTTGAAAATCAACAGCCCATTACGAGAAGACAACTAGAGAATTTTTAATGAACCATGGGCCATGGCTTAGAATTCTCTTGCAATGCTCAAGGTCACTAAAGAAAAAAAAGTAAAAAACCACAAGTAAGATTTTGAGTACCCTCTAGTTTAACTCTAGCCCAGTGGTTGTGAAGCCACTATTTGAGGAGGCTCTCAGGGGGGACTCTACCTACAAAATAAGCAATCAAAGAACATGAGGCAAAAAGGTTGCATGCCTTATCAAATTTAGGAGTAGTTATAATAACATTAGGAGAAGAAATAGGAGGGAGGGTTTCATTACCTCATCATAAACTTTTGGGACAAATTTCCTCTCTCATTTTGGTGCCATGGCTTAATCCTCCAGCTATTCCTACATCAACAGATGTAGACAGGGAGTGTGAGGCCATAAATAAAGGCCACCACCCAAAGGGTGAAAAGGCTAGGTCACTTCAAGATTTAATGCAGACTATCCTGCCTAGATCCTAAGGGATTGACAATATGACACCGGGACAAAGCAAGGTATGCAGAGTAATGGAGCCATACCTAAACCCTAGCAGAGCTTATACCTTGTTCAGACCAATAATATGGAATTTAAGATTTTTCATGTATCAAACAACACATTTTGAATTTTGGAGATGCTCTAAATGCGTAGCCTTCTTGAAGTAAACCTCTAATGACCATGTAACAATCAATGTCCATAAAATGAAAATTGTAATTTGAACTAGAATTGAAATTTTAAAATGTAAGTGCAAGTAATAATAACACATTTATGTGGGTGAAAACATGATGCTATGTAATTTGTTGGAAATGATGCTTATTTATTGAGTCATGGATAGTAGTTATTATTATTAAACCATTTAGATAATTGGGGGTGATCATTGAAATACAATCCTAGTGATTTAGAATAAAAATTCCACAACCCTCATGAATAGGAAATAGTTCTGAGGCCATTGAACATCAATAACCTAAGCCACACTAACTCAAATAACTAATCTTGTACTAATCTAGAGCCTTAATATGAAAGGCGAGGGCCCCATGTTGGGATTACAAAGTAATTATTAGGAAATTGAGGGAACCTAAACTCAATCACATTACACATTTAAGAGATATTGAACCACTGTAGATCGGATTAAACATTTAATTTTTATCACTTATAGTTACCAAAGAATATGTTTGAAAAAAAGCAAATATTTTTCATGTGCATGAACCCATTTCATTTCTTGTCAATTAGTAACAAATAATATCTAAAATATTATATAAGTGCATGAAAAAAATTCATGACCATAGAATCAATTCGAGGTTATATACAATGCCATGCATTTTCATGCTAAATATAATAGGTTATATATCATTTATATTTATAGACACAAATTTTAATATTTTGCTCCCATAAAGTCTTCACATATGAAATGTGAATGGATCCATTTATATACAAATATGTACTTTGTATCTCATTATTCATTAAATGGAGTGAATATGCATGTGATATTTCATAATAATTAAAAAATATCTATCTGAGATCTAAATCAATCTAATAGTTGAAGTAATCTAAAATATATGATTCATGTATTCTATCCAATAGCTAAATTTTATGCTAAAAAAAGGTTAATTCTCTATGAAAAACCCACTAATATGCCCACATTCTAAGGTAATGGATGTGGCATATAATTCACTCATCTGAAAATAAAGTGTTTGTTGTATCATGCATGTATAAAGATGTAATCATGTATAAATGTGTCAACATGTAGATGATATATCATCATAGTAATTTATATGTCATTAAACATGCATGTATGGAATGCAAGGCATATACATTTCATGCTAAGATTATATATATATATATATATATATATATATATATATATAATTCACCAGTAGTAGCCATCACGTATAAATTTAATGAATAAAACTTCTAGTAATAGAAATGCATAATGTGAATCATGACACCACAAAAAAGGGAATATGAGTGATATGTATCGAAACACTTGAAAAAAATAGAAATCCAAACAAGCTAAAACAAGATTAACAAGATAAAAAAATAATATTATGACCATAATACACACACACTAGTACTTAATGTCATACACAATTCCAAGGGCTATATGAAATGGTTATGAAAATGTTTTCACAAACAAGTTTGAGGGATGGAAATAAAGGACATGGATATGTCACAAAAATCAATGTCAATAGGTTACAAATAAGGGACATGAAGAACTCACAACACACAAAGTCATGGGTAGCCTAAAAGTGGCATGATTATACCACAAAGAAGAGATAAATAAATGTTTCAAATAGAAGACTAATGGAAACACACAATAAACCATAGATGAATAACCTATCATGAAAGAGAAACAACATCAACAACACATAGAATAAATCATGTGTTACATCCCGATTCCTTGCCAAACAAAATTGTCAGATTATCCATGGATATTTGAAATTTACAAATTTAGATTTAATTATTTCTAACTAAGCTGTGGGATATATGTTGTTATGAGACAGTAGGGTATTGCTTAGGTTACATGATCATTATGCTACGAATTAGCTGTAAGTAAATGTTTACCTTATGATTATGTTAATTTGTCATTTTAGCTATATTTTATGATGAATATATATAAATATTAACTGATATGGTCTAACTACTTGCTTTGTTGGGCGCTGGATGCATGAGAACCTATCCTTTGACATGTGATAGAGGGAGAGCATCATTAGAGAGGGTGATGTAGATGGAGACATTGAAGGTCTATAGAGAAACTGACCGGTACCTTGCACACACCACAATTAGCTAACACATATCAGATGTTTAATGAGTGGTTATCATAATAAGTTTTGATGTTGATTGCATTAAATAGTCATTTTAACTATGGTTTGCTTAGTATAGTTAAGTAGTTTTGAAGATATCTTGTAGGACTTGTATACTAGTCATGTTTATGCTTAGGTAGTTTTACTTTGTGTGATTTTGTTTATGATCACTAATGTTTTATCGAAAATGCAATTTAAATAATTAGAGTAAATTTTAATTTATTGGCTAAAGGAATTAGTCATTAAATTGTTATGTTAGTAAACGTGCTGATAATTATTGATTTTTATAAATTTATAAATAGAAGTTTTCACAATAAAAGTAAAATCAGAAAAATTGAATAAAATAATAATTAAATATTTAAAATAATAAATTTTAAATAAAATAAAAAATAAAAAATATATAGAATGTTAAAGAAGGAAAAAAAAAAAAAGGATAAAAAGAAAATTAAAGATTAAAATAAAAAGAACCAAAAATACTTAAAAACAAAAATTATAAAGGAAAAAGAATTAGTTTTAAAGAAATCTTTTAAAGCAAGCTATGCCACTATTATTAAATAGGGATTTCAAAAGATTCAGGGGAAGGAAGGAAAAAAATGGAGCGATGTGAAGAGCTTTACCAGATCATGCCATTCTGATACTTCGACAGGTAGGTGTTGTTAAGATTTTATGTGAAAATACAATTGTTATAATTTGATTTATTCTATGAAATTTTAAAAATAACATGTGTAATTAATACAGATATAAGATCATTATACATTTAAGCATAATAATTAATGATCGTTATTATATACATATTTATGCATGAAATTTTGTTATAGTCCGATTCTAATTTCAAACTACATAGAAAGATCGATCCATATTCATGTAACAATGATTTTTATAGAACCAAGCGATTTAGGTAAAGTATACACAGATAACCCTGTATCTATTAACAAAACTAGATAATCGATAACGCATACAATAATAACATGATATCTATGAGTTGGAATATTCAAGCAATTACATCAGTAATTGTATGTATCTATACATCCTTATGGCATTTATAGTAGCTTATGATATATATACATAAAATTGATATCTTATATGATATAAGATATTAGACGGTGGTGATAGTATAGCGATTTATCTGGTTGATTTGTATAAATCTTATTCAAATTGTATATATGTAGTATTCTTTTTATATCTTATATATACACAAGCATACTGTATAGCACGAACTATATAATAACAACTGATGAACTATTTAGAGAAGCGATTTGCTGACAGTATAGCATACATAGTTACTATGGATCGAAGTAAATTTGTCTGGGTTCAATAGTGTGTAGCAAACCATTTTCTATATTTACATCAAGTACCAAGGCATCGATTTAATTATATCTTCAAATATTGCAAGCCCTTAAGAGATTATTTCTACTAGCAATTTATATATATGTACATTTAGTATATCTGTCAACGATATATATATATATATAGACAGTGGTATATCTAGCAACGATTTAACTATATATTATGACTTATAGTCAATCTTGAGATTATCACCTTCTTCAAGATATTACACTAATATTTTTATTTACACACACTAGTTATCATAGTTAGTGAGCTTTTATATATGCTGGTTACTATAGCTTGTTTATTAAACTTTCCCCACAACCAAACATTGTGTTTGAGCAAACTTAAGATCTGCTTGCAATTCAGGGAAACCACCAAGGTTTGACCCCCTGAATGAATATAGTACAATGGTAGGGGACGTAGAAGGAAATCATCTTCGGATCGCTGTAAAATATGGTATGCTTAGTTATTAGCTGCACTGACTGAAAGTGCACCACGCTTTTCATTGTGTGTTAAAATTTTTAATGCATTGTATTAAGTAGAGGTGAATATTTATATTTATAGTCCATGCATTGGTTTAGACAATGTTGGCATCTTCAATAAGTGGGACTTACTTATAACAGTTATAAAAATAAATAATATTGAACTATTTTATGCTCCATGAAAATAGGTATATAAATAATAGTTTACTGTTATATTCTCTTATCATTATCTAATAACATAGCTGCAATGTGTAGATCTAAAAATTATATCAAAAATAACTACTACTATCCTTATCTGTGTCTACATAATGGGTTTGGCGTCGCTCCAATGTTTTAAGAAGACAATTTTATGAGTAGCAATTCATGTAGCTCGGATGCTAGGAAATGTCCTCAGTTATTTTAACCATGGAGTGTATATCAATTAAGTTGCAGATGGCATATGAATATTTTAAGTAAGATATTTAGGGTAAATATTAAAAATGGGAAAAGTTAAAATAAAAATAAAATAATATAGATAGTTATATTGGGGAGCTTACAGTTGATATAGAGTAGTAAGCCAGATTCGTATACAAAAATAAATAGTTAAGATTCATGGTACATATGGGTTTATATTTGGAAGAAATTAACCTTAATATAAGTGGACTAATTTATAACTTAGGTCAATTTTTATAATAATATGCAATGCGATTGAATGATCTTGCTAAATTTATATATCCGTAGGTGCTATGCGAGATTAGTAAGTTGAGAACCCTTATTGAGCCTAGTGAGATACGTGAAGATTATAAAATATAGCAAGTCTTCAATACAATAGGTATAGGGTACTTATTAAATATATATATTTATGAACTAAAACATGGGATGAGTATGTAACATTAAAACTAGTTATAGTTTGCTTAATTCATAAATATAGATATTAATGTACCTAATAGTATATATACAATTATAGGGGTGTATTTTGTTATGGTTATAGATGCCACATATTGATTAATCTTTATATTAGAAGAATTATATATGATTAAATTATTAAATACGTGTCTAATGAGTATCTTATATTTCTTGTGGGTTGAGACTTATTTTACTATAACTACACATGGACTTAAGATTACAGTAAAAGTACTTAATGGAAATGGCTATGTTGAGTCATATGCCTAAGTTTGTAACTAGAAGTATGATTTTATTAAACAATCAAGTAGAAAATAGAGTGAGATGTATTAGTGAATGTTATAATGGGTTTATAAATTCTCTATTTCTCTAAAAATGGTTGACTGGCTATTAATTATATATTAGGTACTTGTATGCAGTGCATGATTATGTAAATATGATCAAGTGTTTAGACTTACTATATAGTGGAACATCGTGATGCACACTTATATGTTATGTTGCTTTGGTATGCTTGTATGTGGTTTAAATTAAGGTATACTTGGGTGGTATAATACTTTACTATTTTCTTGTTATTGTCTTCATGGACCAGTTAAGTCTTAAAATTCATAAGTTTGGCTTATGTGTTGTTATGTAGTTGAGAACCTATGATAGTATGAGATATCATAAGATGCTAAAATATAGAAGTATGTTGTACTCGGATGGTACTTACTATAGTTATTATACCTAACTCATATCTACATTTGTTTATATATTATATACATACTAGTTATTGATGTGGATAGCGTGTGGATTCACATTTGGTAGACTTGTGTATGCATGCATGAAACTCTGATAATTTAGTAAATACTGTGTTGGAATGTTATAGTGTTCTATGGAATGATAAATTAGTCAACATTATCATTTTATGAAAAAATCACAACATAGTAATAGTGAGATATCCATGAAATACTATGTAATATATAAATAACTAGTAAGACATGTCAAATAAATCTATGTAGCTCAACATGCCAAGAGGTAATAGGAATATATAATGTGTGAAAATGTGAGTTATGGAATACGATGTCCTCAACATTGGTATGGCCCCTAGATATATGAAATTACAATATTTATGCATTTTTAAATTGTTGAATTTTATTTACAAATGAAATATAATAAAAATCAAACTATTTAAAAAAGATTTATATCTATAAAATATACATCATATAAATGTAAAATATAGAATTATAAATGACATATAACTAGTAAATTTATATAAAAAGTGTAAATCAAGCTTGGATCCAATTTTTACTAACTATGAAGGCTAATTACCGATGAGGAAGTACCTTGAAATACTTATGAACTATGTCATAGATTAAAGTAGAAGTATGTGATTTACCATGATAATGCCATGATATGTGGACAAAGAAACATTACGACCTTATATGTTGACTGTCGTTATGCCTTGATTGACTATGTGACTAATGTTTTTATGATTATGTGTGGATATTAGTGATGGTTTTTTGATAACCTTAAGGAGATGAGTTAACATGTGAAATATTGTATACACTAAAATTGAATATCTAATATCTCTATTTTATACCTTTGGAAAATATCAATCAAAGGCTCTACCCTTTAGTCCTATAATTTTCTGTTACCAAAAGGCTCGCATTCACTATCTCTTTCTACCTAAATATTTCTCTTAGTTTGACCCCTGATTCTTTGATGACATAGACTCTCTTTATTATGAAAAATGATTAAAACCTATTAAATATCCTTCAGTTCCATTTTTGAGCATGTAACTTTTTTCTAATGCCCTAGACACTACCAAACATAGTTAGACACTTGCACAAGTGGTTGTGTTCAATTTCTTTATCTAGTATCAAGTTGCCAAAATTCACCCATTTTTAAAAATAATCGTATCCTAAGGGTTGACCTATGTGATTTTATCTGATATATTTACAAAATGGATTGGTATATATATACAATACTAACCCTCATTCCTTCCAAACCTATAAATCACAAGTGTTACCTACCAAGAAGCATCCAATCAAGCATCCAAGTGAGAAAATGTTCTCTATTTCTCCCTATTCTAATGTCAATCATAGGAGTCATACAAAATATCTAAAGCATACACAAAGTGTATCCCCTGAGTGATATTTTCTAATATTTATTTGTGATCATTTCAAAAAATTTGATACATTATTTTAAATCATTGTTATCACACACTCCCACACCTAGGGGAGAAATATATTAGTATGAGGACCTCTCAATAGTGTTAGCTATGCTAGCAACACTTAGTGATAGGGGTTATAAAGGTTAGATTGAAATCATGATCCTACTAACCCATTTATGGCCAAGGTTATTCTAAGGGTGAATAAGGGTGAAGAGCTAGGGTTTGATCATTTGACAAAGAGTAAGATCTCACGTCAAATATATGAATACATTAAAAAAGAGTGGCATAAAAACTAGAATAATGAAGTTTGTTTTATCTTGATATAGTTGATATTCCATCTTGGACACCTAAACCTAAGCTTGATGCCATTGTCAATGCAAGTGTCTAAACTCAAATATAGTCTCTGAGGCCATAGAAAAAATAATTTTTAGAATCATATAATTAATATAAGGTAGTGAACCATTCCACTTCCATCATATTCCTGCTCAGACGTAGACACACATAGTAAACTAGTTAAGTAGGTTATTTTCATTACTATTTCAATATCTTTCAATAGATGTCCTTTAATATATCTAGAAAATATCAATTGTATAAATTCAGAGTATTATCTGTTCCGTATTTATATTGATTGACATGTTATTTTAGATAAATCTTCTTGTTTTATAGATTTTGTGATCTACAAGGTAAATAAACTAGAAATAGAACTTTTTGAATGGAATAATACATTCATATTTACATTAGCATAGAATCAAGCATAAATATTTTACAAATTTACTATATGCAATGAATATAGTCCAACCAAGGGTATAAAGCACATATTATTCAAATCTTTATTCTGGAATATAAAAATGATTAGGAATTGTCCTAGGATTGTGATGGAGTTATGGGTTTTAATTGTTCTACATTTTGACTATTTTTTATTCCTTGACATCTGCGTTAATATAGAGGGATGCTTCAATGTACGAGTCGATGTTGGAATCTCTTCTTACCACAATTTCCCAGTCTATAGAAAGTAATGCAATAGTCTTGAACTTATCATGAAATTGCATTGTCACAAGTAGGGCTATTTTATACTTTAAAGTGGGTCATTATTTGTGGAAGTACCATACAATGATAAAAACCATAGTTTCATCACCCCTTAACCTTATGTGAAATACAAAAGGGTTATTAACTAGATTCAAACTATCCTTGACAACTCAACCATTTCATAGGTGTTACCTATATATCCAATAATTTTAAGAGGGCCTCAGTATCAAATTTAATTCTCCCCTATTGTATGTGTGTAGTCATGATGGTAAAATTAGATGCTCTTTCTCCTATTGTAACCATTAGTACAAGTAACTCATGTTCAAACTAATTTGTAAAACATGCTAGATTTTTAGATTTAGATAATTTTATATGTGTAGCAGTCAATACCTCTTAATTAGGGAAAAGTAAATGCTAATTGATATTATTGCTTGCAATGCTTTTAACTTGAAATAATAGACCATAGTTATATATTTATAGGTTACTTTTGATTCTTCATTATGACTTAGTGGCATGGGAAGTATGAAAACATGGAGAAAATGTGGGGCTAAATTAATAGTCACAAGGAGAAAAGTACAAAAAATGAAAAAATACTGAGTCTAGACATCTATGGTGAGCTAGACACCTACATTGACACATGAGTCTCGACTCAATCAAAAGTTTCCAAAGGCTTAGAAAATTGAGAGGACACAACAACATTGGGATCCCAAGCATATAGATATAATAACAATTTTTTTGGAAAAATCAAAGCCTAATAAGGTAGATAAATAAATAAAATATTAATGATCCCAAGGGTTCCTGACATACCATGCAACAAAATTACTCACTCTCTATCAATAGTCCTATACATACAAAAGGCTATGAAAGTAACCTATGAAATTGTTCTTGTATAAAATATTGGGTACCTACACTACCAACCTAGTGCTTAGGATACTTTAATTCCAAGTGTAATCCTATATATGCATCTAGTTTTTAGTGTTAAACATTTGATGAACCCAACCTATGTCTCTCCTTGATAGATAAAAATAATGTAGCTCATGCTACTTGGTCTTTTTTCCCTAATATTTTAATTTTTTATTCCATTCAACATGGATAAGATTATTTTTTATAATGAATATAAGGAAAGACATACAAATTCATTCTATGGTGATGCACAAACAAAAACTACAAATTATGACCAATGACTTAAAATGGAAACATGTGATGCGTTAAATTACAAAACAATTTTTGGATATTGATAAAAGCCATCCCATTAATGATATGTTCCTTATAAAAACAATGTTGGGTTATGATATCTATTATTTTAGTAATAAACAAGGTTGGTCATTACAGTAAACACCTTTTCATTTTACAACCAAAATGGATACAAATTTGAAGGTTGATCCTTTATTTGATCATCAAAGGTTTTGTCAAGTCCATATGGACATTATGCTTGATTTAAAAACTAGTCATATGGGGGATGTTTCTTCAATAAAATTGAATCAATATCCCATAATTTAAACATTTACAAATAATATTCCCATTATTAAGGGTAGGGAGGAATGTTTTCCTTAATTTGAATTTGAAATTTTTAGGAAGGTCCATAAATATATTCTTGAATCTTTACCAAAACCAAATGTGGTAGCAAGGAAAAATTATCATTACAAACCAAAAGAGGCAAAAGTTCCAAATGTTACAAAAGATATACCTATACCAAAATTAACTAAATTTATAATTTTTATATCATTACAAAATGTATAAGAACCTTTAAATGGTATGAAATAATCAAATGTTCCAAAATATCCAATGGAAATACCAAAGGTTATTACATTTAGTGATAATTAATGTGCACTTGTTATTCATGAAAATACTAAAACCACTAGTGAATTAGAATCAATGATAACACATTTTCAAGCCTCTCCTAGTAATATTATATCTATATTTTATACCATATAAGATCTTCAACAACAAATGATTGTTAATTAAAAGTTACAAGTTTCCTCCGATGAGGCTACCTTCAATGATAACATCTTATAGGATCAACTCCTTACTAATTTTTTTTAATATCCATTTCCTTATGATTTGGTCATGCCTATGTTCTCTACCTTTAATGGTGGAGGAGATCCTATAAGTCATTAAAAATGCTATATACACTCCTTTGGCTATTGGGAAAAATATTGACACTTTTTGTTAAAATCCTTCAATATGAGCTTAACTATGAAACCTCTTAGTTCATTCTATAACCTAATTGATGGATCTATATAAATCTTAAAAAATATTGAGCATGCATTTTTATTTAATATTCATAGACACAATCTTGCTAATATATCATTGGATCACTTGTGATCCTTGAAATAAAATTAGGATGAACCTATTCAAGACTATGATATTTGATTCAAAGATATTTTATATTCCTTAAACTATATTCCCTCATATTTGGAAATACAATTCATATTTAGTATGGGTTTTATTCTCCACGTAGATAAAGATAATTAAAAAATACCTTTATTTCATTTGATTTATTATATTGGGATGTGTATATATATGTATGTTACTTAATGAATACAAATCTCAAACCACGCACTTCTCCACATAAATATACCCATGATACCAATACATCCGAGGGAAAACAAACACATCAAATTTAGTGAACCATTAAGCATCCATGCCACTAGGAGTAAACAAATACATTATGCATGGGTGGTGCTTATTTTTGGCATAACCATGTGAATCCTAATGAATCTAACATAAATTTAAAGACAAGACATTTGCAACAACTCATTTTTTACCTAAAAGACTTAAAAAATAAAGGAAGTTGGAAAGAAGTATTGGGGAATATCATCATACCTATTGCTTGTTATCCTCATTTATAAAAAAAGGGCATGGGTTATGAAACACACATATTAATACACATTTATGGAAACTATTTGGTTATATGAGATGGAAGCCAAAAATAAGAAAAATCAACAAGGTATATCCTTTTCACATGATGGAAAAATGATCCATATATCACATGATGTAATTGTTATTCAAATTCATATGTAAATCATTAAGAATAAGATGAAATGCATCATTTTCACCTATCCAAACATGATACAAACAATTCAAATGATCCATCCTAGTTTGAAATCATGAAAATTCATAATATTCAAAACAATCAAATTTTCCTAAGACTACCAAAAAGATTAAAATAACCTAGAAAAATACAAAATATTCAACATGTTTATAGTTTTAATATTATATACATTTGTTTTTTGCTCCATGTTAATAGATGGAATATCATACTTAATAAACACATATTTTTCACACTTATTTTTTATGTGATATAGACATACCCTTAATACGTGATTTATACATATATAGGTGTTGGAAATTTCTACTACTTATGTTATAAGAATGTAGGGGGCATATATTAATAACCTTGATTTTAGTCTTATTGATAATTATACATTATCATGTTTGAGCCTATATTCTTCTGTGTGTGTGTGTGTGTCTACATACATACATACATACATACATACATACATACATATATGTGTGTATGTATGCATGTACACACACACACACACACACACACACACACACACACACACACACACACACACACACACACACACAAATACATCTATATACATGTCTGTATGCGTGTCTATATATGTATGTATACATAAATTATATCCATGCTCGTATCTTTTCCAATGTATTTGATATCTTATTCTATCTAGAATTTTTTGTGAAATCATATTTTTAAGAACCAGTATGGTATGTTCATGTTGGTTTCTTACATTTAATAATTTCCACTTTTAACACTTAATTTAGTGTGTTTCCTTGCTTCCTATTGTATTGCATTGTATTAAGTGTGAAAAATTTGAATATGTTCCTTGATTGTGGCCCTTATGCCTTTGTTTATTATGTTTGGACATTTGAATATGTCATTCTAGGATTTTGGAAATTTGACTAAGTCATTTCCCTTTGACTATGATGCATTTGAATATACCCATTTTATGAGATATCTTTGGAGCATTCTATTCATTGTATTACTTTTGAGTGATCTTGTGTGTGTGATTGATTGTGTTTTGATCTTTTACTATTACCTTCTAGACACTGCCATGATTTACATCATCCATCTTATGACATGCTGTGATGACATTATATATGCTTCAATGCTTTATCTATTTTGACATACTTCATACTATATGCTACATGATGGATACCCAAGTTTATATAGTCATATTATCCTCTTAATGTAAGGTGACTACCAATTTACATTCCCTCCCCAATTAGTGGGGGCATGTTACAAGCAAATGTCCTCCACAATTTAGAAGTTTCCAGATACACCATATTCTATGGTGGGGGCCTATCATAACAACATGTCTTCTATAGTTTATAACTTCTCAGATTCCCAAGTCTATATGATGGGGGCATGTCAAAAAGGCATGTCCTCCATAAATGTTAAATTTTAAACATCACCATATTGCACAGTTATATACATTTGGGTAGAATTATATTGGCACTAATATTCTATAGATTTATTCAAAGTTTCATATTTTTTGGTACTATCATTATACACATATGAGTTGCATATGTCATGCAAAGTCACCCAATATTGGAAAATATATCAAAATTACCAAAATTATCAATTTATATGGAATGTTATGGAATCTTATTAACTATTAAGAACTTATATCAAGCCAATCTATTATAGCAGTTGGTTGACTTTGATAGGTTACGTTAATTAAATCATGCAAACTCACCAAAATTATAAGTTTGACTTGATTAAACAATTCAAATTCATTGAATTTTATAGGTTGTACTTATCATCTAACCTCACAAGACACATATGATGATTTTATTATATCACTCAACCTAACCTTATTATGCTATGCACATGCTTTGGTTACATGATTAAGATGAAACAAGCTCAATGGCCATGTTATAATCCATCTTTACATTGAGAATTGGAGTCATAGTTTCCTTAAATATTATATATATACATATATTTACTTATAGGTTCATGTTTGTAATAATCTAAACACAAATGGTTTGTAAACAATCATCTTTACCAAAAAAAAAAATTCCAAGAGGCAATATGGTTTCATTGACACATATGTGTACTCCTTCCCTAGCTCTCTTTACTTTTTATAATTTCAATTTATTTCTATCTCAGATGTTATACATTGATTATATGATATAAAGTATATTTAGTTACAATTTAATCTACATAAAATCAATCAAATTAGGCTCATGAAAATATAATGTATGTTTACACACCTAGGTATGCCTCTTTCATTTAGCTAGTAATTTGTTTTTCATGCATTATTAGATTGGGGGTACAGGCCGGGGGTGGGAGGGGTCATATACTTTACCACTACTTAAAGTCCTGTGTTCTCTATTTATTTGTGCCTAAATACTTATCTATTAGTTTGAATCTTTTTATTATGATGACCTAAATTGTATACTTATTAAAATGTTAAAAACCTATCATATATCCTTCACTACCAGAATTGGACCTATAACTATTTTCTAAAGCAATAAAAACTACCAACCATAGATGGACACCTACCTCAACGACAATCTCTAATTTATTATCTTGAAAGTAATCATATAATTTTTAAAATAATCATATCCTATGAATCACCCTACCTTATTTTATCTTGGGATACTTCTAAAATGGATTTGTGTGTGTGTATATACATACATACATACATATACACACACATATATAATATATATATGTATATGTATATATATGTGTGTATATACATACATACACACACACACACACACACACACACACACACACACACACATATATATATATACATATACATATACATATACATATACATATACATACACACACACACACACACACACACACACACACACACACACACACACACACACACACACACACAATGTGTGTGTGTGTGTGTACGCATGTGTGTATAGAAGACCAATCATCATTCATCCCTTATACAAATCACAAGCGATACCTACCAAGAAGCATTCAATCAATCATCTACGTTAGTAAATATTCCTTATTTCTCCCTATTTCCATATCTTTAATAGGTGTAGTCATATAAAATATCTAAAGAATCCAAAAAAATCCTCCAAGTGATATTTAGAAATATATAAGTGAGATCATTGTATGCACTATCATATAGTATATTGCACCATTGTTATTATACAATCCCACACTTAGGGGAGTAAGACATTAGTTTGAGGCCATTTTTTGATTATTGGATATGTAGCAATACTTAGTGATAGGGTTTTACTAAGGCCAAATCAACATCATGACCATACTAACCCATTTTTTTGAGCCTCATTATAAGGGTGAATAAGTGTTAATATATATGATTTGATAATTTTTAGAAGAGTAATAATTGCTGTTAAATACCTTAATAAACCAAAAGAAAGGAAAAAAAAACCTAGAACAATGAATTTTGTTACATCATGATGCAATTAATATTTCATACATGCCACCTTCATCTGAGCTTGACATTTGTGTAAACACAACCATCAATTTTTGAGGCCATTTTTTTTTTTCTTTTTTAATAAAATCTAAAAATTGATCCAAGGCACTAATTTGATCCACTTATAGCTTATTCCTGATCAAATCTTTACGTGTACATTAAATCATCCATGTATTTTATTTTAATTACTATTATACATATTTCAATAGATGTTCTTTACTATTTTTAGAAATATTAGTTATATAGATTCATAGTATTATTTGGCTACATTTTGAATTAATTAGCCTATTATTTTAGACTAGTCTCTGGTCTTAATTATTAGGCTACTCTAATTACACATTTAATATTAGACCCACATCCATATTTTAGGGTTAAAAAAATACCTACAAAATTAAATTTACCTAGTTCGTACACAAAAATTCAAACATAAATAAAATAAAAAGGATGTATTTAGGCAAAAGAAACATATAAGATATCATTATAAAAACTCATATAATTTTAGTGTTAACTACATAGCCCAATATGGCCTCATGAATATGTAGTTAGTTCTTACCCTTAAAGTGAGTGTGTGAATTTTGATTTTCATTAAATAAATGAAACTAGATAAATTGATTTGAATGCTTGGTTATGAGTGTGATTTATCTAAAATAAAATAAATCAAACTTGGCCTATAATTGCTGTAATAAATCAGAGTTTGAGTTGGAAGGATTCATTTTCTTTTGGTCAATTTACAGTATAATTTCTAAATGATTTCCGAATATATTTTAAGCGACATTGATATGTTTATATAGAAGAATATTATAATATTTAAGTTAAATAACCTTTGTAAAGGCCTATGAGGGATTATATTAAATGTCTCTAATTTGAATTTTACAATTGGAGTATGGTGGAAAAGACCACACTGGTGGACAAAATCTAGATATGTCCTTGTCTACTTATTGTGATCTTTCTCCAAATTGATAAATACCTTTAATTTGGCTGATATGAAACAATAATTATAATATGGATGCCTAAATTAATTTTTCATTGATTGCGAGGCAACAAATAAAATTTTGACTACACATATCTAGAGATTGAAACTCAACTAAATGTTGAGTAAGCTAACTAGGGTAAGGATGTCATGCTTAAAACTTTTCAACCACTTAATGGTTAAATTTGATTGTCTATATTTTCTGTCACTTTATTCTAGTGATGGAATGAAGTGAAATCACCATATCAAATGAGATGTGAATTTATGTATGTATATAGAATTTATCTTATTATGCGAACCGTTATTTTACAATAAGTGTCAAAACAAATCCTTCAACAATGGCACTAAAAGTAGTTACTCTCCACATTTGAAAATTTGAAACTTGAAATTTAAAAAATAAATTAGTAATCAATATACTTGAAAGTTAATGCAAACTAATATCTATGTGTCTTGAAAGTGGATAATTGTGTTCCTTAATTTAAAGAAATTTAAGAAATGTTGAATCCACGGTTAATTGAGATTAATCAAGTATCAATTTGGAAAACTTTGAAAGACCTTAAGTTTTAAATATTGTATGCTCCAACTCTCATAGATTAGCCTTGCATATTAATTAAAGGATGGACCCACCAAATGTGGCTTGCTACATCACACCATTTATTTTGAGTGTCACTAGGATCAAACACACTAGTAACAATGGTAGAACCATAGAATATAGCTCGTTAACATGCAACCATAAAAAATGAGTGTCACTAAACTTTGAAATTTCCAAATTTCAAAATGTTACAAATCAAACCAAAATAGATAGATCTATATTTTATTTGAAACTTTCATAACATAAAAACTTTTGAACTTTTGAATCTTTTAAAATTTTAAAATTTTCATATATAAACATGAACATGAATGAATATCATGTACCTTATATCTTTACCAATTTGATTTTGAATGTTGTTATAATATTGTAATTATTTTAAACCTATAACTTTTAACTAAAATTGATTTTCACATGCTCATTAGGATTACTCAAATAAATCATCAAGACACAATAGAGTAGTAAAACCTACTCCAAAACAGAGCTTAAATCATCTTAAGGACATTCCAAATAAAATCCCTTATCTAGAACTGAACTTAAATGCAAACAGA
Source organism: Torreya grandis (assembly GCA_037957365.1). NCBI lineage: Eukaryota > Viridiplantae > Streptophyta > Pinopsida > Cupressales > Taxaceae > Torreya > Torreya grandis. The sequence continues at coordinate 376,029 of JARHVA010002426.1, forward strand.
ATGCATACCAATAAAATATAAGTTACATGGAGTTGAAAAAACAACAGCACACCTTGAAATGAAATCCATTCAAACCCAACAAGAACAATGGAAACTTGATGAATTCGAAACAAAACCCATTAAGGCCAAGTCAGAAATAAACAACATGATGCAGTGTAGTTAAAACCCGTTAAGTCCTAGTCATAAACAAACAAACGTAGGTAAAACCCATTATTTCCGAGTCATAAATAAACACCATAATGCAGTGTAGGTGTAAAATGAAGTGTAAGTGACTTCATAATGCATATACAATGCATGTTATACAAGATAACAAAATCCACCAACAAAAACCAATTCAAAAACAACATTCACTTACAAATCATGAAATTATGTTTCTCATTCTAAAATCTTGTCCTTCTCTTATCCCGTGTATCTATAGAGAAAAATGAACAACTATCTATTTCAAAATACTGCCAGAGGTTGCATTCTAGCCATAAGAAACTGAGGTTGTTGCTTGATAGAGTAACATTAAGTTTTAGAAAAAATGCATCTGCTAGTGGCAATCAAAAGCCTCCATATACCAATTCAATACGCCTTGAGTTACATATAAGGGATCACGTTTTAAAAATAAAGGCAGATGCAGACATTGTCTAAGATTAGAATACTGGAGATTTAACAGTAAAACAATAGAAAAATATTGCAAAACAAATATATATGCCGAATTATATTTATACTTTTTCCCATAAATCAATTACAGTTTTGGGTGATAGACAAACTCCATACCATTTATCTTTGGTTTATACTTTTGCCATAAATCAATTACAGTTTTGGGTGATACACAAACTCCATACCGTTTATCTTGTGGTTTATACTTTTCATAAATTTTGGGTGATAGACAAACTCCATAAGAACAGCCGGCGCCCTCATTTACTATGAACACCATAAACATATAGTAACTACAATTTAAAGAATAAAGAATATCAAACGAGCCTGGCGCGTATTCTGGAGCCGAAAATGACTGATAAGTCCGCCCGTGTGACTGTATCAAGTTGGTGATGTCTCTGTGTGAAGGATACAATGGCAACCGATGATGATCGCCCATGAAGATTTCGAATCAATCTGGCTTGAATAATAGAAGTGTAGTAACGACTAAAAATATAGTAAACAAGCCACTCATCAACGGATGCATTTAAATCACTCACTATTATGTCATATGTTAACCTCCTGCCTAGCAAAGGATTTGCCAAATGAAGGTTAAAAAAATTACGCGTCATAGGCATGAATAAATTTCTATATGCCATGATGACATATGCAGCTTGATCGACAGTTTGGAATTGGACGACTGGAAGGCCTTGTAGGTATTCGAGAGCTGACGTACCCATCATTGTTTGGGAAACAACACACCAAATATGATTCACCCATGAAACCCAGATTCAAGTTTCCCACCCATAGGGTTCTGTCGAGGGAGGATCAAAAGTCACCAAATCATTTATGGTGTTAGAAGGAACTAAAGAAACAATCTTATCCCACCCAACAAAACCTTTCACCATATTAGTATAGGGAGCACTCCCTGGTGATAAAAAAAACTCTAGAAAATGTCTGACCTCCATGGAAACTATTTTTTCTTGGACTTGAACATGCACGTATGCTGAAGAAACTATAATATACAATTTCATTAATAGAAAATTGACAAGAAGGCTTGTCATTGTTAAATAAAGTAAAAATTCTAGCTTTTTGTACATAAAATAAAATAATTGATGTGAATAAATTTCATAGAAAATTTATATTATAAGTTGGCCAATTAGCAAAATTGCCAAGGAAGGCCAAATGCTATGAGAAAGTTTTAGAATGGTAAGGCTAAAATAGGTTGTGTATCCACTGTCAAGTAGACTAGGCTATAGAAGATGTCCAAAAGACATGTTACAATGACATAGGTTTGCTAAAAGCTAGGCACTAGGGTTGAGCACAAGACACGAACTTTAATATAAAAACCACCAAAAGAAATGAGATACCTTTAGTTCTAACTTGGCCTTCAAAATTTGATTGAGTTGGGCAATCAATGTCTTAGGTGAGGGACTATAGCCCAAATACCTATTGAGCTTGCCAAGCATTGATTAAAAGGGGATAATCAACTAATGAAAGAGTCCTATAGAATAATTGTTGAAATGTTGTATCAAAATTCCATTCCATTACTTCCACAATGAGCGAGGAGATTGTAGACCCAATTTATGAAGCATGACATCTTGAATTAAATTATGAATGTAGAGAATAACTTGTAAACAAAAATTACTTAATTTGAATTTTTATTGTATCAAGGCCAAGGATCCCAGTCTCGAGGAGAACCCAAATACATAATAATCTAAATTCATTTTTGAATGGTCTCATAGCTTTTATACCAAGGGATAATATTGCTCATGATAGGAGATCAACATAGATTGTGGTAATTGATAGAGAGACCACTATGAAACCCATCACCAAACCATTTTAAATGAGACTTAAAGATCTCAAATTTATAGACATTTTTTACAAGAAAAGAGTCTTCACTTTCAAAAAGAGTAGAAGTGATCTATACATATTGGAAACCAATGTTTTCCAACTCGATTTACCATAAGGAGATTTAAATGAATGGATTGACCAATGAATAAGGATTTTATAGAACTCATTATGTCCAATGGCTTTGACCACCCATTTTTAGCCTTAACTATTTCTCATAGCTTGATTATCACATGAAATTTAGAAAATATCCTAGGAAAATTTGTTTGCTTGTCATTAAACTAAATAAAGTCTCAGAGAATATTTGCTAGCTTGTCATGTGAGGCTTTGGATAAGACCCAAAAAGAGTAATAATAAACATGAGGAGTAGCCATAATTTTAGTGCAAACTTACAATTCCCTTAGTAAAGAGAGGATTTTAGTGACCCAATTTATTCCAACCTTTTCTCCAATTTTTATGACGTTAACACAACTCTGTGGGTGAAATATCAAAGGCAAAGGGTATTCCAAAAAACTTGATTTTTTTAAATTTCTGAATGAATTTCAACTTATAATTGTGTAGCCAATCTAGCATGCACATCATGCTCTGTCACATATAATAAACTAGGTACAAGCTATTGCACAAGAAAGAAAAGGCAGAAGATCATCCTTGGGTGGTAGATTTTTCTAAGATGAAGGCTATATTGAGGGAGGATCAAAAGTCACCAAATCATCTATGTTGTTAGAAGGAATAAAAGAAAAAAATCTTATCCCACCCAACAAAACCCTGCACCACATTAGTAAAAGGACCAGTTGGAGTCTTGAAGACCACCACCAAGAAGGACCAAAAACATATTTCCCACGTGGTTGCCACAAACTCCATCCCCTTGTTAAAGGTGAGGGGAAAACTAGCTACAACTATGATATCAAATTTATTAGTGTTTAGGGATTGGAGGTGGTAGGCCCTCTGGTGGATGATCTTATGGGACACTGCTTATTGTATAGGGAGTACTCCCTGGTGATAAAAAACTCTTGAAAATGTTTAACCTCCATGAAAATTATCTTTGCTTAGAATTGAACATGCACGTATGCCAAATAAATTACAATATACAATTTCATTAATAGATAACTAAAAAGAAGATTTGTCATTATGAAATAAAGTAAAAATTCTAGCTTTATGTCCTTAAAACAAAATAATAGATGTGAATAAATTCCATAGAAAAAATATATTATAAGTTACCCAATTATCAAAATTACCAAGGAGGGCCAAATGCCATGAGAAATTTTTAGGATGGTAACGCTGAAAGAGGTTGTGTATCTACTGTCAAGTAGACTAGGCTATAGGAGATGTCCAAAAGATGTGTTAGAATGACACAGGTTTGCTACAACCTAAAAACATAGGTTAAGCATAAGAAGAAGACCGTAATAGAACAACCATTAGAAGAAATGAGATAAATTTGGTTCTAACTTGGCCTTTAAAATTTGATTGAGTTGGGCAAGCAATGCCTTAGGTCAGGAACTACAACCCAAATGCCTATTGAGCTTGGAAAGAGATGATTGAAAGGGAATAATCAACTAATGAAAGAGTCCTATAGAATAATTGTTGAAATGAGTATCAAACTTCCATCCAATTATTTCCACAATGAGTGAGGAGATTGTAGACCCAACTTGTGAAACATGACATCTTGAACTAACTCATGAATGCAGAGAATAACTTGTAAAAAAAAATTACTCAATTTGAATTTTTATTGTATCAAGGGCCAAGGATCCTAGTCTCGAGGACAACCCAAATACATAATAATATAAATTCATTTTTGAATGGTCTCATAGCTTTTATACTAGGGGCTAATATTGCTCATGATAGGAGACCAACATATATTGTGGTCATTGATAGAGAGACAAATACAAAATCCATCACCAAACCATTTTAAATGAGACTTAATGATCTCAAAATATTTATAGATATTTTTTACCACAAAAGAGCCTTCACTTTCAACAAGAGTAGAAGTGATCTATACAATATGGAAACCAATGTTTTCCAACTGGATTTACCATAAGGAGATTTAAATTAAATACAATTATGTATAAGGATTTTATAGAACTCATTATGTCCAATGGATTTTACCACCCATTTTTAGCCTTAACTATTTCTCATAGCTTGATTATCACATGAAGTTTGGAAAATATCCTTGAAAATTTGTGGAATTCCTGTATTTGCTTGGCATTAGACAAAATAAAGTCTTGGAGAATATTTGATAGCTTATCATATGAGGCTTTGAATAAGACCCAAAAAGAGTAATAATAAACATGAGTACTTGAAATAATTTTAGTGCAAACCTATAATTTCCCTAGTAAAGATAGGAGTTTAGTGACCCAATATTCCAACCTTTTCTCCAGTTTTAATGATGTTACCACAACTCTGTAGGGTAAATATCAAAGGCAAATAGAATTCCAAAAAAATTGAATTTTATGATTTGTGAATCAATTTCAACTTATAATTGTGTAACCAATCTAGCATGCACATCATGCTCTGTCAGAAGCATTGGGCCTTATGCTATTGCAAGCTGGGTCTAGAGCTAGAAAAAATGTCAATAAAATGCATAGCATCATGTCAAAATTAAGAATTCCTAGGTGGTTTAATGAAATTCATGAGGGAAATGAAAAATGATAGGGACGTTATCATTACTCATGAAATGAAGGGTCTGGGACATGTCATGTAGATACAAAGGTACATTGCATTATCCTTGGTTAACAAGCTTTATTTTTTAAGGAACCACAATGAGACATTCATGTAAAGCATGAGACTAATTGATTATTTCCTCCTAATATTGAAACACTAATTTATAATGATTTATAAAATAAGAAGATATTTTAGGAAGAGTAGTGAGCCTAAACGCAGATGAATTTATGGCCTTAATCCCTGAGAGACTTGAACAAATCCTAAGAATCCATTTCATCAATTTTGAGCCAATGAAGGAGAGCACAAAACTGTACCCCTATGACAACATAATTGTTTGCCACTTTGAGTTGGTGTTTGAGAGAAGCAGTCTAAGTTTTCAACTAAAATTCAAAAGTGTTGCACTAAATGAGGGAGGAGTTCCTATGGTATTATTTGAGCATAGCCTTATATCCATGATTTTGAACATGACTAATATTTTTTTCATAATGCAAGATAACTTTAGTGCTATGATGAATAGCCTCATTCCACAACTCTATCCAACTACTATAAAAGAGTGGTCAAGAAATAAGATTACAACCCAAAGATATGAGATGTATCATTCCCTTTTATCTAAAAAGGGAGGTGTTGAGGATAAACTCATTGTATAAAAATTTTATATGGTTATTACTCCACTTCATTTTGTAGGTGATTGGATTTTCATCATAATGAATGTATTAAGACTACATGATGATAGGTTTTTTCATTATATATATATATATATATATATATATATATCATTCCACAACTCTATCCAAATACTATAAAAGAGTGGTCAAGAAATAAGATTACAACCCAAAGATATGAGATGTATCATTCCCTTTTATCTAAAAAGGGAGGTGTTGAGGATAAACTCATTGTATAACACTTTAATATGGTTATTACTCCACTTCATTTTGTAGGTGATTGGATTTTCATCATAATCAATGTATTAAGAATATATATATATATATATATATATATATATATATATATATATATATATATATATATATATATATATATATATATATATATATATATATATATATATATATATATTAAGACTACATGATGATAGGTTTATATATATATATATATATATAATGTAATTTGTTAAGGACCTATCAATGTTAACATGATGGCTCGACCATGTAAACTTAGTAGAATTTATTGCACACTAACATAATAAATGGTCAACTAAGTTTGATCAATTTTTAAAATAATACCATGCTTCACATTCTTTGACAAACCATCTCAGTGGAAATGCACAAAATTTACTGATGGGACTCTCCACTATATGAAAATCCCCACACACAAGCTACGTGGAGAGGGATAGGTTATCATCTAAATATTGCCATAAATTTTCTCTATGAAGGCCACTAATGGGAGTGTAGAGATTGAAAACCCATATTGAATGCCCATTAACATCAAGGAGAAGATAAATACCCAATGTGATGGATCACTTTAATGGCATTCACTTTAATGACATTTGACACACTACCATATCCCTTTCTATCTTTATTTTCTTTCAATAGAGACAATTTTTCATTTACACTTTCATGAAGGGAGGATAGGATATTATGAAATTCACTAATCAATGGACTGAGAACCATGTTAACAATTAATTTTTGGATCAAGACCAATGTAAGGATTTTTTTTTGAGTCATTGAGACCTTGATTTTTCTAATTCTTTAAGCTGAATAGAAATCTTACAAGATTAAAAGATCACCTTGTACCACTTGGAATAAAAATCAAATCGATCAAAAACTTGATATCATGAGTAATAATCATATTACCTTTATACATATATAAAAGCATTATATTCCTCCCTCCCCCACCCAAAAAAAAGAAATACAAACAACTACTACTACTTGACTTATTTGTTTATGGTATTCAATCACTGATGGAAATAAATGATAAATGAATAGAGAATCTATAGATTTCTTGAATAATGTTATGAAATATCAATTTTATTTACCCTTATTATTGAATAAATTAATCATAATCTATGAATAATCTTTGATTTAAATATATTGGATGGAAAAGTTTAGTTCCAGTTTCAAACATTCTACTAAATCAATATTTCATCTAGAATATTGTTTACATTATGATTGTTGGATATGAATAATTTAGTTGTGTCACTTATATTATTTTGGATGTAAATAATTTAATTATGTTCTTTATACTATTTCATATTATATTATTATTGGATGTGAATAATTTAATTATGTTCTTTATATTATTTCATATTATTCCATATGTCCGAGACATTGGTGATTTGAAATTATGAGAACCATGAAACCTTAGCTTGAATTTTTTGAAAAACATACTTAACCATCAGGATCTTTTTTATTTTAATTTTGTTTATTAAATTTTCTACATTAGTTCTCAAGAAGTCCCATTTTACAAGGAGGTATCATTTTTTACATATAATTTTATTTTGTGGAAATAAAAATTTTGTATTATGTGTACATGGTAATTTTTTTATAAGGTTTATTATTTCAATGTCTTTAGAATATATTTGTTCATATGGATCACAAGTTTGAATTAAGGTCTTATTTCTATTTTCTATGCACATTTTTTTGGTCTTTCCATGTGGTTCCATGATGTTACGTTTCTATTTTATCAAATTTGGGAAAACCTACTAAATATAGATTATCTTAAACAACAAATTACTGTTCAAAATTATTAAGAATAATATATAAATATAAAACATTCATTGATTTGAAATTATCTAAATCAAGAAACTTACTAAATATAGAAAAGTTTAATAGTAAATATAAAATTAGCTATAAAATAGTGTTGTAATGGGAGTGTGACACTAAGACTAACAATATGATAGGGGTTAGTAACTGTGAAACTTGATCTGGAACTGAGCTCGGCCCTAGATAACAATGCCTTCTTTTACATAAGAGAGTCATGTCCTCTGTGAGACTGGTCTTGCCTAACAAATAATGAGGATTCATGTTTTTGGTATTTTTTTGCCTTCATCTATAAGGTATGTGCCTTATGAGGGATCTTGTGATCCACTACAAACACCACCATATGACTAATTTTCCTCTAAAACCCTAGCTCCCTTACATGTGAAAACCTAAAAAAATATATGGAATAAAAAAAGGTCAGTGAATAAAGTTTGTGTTAGGAATACAAAACACAGATCAATATTAAAGAAATAAAGACAAAATTAAAATGTAGAAAATACAACACAAGATAGACATAGATTTAATGGGTTCACCCAATATGGGCTACATCCACATAGAAACAACCAGTTCTTCTCTTTATTCAGTCCAATAAAATGAAGGGCTAAAACCTGCAATACATCCACTGCAATCTCCTCTTCAATTACATACAATGTGCTACCATACTTACAATACCCTCATATTAAAAGGAGGCTTATATATAGATAAAAAATGCACAAACATAATTTATACCATTAGATCTGTAACCTAATAGTGAATAGTCCAGATTTATTATGAAATCACAATATTTTACAATGCATTTTTGCCCTATGATAGCCATAGTGGGGGGGGGGGGGCATTATCCCCCACAACCCCCTTGTTGGGAACTAAGCATTATAATAAGATCAGGCTCCACCATCCAATATTTTGGCATGTCCTCAACACCCTTTATGTTTAGTGTTTCCTACATAATAATACTCAAAATAGGGTTCAAGAATCATTTAGTTCTCACATGCTTACAGTGGTGTATTAATATTTAGTCCAACATGCGAGATGTCGATGTAATAATGATATGATTAAGTTTTTTAACCATGAATTACGACCCTAAGATCTATTCAGACTAGATCTCTAGGCTAATAGGGTTGC